>WBMV01001825.1:671694-1130174 GCA_013396655.1 Campylorhamphus procurvoides | reverse complement strand
GACAGCCACGACAACCCCCGCCCGCTGCCCACCCGCAGCGGGTCGGCCGCCTCCCGCTCCGCCGCACCGCCTTCCCCCCCACCCCAGGTTTGCCGGAACGCCTAGGGACAAAGTAAAGCGGCAGGTGAAAAGGTGAAGCAAGAGGACGAAGAAGGAAGTGGCGGCTGAGATCCATCGGTGGTGTCACCCAGAACCTCTCAGTGTCAGCGGGGACCAGGAAACAATGTTCTCTTTTGAGTTACTTCATGAAAACCGATTAAATTGAAGCTGTCGCCTAAGTGAGACATAATCCAACACGTCCCGTCATACTGCCGCGCTTATTCTGGGGAGGAGATTGCCGCTGATTGCTTTAGCCGAGTCTTGTTACAGGTCCATCGTGATCTAGAAAGGCAAATCTAAGGCAGGTATCTCAGTTAATAGAGAAAACTCATCCCCTGGCTCGGGTTTGCTCCCTAATGTACATAGCAGGGTTCGCTGGGGTGGATATACTGAAAACTTGCTTTTTTGTACAGTAGCCTTAAAATTCCTTTGAAGTTGGACTGTGACCTCGCCTGGGCCAAACCAGTTTTCTTCTACCTCTATGTGACTTCTTGTGTGAGAAGATTGTGAGTAAAACACGGTGACAGAAACCGAAGGGCGATAAAGAAAATGTTGACGGTGTCAATGGTGTTTTTTAAAAATAAAGGATCCAACATGTATTGGGAAAATTGTCAGAGAGATTACACATATTCTGTTAACTGATATATATTCCAGCCTCAATAGTTCTGCAATTTTGTGTTCACCCAGACCATGCTATTTTGTGTCTTTCACTCTGATCATCAGTGCCTGGTTTGAGAACAAACATATTCTAAAGCTGCACATGTGCATTTTAATGTAATTTGAAGTTTGTCTCGACAAAATCATTCGGGACACATTTCTTTTAGCGCATGTATATGACTTATGCAACAGGCTTGAAATTTAAGATTTATTATTTAAGAACTTCTTTTAAACATGTGCTTTGAACAGTCTCAATGAACCCGAGCCTTCTGACATTCAATAATTTGCTTTGTGTTCAGCCCAGACTATCAGAGAAAACCAAACATATCACATCTGTTTCCACTGGAGACCTGTATCACATCAATAATGCAGCATCACCAGGCTCTCCCTGAAAGGCTGCTCTGAAAGAGGAAGAACAAGAGTGATTTTTTAAAGGGCAAAGAGCTCTTTTCCCTATCTGAGTCATATTTTCTATTTCTGTCAAACTAACCATTCTATTTAGCTATCTTCTTTGCACAACAACCTCTTTTTCCATATTTTTATTGCTAAAGTTTTGAGTGATTAGGCTATCATCACATTCACAGTTTTCAAGTTACTCTTAGCAAAATGTGTTGTAGGTGAGGCCAAATCCTGACAAACAAGAAATATGTTCTTGGATGCAAAGCTGCTGAAGGTGTTTTTCTGTGGCAGTTATCAGTGTAATCTTAATTTGCTCTATGTGGTAAGGACCAGTTGTTGGCAGGCTGAATCCCTGAGAGCAAGTTGTTTTGCGAAGTTGCATATCCCTACCTACAGATTCTTCTCCTTGTTTAAAAAGCGTATTGGAAGCTTTATTTTTTTTATTATTATTATTAGGTTTTTTTATTTTATTTTTAGGTGATATGGATTTTTATGTTTCCTAAAGTGGAATGTTTGCAAAAGGCAGTTTTCCTAATGATCTGATTTACTGGTTGTCTGAGTGAATTTGTAACTGTCTGTGTTTGCACTGACTGCTGAGCACTGCTGACAGGCTCAACCCCTGCCTTACTTGTATAACTTTCCACATGATGCTGTGCATTTCTCATTAAACTGTGGTGAATATAAACATTAGGAATTGCAAAGAGGCTATTAGAGCTGAGTTTTCTTCTTTCCCATTCCTTTTTTTTGTCCTTTCCCTTTCTCCCTCTCCTCTCCTCTCCTCTCCTCTCCTCTCCTCTCCTCTCCTCTCCTCTCTATAAAAATCGCTACCTTTTAAGCATATACTTGCTTTTGTTAGGTTGTTTTAGCATAAGATGGTAACCTTCATCTGGTCCTTCTCAGGATGTGCTTCAGTACAACAATGCCATCAATTTTAGTATATCTACTTGAATATGTTCCACCCCGGGCTGGCTGGGCATGTCAGCTCTAATCCAGGAGATATGCAGCCAAGTTAATATATCTCAGTCCTCAGCAAGCCCAGGGTCCAGAAGCAATTCAAAAGACAGCCTCAAGTATTTGGTGTACTTCTATGAAATACTGTAACATCTATGGGTTCCAGACATGGACCTGCAATTCCCACTGGGACCCTACAAAACAGAGAGAAAGCTCTTACTCAAATCTGAGCACCAGATTAAAAAGATAAACATGAAATGGATTTTTAGAGTAGCATTAAAAGAATAAGGCAGACATTTTGCATAGTTTACAGGTTTTACCCAGTGATTTTTCTTTACAATTTCTCAAACACAGAGTAACACAAGTATGGAATGGCCACTGACATCTTAACTTACACCCTGCTAGCAGAACGAGTTCCAGTCACAACTGTAGCTCTAGCCTGAAAATCCATTTTAATTATAGCTTGTTTAGCTATTTTTAAATAGCTAATATATTACATTAATTAAAAAAAAGCTGATGTACATTTTGTACATATACTTCACAGTATATTGTGCTAAATGCCAAGGTTTCCTGAGTTGTTATTGCTGGAATTCATAGCTTCATCTTATTCAATACTTAGGAAAGGTGTAAGGGCATCATTCCAAGTCTGACCACTGGTCTCAGAGTGGTGAGTGGCTTGTTTGGGTTTTTCTTATCTTAACCTCATGTACTTTGTTTGTTTCCCATGGCAATAGAAATTCCAATGTGATTAATGGTAGAGACTTTGGTATGATTAACGGTGGAGACTCTGGTATAATTTATGACAATTTGATAACCAATGCAGAGGGAAAGAGCAGCATTGTGAACGAACTAAGAGAAATCATTGTCAGTGAGAGAATGTATGTTTGAATTCCTTACAGACCTACATCAAACACAGCAAATCTTCATTTTGTATTAGATTCATCAATCTTATTTGATATGTGGCAGAATCAGAAGCAACTTTTCATTGTGTAGCAAGCCTGGGTCTAGATAATCCACTGAGAGTAAATGGCAATTTGCATGTCTGGTCTTTCAAAATTAATTACAGCAGACATACACATGGCTGGGAATATTTGCCTGGGTGAAGGCAATACACAGCCATGCAATCTGATGATTGAAAGGTAAAGGGAATGAATGTCTTCAGATGAGCAAGCTTTTTCACAAAAAGAAAAAAAATCAAGGAACTACTGGTTTATAACACTTCAGTTCTTATTGACATTCTCCATTAATAGAATTTTTTATTTTTGAGGCATTAATGACACTAATTGCTTTATAAATGTATGTATTTTTAATTGACATTTTGCAAAAGGCTTGGAACTAGAGGATACTGGATGTGAATCACTCCTGGGTCAGTTGTGATATGTTGCAGGAAGTCTGTGATGGTTGCACACACAGATTATGAACTGTGCTCAGGGGCAGATGTCACTCAGTTTCTTTTAGATGTTCTGTGCATGACTTCTCAGATGGTTTAAAAAGAAGCAGGAATCATTCAGCCATGTTATTTGCCTTCACTTTTGATTTGGTGATACAAGACAACTGCAAACAACTGCAAAAAATAGTGTGTGTTGTGTGTGGACAGAAAGCTACATAAAGACTAATCAAACAGACTTCCCAAACTATTTGCCTGGAAGGGAAGACCAGTGCAGTATTTCTCCCAAATAATTGGAATTATTTTTTTTTTAAATTTATTTTTTCATGTTGCTCTCCTTCTTTTCTCAGGGTTGTATAATTTAAGCTCTTTTAGATGGGGGCCATCCCAAAGCAACTTAACCTTAGCTGCAATGAAATATCTGTGTACAACAGTTTCACAATTAGAATCTTCATGTCTCTTGAACATTTTTGTTGTCTATTTGAAGGTCCATAGAAAATTATGTGAGTGTGTATTTTGTAAGACAAATTCATAAAATGGCTCATTTCATCTTCAAGCCTCAGAAATAGGATTTGAAGTCACTGGCATGACCCTAGTCTATGAGAAATAATGATAAAGTATGTTGGACAGAGGATTGAAAATTTCTTTTATTATAAACTACATTAAAAGTACATTATGTGAATGTCAAAACACTTGTTGTAGGAGGGGAACATTAGAATGCATCAAAAACATATGGCTAGGTCAGTAGATGCTAGAGAGATTTTTAGCCTCAGTAATTGAAAATTGTAAATGTTCAAAAATAAACTCGATACCAGCATTTTTGCAACTCTGGGCAAAGGTTTTTTCATCAAGAAGAAAGATGCTCATGCCTGTTGTCTGCACTGCTCATTGCAAGTCCAGACAGGAGAGTTCTGGCAATATGAAAACAGCTCAAACAGGAAGTGGTCAGGGAGGAGTGGTGAGGAGTTTGTCTCCTCCATATGGACACATGTGTCCTCCACAGGGGCATGGGACATACATGAAGTGGAGTTAGTCCACCCAGTCTATGAGCTGGGTTAGTCAGCCACAAGGAGCCACCATCACACAGAGCCTGACTATTTTCCAGATCTTCTACAATTTTAATTATATCAGTGTTTCTTGGGGATGCATCCTTCTGTTTTCCAGCATATCCTCAGGCTGCTGGGGAGCAGGGCTGTCTTTTCATTATACAAAATACACAATGCCAGTATCATTTGGGGAAATTCCTGACTGGCCTTGTGAGACACTGGAACAAAGCAAGCAAGCATAATCACACTTAGAATTAATAATAATATGACTTGCAGCAATCTGCATGAAAGCACAGTCTATCAGTCAGGAGAATAAAAGAGTGATTGCATTTTTCCTTTTTGAGAGAAGGTTTTTCTCAGACCAGCACTCATCACATACTTACATATTCGTGCAGTTTTGTAGGTGTTTGGTCCTACATTATTAAAGCATTAACTTGACATTTAATAAATTGAAACTATCACAGTATCTTCTTTTTTTATATGCTGTCAAGAGACCAACTTTTGACCTGATTTTTTCTGTTTTGTCGTTTCCCTCCCTCCAAGACCTGCAATCAGTTTTTGACTCTACACTAGACATCTGGGCATCACTGTGGAAAGATAACAAGCTAATGTAGACTACTCATCCAACAGAACTAGTTTTTATGGACTATTAACACAGTTTGACCTGATGAGTTGTGAATGCGCTTAAAGCTCTGTGCTTCATTGCTATCAATATGAGAGTGATATAAGGTCTGCTTAAAACTCATGGTCAAATTTACTCAAGTTTTGATGGTACATCTTGGGAACATTAAAGAATACAGAAAATCTATTAGGAGTCTGTTGGAAAAACCCTTGTGTTGCCATATTATCACTTGGTTCTGCCAGCTCTTCTACAGCTTCTCTGTAGAGAAGGGTCTTTGATATAAAGGCAACAGCACATTTAGAGCACATCTTAAATGTGCTAGGTACTGTTACTAACAAATATAGGTGTGAACAGCCTGTGGGTTTCTTGTGTGTGACAGAAGCTAAACCCTTCCCAGGCTTAGGGCAGCACAAGAGTGAATTGTAAGGTTCTTTGAGTTGTACCATGCTCTGAACCGAAGGGCCTGGATCAGCATGCTGATATATTTTCCTTTTAGTCACACTTAAGTTGCATTTTGAATTATTCTAATTGTCAAAAGTAGCAAAGAATATTTTCATAAACAACAGCAAACTTTGCCCTGACATCATAGAATGGTGATTTAACAGTGATGAGTAGGTGTTAAGAACTAAAAGTAGACAGTAAAAAAGGCTCCTATTCAGAGTTAGAACTTGAACTCTGTAATTATACTACACTTAGGGGCTCAGATTGTAGGCCATTGCTTATTAAATATAAATCGTAGCACTTTACATGGAGATTTCATTGTTATTCTTTTGGTATACATGTCACAAATTGTACTTCTGCTTTGATTTTGAATGTTACTGTTGCAACATTCAGTTATGTTAGTCAAATGCCTAATCATTCTCAATCGGATTTGTAACTTTTAAGATTTCAAATTTTATAATTCAAATAAAGTACAACTTGCTAAAGTGCATTTCTGCATTGATACAAGCAAGCTAAATTTATGGAATGAAGTAGATCTACAGGAAACACTATGTTTTTGCCAAAACTTGGGAATATTCGCAGCAGAAAGCCAATAGAAATCTTCTTCTCTTTAATATTGGAAACATTACCATGAAAGAATGAAGCGGAATAAATGAAAAAAACATTAGCAGTAGCATCTCTGCTAGCTATTCTGTTGCTTTCATTACCATACAACTCTAACTTTAAAGAGAAAAAGCAAGGGTACTTTTTAATTGTACAGGCTATAATGATGTTGCTTGTGCTGGTCTTTTCAATGCTCCCACTGGAGTAGGTTATGACCTAGTTATTCTATATATCTGAAGAAAAAACAACTCACTTGCTAAAAAGTTTCACCAGAGATACTGAAAGGAAAATCTGACCTGCAGGTGATGGGGGATTATGTGTATGAATAAAGCAACAAAACTTTGGCCCCAAATGTCAAGCACTAACTGTATTGTTCATGTAGTGAAATAGGAGCTTTAGGAGTTTCTGTAGGCTTGAGTGTTCCTGGAAAACACAGATATTCCAGGCAGGAGAAAATGCATGCATCATCTTGTGATGCAGAACATAGCTAGTTTTCAGTCTCTTCTGTATCTCTAGTTATATTTAGAGAGTTATTGGGTTGAGTTTTGTTTATGGATATTAATAGTGCAGATAAGGTAATTGTGCCTAAAGCACTCAAAGAGACAGAATCTGAAATAATATTTGGCTTTCTTGAAGTTTATTTGCAATTACATTGGGGTATTGAACAGAAGGATGGGAAGGACCTTTTCATATTCTTTTTCCTCTTTGCTTGTTTGAATATTTTGGGTGTGAAATGAAGCTTGTCATGCATGCTGTTTAAAAAGCTTCTGTATCTCCATTTTTTATGCATTCTTTTTTTGGTGAATGCTTATTACTCATGCATAGCCAAGAGTATGAGGATCACAGATGCTTTAAGACCTGTTTATTTATCTTTTAACTAACCAATCAGAGCTGAAGAAAATATTATACAGGTATTTCCAAGTAATACTTGCAGGTATAAATCAGTACATGACAAAACAAGTAGCTGTCTCTCTCAGAGCTTCTGACGAGGTCTCAGCCAGAGTCGGGACACTTGCGTGCTTCATTACTTTTGCTGTTCCTAGGTGTTCTCACCACAAAAGTCTGTGTCAACTCCTGTCTCAAGTATAAGATATTCCATCTCAGGTGGGTGGAATTTATCTCCCCTAACTTTAGAAGGCTATGACATGCCTACATCACTTCTAGAGTAATGACAGATCTGTCTTCTGTTGGAGTGGCAGTTTGAGAGGAGTGGTTTTCTGCAATTACCTGTTTCGTCCTAGGAATTATACAAGAACTTGAAGTCTAGGTTTTTATGTTGCAGATTTGCATATTGCAGACTTTCCCCTCTGCTTACCTCTACTGTTTACATGACTTCCTCTACAGCATTTTTACATTGACATCATGAGAATTCAGCAAAGTACTAGATCTCAGGGTCTTGTTCAGTGTATTTCTATTCTGCATCTCGTAATGCTTTCTCCATCACAATATCTAGCTATTTGCACTCTTCAGTGGCTTCATGCATTTCTTTTTATTAATGGATCCTTCAGGGAATTCTGCACCTGTCTCTTAGATTGGCTATATTTTCCCTCTCTAGTCAGAAATTTAATTTAGTCCTGCTTAGACTGATGGGTGTGCTGAAGTGTAGGCAAAATTTTCTGAGAGAGAAGAATGGAGAAGATAAACACTTCAGGAGAATGGCAGGTTGTTGCATTTCACTGAGCGATAAGTCAGAACAGCAAATAACTCCTGGGTGGATCACATTGTAAGTGGTGACTTTAATAATAAGAAGCAGTTGGAGAACATTTGAGTGTGGAAAGACATATCCTTGAAGTTGTATGGTGAGCCTTTTAACTTATATACTAGAAGGAGAGGTGCTTCGCTTACAGGGAAAAGTGGTTTGACTGCACTCTGAAACCCTGTTATCTAATTTACAGTTGCTCAGTAAGCATATGCCTGAGGTTGGGAAAGCCATGGAGGAGGTCACAGATAATGGTCTGTGTAAGATTAAGCATGTCCTTATTCAAAAGACTGTGTTCCTAAAAGTGTTTCATGGACAAATTTGAAGCAGTGATTATTCTGAACTGAGTTAGAAGCAGTACCAAATGTGAGGTATGGTCTATAGACACTTATTCTAGCTCTGAAATTTCTCCCATTATCCCAGTTATTCATCCACTCAGAGTCCTTATTCTATCATTACCCACAGGTTACTGGGTTTGCCAGAGTTAGTTTGCTTACCTTAAAACTCAAAAAAAAAAAAGTGCATAAAGTGGATTTTAGCAATGAGGGTGCAGACAGTGTTGTTCTTTCTTGATTGGATTAAGAGACATACTGGGGACTCAAATGCCTACAGAGATTATGAATTGTTTACAGTATGATGGCTAAGTAGCAAAAATAAAACAAAATATCCTAAAAGATCAGGTGGTATTGATGCTGAAAATCTCAGAAATGAGAAGAACTGCTAAGAAACTTTGTTCTTTTATCAGTAAATGGTATTTATTCGGGCAGTGCTGGAAAGCTAGCCAGCTTGTGCTGGACAAACCAACTTGAAATCAACAGTACAAAATGAGCCATTTTATACATTTCACTACATCATTACAACATACAATTTTACATAGTAATAAGATTACAATATGTGATCATGCATATTAATAACTAGGTGGAGACTAGGCAGAGTTTGGGCAGAGCCTTCCAGAATCTTCTTTTGGCATCAGGATTAGGTGGTCTTTTCCAGACTTCAGCCTTACTCCGGGGGTCTTTAACTCCTCTTCCTCATCCTGACCTCTTCAGTTTTCTTTGTTCATGACCTATTAACTGAAGCTTACAAAAACTACTGGTTTAAGGCCACTTTGCTCTATTCAAATATCTACATCATCCTTATTAAGGTTGATTGTACAGAGTTCTCTAAGATCAGGTGCAGTGATTTGAACAGAACACATCTCCATGTTCTCCTATTAACTCAAGCAGGGCAGGTGTTGAACAGTTTCTACTAATCCAGGTTTCTACTAAAACTTTTGGGGTTTATCCTTGTTTCAGTATAAGCTGAAGTCTGACAGGATTCATCAAGAAGGAGACAAGCCAAGGTAAAGAATCAACAATCTGACAAGTGAATCAATGAGTGTTTGAAACTGCCAAAAAGACATGCTTATCTAAACCTGTCAAATAAAAAGATTTGTTTAACCAAGTATTGCTTAATAGTTTTTACGTTGTGTAGTTTATTGAACCAACTGAATAATGACCACCCCCACCCTCCATTCTCAAAACGCTCATGGAGCTCATCTGGACCCAGAGTAACCTTGTCTTGCACATCAGCCATGAGTAACTAAGGCAAAGATGCTGAGGAAACTGAAGGATCATAGGAGGGATTGATACTCTGATTTGAAGTCTAGGTGGAGTCACACCTAACAGCTCCTAAACAGTTGGTTTTTCAATTAATTTAATTGAAATACAAAATAATGGAGCAAGGCTGGTTTGGATACACTTTCTGATGGGTTCTGGAAATGGGAATGTACCAGTTCATTAAACATAGCTGTGGTGCAAGAAAATTAAGCTGATTTGGGTTCTTTATCAATGGAAATAAAGACAAATGTCTTTCCTGTGTGTTATTTGAGACAAAAGGGATGCAGAAATACTATCTGAGCAAGGTAAACACATCAAAGAGTATTAAACTCTGTGGTGATAAGATTTTTTGATGGATTTCTATCCTCCAGACCTTTGTGCAGATATTTGATAGGTAGTGATAAAATAAATGGGATGCTTAGCATTTATGGAAGGTTAGTCTGGGGAACCAGTGGAAGAGTTAAGATATTTCTTTTATCAACTTTTGTCTAATTGATGTGAAAAAAATCAGGGAATGGATTTTGTTCCTATTCATAGCTGTGTAGATCTTCAGTATTACCTCAACAAATGATGAATCGATGTAACAGAAGGTGGCCTTTGCATTTCAGACAAGTGAATCTCAAAACCTGTATGCTGTTAGTTTACTTCTTGTGGGATCTTTTGTAATTTATTTTACCTAGAGGATAACTTAAAATGTTGTATGTGGATCTCCACACTGCTCTAAACTACCACCAGGGATCAACCAAATTTAAAAATGAAACAAACTGAAATGAGGTTATTGTAAGTGGACTGTTGACATAATAATGAATAATAGATGAAGTATAGGATATAATCACCCAAAAGAGTGAAAGAGGTGACTGGAAGGTAATTACTAGCCCAGCTCTGAAATTATCCTTCCAACTTTTTCCATGCTGTGGTTATTTGCCCTGAACATAACAGAGAAATTAATACATTTTATTATTTAAAAAAAAAAGTACTTACTTCTTAAAAACATGGATGAGTGAAAATTAAGTAGCCTGCAACTGAGGTAAATCTAAATTATTTTTTTGAAAAACAAGTAATGACATGAACATTCAAGGTCAGAGCTTGAATAAAGGCCCCCAAAGCAAGACTTTTTAAATCCAAACAACTGTTATTTACACTGGATTTTAATAAGACAGAATCTTACTTGTGGAAACTAATAAACATGTGGCAACAATGACCCTGCTATCAATATATCAGATATGACACCAACTGATGTATGCAGGGGACTGGATGCAAGGACAATACGCCAGTCTGAAAATCTATTTGCCCTTCAATGCTTTTATATTATTCTGTTTGGCTGTTGTCTCATGTGGTGAACGAACTGGACCTTTTTGCAGCTGCGTAAGTATTCTATGGGACCATTCCTTTAAAACAAATTATAATTCAAATTTTTTGCTCAGCTGAAAATGAGCAATTAATCATAGGGGTCATTTGTCACAGGCTCTGTAACTTCGGAGAAACAGATCTTCATATTCAGAGATGTCTGGTGTTCACTCACACTTATTGGCCGTTTCCACTCATATTTTTTGACAAGGTTGTCATCCCTTTTTTTGGTTTTGTTGTTGTTGTTGTTTTTTGTTTGTTTGTTTTGCAGGGGTTTTTGTTTGTTTTGATTTTTCTTTTGGTATAGTAAAGAGCACTGGGAATCCAATGGCTGTGAGGTGAGGTGAGGTGAGGCACAAACTCTGTGCTTTCAGAACTTACTGTAATAATGAAAACAGCCCCAGACCCAAACCTCTTTTTTTCTCTACATGATGTTACAAAGGGTTTGCAAATGTGGTGAGAAAGAGCCATGGAAGTGGGCACTTGTGGTTAAAATAAGTGTTTGATTTACTATAAATAATTGTTCCAACATTAAGCCCTCTTTGAAGATCTGAATCAGTTGCTAGTCCCAATTTGGTAAATATTTTCAGGAGCTTGTTGTTTTCAGCCAGAAAGGAATTGAAAATGGAAGTGAAAAAGAGGTGTGCATCTTACAAGAAATCTTGACAATAACTTTCTTTTGCCTTCCTGCTCAAATGCTTTTGAAAAGCACATTGGGGGAAACTGCAGTTTAGAGAATAAAGACTTAACTGGAATTCAGATGAAAAGAAAAGGAAACAACTGCATCTTATTCAGCTCTCACATATTTTAGTTCCATTCACAGCTGCACTGTATCAAATATAAATTTACCTTGGTGTGAATGAGAGAAGGCTTAGACTGAAATCTTGGAGGGAAAACCAGAAGCAGACTAAGTTGCTATAAAAAACAGATGTTAAAACACTGGGAGCACAGTGCCTGTTTTGTTTGAGATGACCTTTTTGTTAAAAAGCAGGAAGGCTCAAAGGTTGGTCTACACTTGTTCTCTTGCCTTAGGCTCCATTTTGTCATATGGAATAATACCTGAATTTGTAAGCACTACACTCTCTCATGCAGGGTCCTTGCCTGCACTTAACCTGGGCCCTGCTGCAAGTGGTCCCTTGCAACTTCATTTACACTATAATCCTGGGAATATTGGCCATTGCTTTATAGGAGGAAACTGTCAGAGTTTGATATCAATTCTGACATAACTTGAAGATTTATTTTTACTACATGGGGGAAAGAACAAACTTGTGCTTGGGTTTTTGTTTGTTTGTTTCTTTGTTTTCTGTTATTAACATGCATTGAGATGTGGAAGTCTTTATCCACCTTCTACACTTTTTGGCTGCTATATTTTAAAACTTTCAAATTTTCATCTGGTTAAAAGTAACATTTCTATTGTCAGATAATATATAGCCATACCTAAATTATTATTTTTACTGCTCCAGTACTAAATTTGGCCTAACCCATTTAAGTCATTTTTAGAGACAGATTTGCATTTGAGCTGATTATGTGAATGCCAAGTTTCAGCCTACAATGACTGAAAACAGCTGAATAGTGAAATAGTGAGTGACACTGTTTATAAAGGAAACAGCTCCTGACCCTCAATGACAGTTCTGTGAATATGATGATACAATCATCTGAGGATGTTCAATCTTGTTCACAATTATTACTACGTAGGTTCCTAATTTGTTGCCATCCTCCATCATCAGATCATGTTCTGCAACTCACATTTTTAGAGTGCTAAATTTTATTTCTGTCTGTTTCCTCTGAGCGATATCTTGTGAAGGGCCACAATATTTATAATATCACTTGCATTTATTTTCATATGGCTACATTCTGCCTTTGGGCATAGCCTTCAAACAGAGATGCTGCAATATGTTTTGCCATTGCAAGGGTAGCCCCAGGAAATTACATGCTTCAGACAATCCAACAAAGCACATTTTTCCTTCTTTTTCCCTTTATCTGTCTAGGAAGTTTATATTATTCTATGTAGCCATAGGTTTGGCCAGTTCTCAATTCACCTATGCTGAGTCCATATGCGTGTATATACACAGTGAGAGTGTGTGGGACAAGCATCAGCACCTCACAATACGTGCATTACTGGGGTTGTGGAAGAGTGTGTCACCATCCAGTCTCCCCTCACCCCTTTTTTTCCCTGTATTTCTTATCTCTCTCCTGTTCTGCATGTTCTCATTGCCTCACGTGAAAGTAAGTCTGAGCTCTGGAGAACGCAGGCTGAAGTTAACATTCACTGTCACCATGTTCCTCTCTGAGAATCTCACACCATGGCTCTAGTTTACAAAGAGCGATGTACAATTTTGTCTCAGAAAGGCTGATGAAAAGCTCTAGACCTTACATATTAGTCCAAAGGGCAAAGTGTGAATGTCACCAAAGCATTTCATGTATTGCATAGTCAGTAATTTTTTCTGAAGCACACCAATAAGACAATTTTTAGTATTTGGAGCCTTTCTGTGCTCCACTTTCAAAAAGCACAAAAAAACAAACCAAGGCAAAACAAAAAACCCAAACCAAACAAATGTCAAAAAACAAAACACCCAGGAAAAGAAAAAAAAACAGAAAAAGGAAAAAGAAAGAAGCATTTTGGGGGATATCTCTATTATTTCTCTAAACTGAATCCTGAATTTTAAACCTAGATACTTCGTTACCCATTCATATGTATGATTGAACAGGTTTAAAGCATATTATTTGAAAAGATTTCACATCAAAAATACACCCATACAGTCATAACTTTGATGGTGTAACATTTAGTCATGTTTGTCTGCAGAAGGGAGTAAGGAGCTATAAAGAAGGAAGGGTCTCTCTTCCTTCTGTAGGGTTGAGTGTAGATCTGGTATTCACCATATGAAATAAAAAGAGGTGTGGAGGGGAAAGCATTGGAGAAAATAACTAGCTTTACCTAGTAGTTTTACGTATTTTATGGCCCTTTGCTTTTGGGACTTCCAGTACAACATGGATTTATTTTTGAGGGACACAACTCAGTCCCCCCCCAAAAAAAACCCCAGACAACCAAACAAGAAAACAGCAACCAACCCAACACTTCAGAATGCCTTTGTGTGTATGATCTTTATTAATGGCTACCATTTTTGTGTGTCTAAATTCAGAGACTTTAATGCCACTTTATAGTTCACTGGGGTCATAGCAATTTTCTTGCAAAAAAATATGTCTATTATTGGCATCTGTACTTGAATGGGATGGAACCGTCTTAAGAGTACTTAAACTGTAACTTTTATAAAGCCTTTGGTTTAGCCTTGTTAGACATTTTGTGCCTCAGATTTTATACACTGTTTGAAGTATCTCTTTATACATTATTCATGTTCCCGTCAGCACAATATTGAATTTTGGCATCCTTCCAAGGACTGGTAACATTTAGTTCCAAAATGAGACTGAAAAGGAAAGGAGGGTGAGAAAAGGATCATATTTCTCTTTGTTCTCTCAAATTTATCTGACCATTGACCTGCTTTATTCTTTTTGCATAGCATGAGAGATAAAAGTGGATTGATGAAATAATTTCTACAGATATTTGAGTACAAGTTAAATTAAATGAAGGGAATGCAATCTTAAAGAGACAAGGACAAACTCACCATTGATACTATGCCAGCCAGGGGTAGGATAGAATTTACTGTAGTTTTCTTATAGCAGAAAGTGAACAGGTAAATTTTTATTAGTAAAAAGTTGCTCAGATCTTCCAAACCCCTGGAATTGGGCAGTGCTGCAAGGAGTAAAAGGAATTTGAGAAGCTGATGATTTAGTAGTGGCACAGGCCTTGTAAGCTTTTTACACTCCTTCAGAAACTTCTGCCTTAAGCCATGGATGCAGGAAATTCTGATAGAAAGCTATCTTACCTTCAAGGATAAGCCATACTGCATTTCCTCCATGAGAACAACATCTTCATGGCTCACATTTTACCAGTATAGAATACCTCCTCCTGCAGCTTTGGCAGATACCATGTCACAGAGTAGGGTATTTTTCTAGCTTGTGCTAACTCTAAAATAAATGACTCTCCACTGATAGGACAATATTCATCAGAAAGTCAGTGGAAGGTAACAGATCTTAAAATAGGAACAAAGTATCTTCATGCTGCTGTCCACATCTCTGTGAATTGCCTGCTATGGCAAAGAGACCTCTGACTTCATGACATTTAGTAAAACAATGATAGGAAATAATTGCTTGGACTTTAGTTGAGTGAGAAACCAACTAATTCTATGCATTCAAACCAAGAACTACATGGGCAAAAGCAAAAAGTATCAGCCATGCTACTGACTGCTGTCCCAGCATATAAGATAACTGATCTCAGAGATGGGTGCTCAGTAAGGTGACCCACTGTGCCTTCCAAGCATAGTTCTCCCATTTGTGCACTAGGAACAAGCATTTGTGGAGAAAAAATCACTTGGTATCATCAGTAGTGGTGACTGTCATATTTATGTCAATAAACTAGAATGTGTCTTTTTTTGTTTAATGAGAATTACCACTACAATGGACTGCAGAAAGAACCAACACAATTATAAATTGGGGTTTTTTTGATTTTTTTCTCAGAAATATTGACTGGGCATTGGAAGATAACTATTCTTGTTTCCAGAGTAGGAACTTCTTAGCAATTAAATTTTTAGGTACCTTCTGCTATATCAAAGAGATTATGTAGAACACACAGGATAGGGATCTATGTCTCATCCTCATTAGGGATTATTTTCTCCATTGCACTGAGAACTGACCAAGAGGAGAGCAGCATACCTTAAATTCAAGTTCCTTACTATGACGAAAGGTGCATTCAGGAGCAACATCCTAGGCACTTAGGTGGAAGAATTGCTCTGAATATTCTTTATGATCACCCTCTCATTCACTACTAAGCCTATGTGCAAGTGCCATGCTGAGCAAGGCCTTATGAATGCTTCACTCTATGTGGTATGCATGACTTCAATGCTGTTACCACCATTTTCAGGACATTTTTTAGTTTGTCTTTTTAGCCTTCAAAATGTGTCTTTTCTCCAGGCTCTTAGGGAAGACTGGGTTGAGAGATGAACAGCCTTCAGCTTATTTTTCCTCCTGATAACTGTTGAATATTTAAGTGCTGAATTGTGATGAGCTGTCCCTTCTATATTGAATATTACTGGTTATTTTAATTCATGAGATGGAATTCAGAACAGAGAGGTGCTTCTGAAAGTTTTTATATCTCTAAATAAATAAAGGAGGCAGACAGATTTTTGTCTTTTCATCTGCCTCTTCAGCAAGTGTGTTTCTTTCTCTATTCTATTTCTCTACATTATTTTGTTGCTATTCTGCAGGATCAAGCTGCCTCAGTGGTACCATGTGAATCAAAGTAAATAAAATCATCATCTTGATATTCTCTCTTTTGAGAGAAGAATAAAACAGAATTGAGAAACTACTCTCCCTTTTCATTTGTTTTCTTTGGGAGTTTGGTACACAAATAGTTTCACCAGACTTATTCAGGCAATATTTCTGAGCTGTATTCACAATGACTGCTAAGAAGTATTCCCTCTGGCTTCTGCACATCCTGCATTCTTTCCATTACATGAGTATGAGAAAATCTCTTAACAAATGTGCTTGGCAACACATTTTTATGATTTTTTATCTTCCCCCATTCCCTAGTTGTTGTGGTTTTAACTTACCTCAAATATTTGCTTTTTGTAAAACTGAAAATAACTGCAGAGAAAGTATGATCAGTTTAACCTTTCCGGTATAAATACAACACGCAATAAAGGCTTTAAATATCAGCTTAATAATCATGAGCATTTCAGCCTGTTTTGATGTCTATGGATCTGATTCTGCAAAGACATGTAAATCTGGCACGGGATTAAAATCATGTACAACTGATAATGCCCTTGAATTGAACAAATTAGTTGATCAAATACTGGCCAAAAATTCTTAATAAATAACTCAAAAATATCAATGTAACATTATTAAATGCTTTAAAACCTGTGGTTAAAACTGACTTCAGCTTTTTTTTCATTTTTATGATTGTGTGCTGTAAACTCTCTTTTTCTTTTCCTTCTCTTTCTTTCATATTTCCATGTTGTCTCTGAAAAGGGCAGGGAAAGAACATGAAAAGTGATTATTTAATTTTGTATGCCTTAAAAAATTTACAATTTTTCTTTATTAAAAAATCTTTTTAATAAAACCATAGCATCTGTACAATTAATATTACACAGACTTCTCAGGATTAATCTTTAAGATACTTGAGAAGAGAAGAAGAATTAGCTGTGACTAAGGCATAGGTCCATCCGAGCATCTTGTGTAGCCTTGAGGATGCCATATTGTTGGCCTGATGGCTACACGGTAGGGGATACTTAGACTTCTGAGAACCACAGGCATTGTGTGATATGCAGCATATTCATGTTTGAAAAGATCTTCTGAGGTCCTGAGATGGAAAAGTCAACAGCAGCAAGAAGTATTATCATTTGTTAAAGTTATGTGGAAGTACACACAAGAGACAAATCTAGTAGATTAGAAAACAACTAGAATTTAAGGTCCATTCCCTGAGTTGTTTAACAATCACTTTGCTTCTCTTTTTTTCATCAATAGCAAAACAATGAAAAGCTGATTCTATCACAGCATACTTCGAGCTTTCATACCAAAGGATCTTTATTTGTGTATTTTTCTAAGTAGAAAATTAAGCAATATCATGAATTGGGAGCATAGATTCACTGTGCTTCACATTGGTGGAAGATCACTGTAGTAGTTACATTTTTTAATGTCATGGGTAAGCTCACATTAACAGGGTACTGTGTGGAGAAAAGCAGATTGTGGAAATTGCTATATACTAGCTCTTAGAAATTGCAGTTCCACTGTAAACACTGAAATCCAATGTATGTCTGGTTATCCATCCAGCTTAATTCCTCTAAAAAAAAGTTGGGTTTTTTTTCAGTATTTTCTATGTCTTAGTTGTCTTCAAAAAGAGGGGCTCAATCTAGCTTCAAAATGTGTCTGCCAGTGCATTGGAAAACTGTCAATATTTCTTTCTTCCTTTTTTTTTTTTTTTTGAATGAGCATGTGGAATGGGATGCAGCAATAAAGAGGTGGATCACCGGCTAGAGTTGCAACAGCTGAGACCTTTTCAACAGTTCACTGTTTCATCAAGAACAGTATCTAGAAGAGAATTCACTATTACCTGATGTCAATGTGTTAGGAACTTAGAGGTAGAACTTATAGACAGAATAATTTGCTATAGGAAGTGAAAAACAGTACTATTTAATTATTTTGTGACGTCTTGTGGAAAACAGCATTACAGTAACATCAGAGGAAAAAAATCATTTTGGAAGTCCTAGGAAAGTGAGTAAGTATGACTCGAATGGCAGAGTAAGGTAACATGAATGGTTTTTTTTCTTTAATAGTCCTTAGTTTTATTTAAGAGATCTAGAAGAATATGCTTAATGACCTCCTGTGTGTACAGTAAAACACTGAGGAGCATATTTCTTCAAGAAGAAACTGGGGAACCAAAGGTGTAATATATGTAAGATTAGCCTGTCCTGATTTTGTGCTAGTCTATGATTTTGTTGAGTTTAAAAAAATTTGGATTAGACATGGTTTAGTACCTTTATTTGTCATAAGCTGTCTGGAAGAAAGATTTTTAATAAGTGAAACACTTCCTGCAGCCAAGATACTTCAGGCTTAGGTTTCATATGTCTCTGTCACAGACAAATCTCAAATACTGCGCAAATTAAGAGAAAACAGATAGGCCATTTTGTCTGTCTCATCCCCTGGGAAGAGTCTCTGTATTGCTTTTTCTTTCCATGCCTCTCCTTTACCAGCATTTGTTTTCTCTCTTATATTCTAATGTTTGGTAGTCAGTCTAAATGAAATTAAAAAGCAATGGCTTTTGTAATAACATCATGTGGCAGAAGCTGAAAGCAAAACAGAAATGTGGAAAATACAGCTTCTTCAAGGCCAAAATGTGTGAAGAAAGTCTGCTGAAAATTAACATAAAAGTGTTTCAGCAGGAGGGAAAGAAAGATGCTTCTGATTTAGGTATCAATTCTGAACAGCATGTGGCCATCCTGAAGAGATGACAGTTCATCAGACTTTAGAGAAAGAGTATCAAAGAAATATTTTTGCTTAATTTATGTTGCTGCTAAGAAGCAACTGAAGTGCAGGGGAACATCTATATTTTATCTACAGGAATGAAGGATGCAAAAGGAATGTCTAAGTCAGCCTACTGTTTTCACAACCTACTGTGAAGAATATCTGAGCTCTGAATTATGATAGATGTCAGTAAGTTGATACCATTACAAAAAAAAAAGCCTGGTAAATATTAAGATCAAACATGATTCTATGATATCCCTAAGGATCTATTAATAAAGTTGCATAAGAAGGATATCTGATATCCTATTACTTAATTACTACCTGATGCCATTAAGTTGCACACATGTATGTGTGTATGTATATAATTATGCATATATAAAATAGATTACATGGAATCTATTTGACTACTGTTTGTATACTCATTAAAATCTCATTAGTACTTGCCTCTCATCAAGTACTAATAAACCATTGCTGTTGCTTCATATGGCCATTAGACTATGTTAAAGCTGGACATAAGAAAATGGAATGCCTTTATGTACAGTGTGCTTTGAGGAGAAGATCACAGTTTCAGATCTGAGCACTTGGCACCTGAAGACACTGTGGATACTGTCCTGTTGGACTTGGATTTTGGATTCTGTGTGCATGCTGCATTTAATTGTACTTTGTTTTGAAATTTGCACTTTGTGGTCAGCAGTCTACCCTTTTGACATATAGTATGTGTTAAAGAGGAAAAGAAATTTGAATGTTCATAAAATCCATCTTTTTCTAATCAGGACATACAAACAGATAGAGGTTTGGTTTTTATTTTTTCATTAGGACTTCGGAAATATTAGTCAGTTTCCTGTTTATTCTCATAGAAAAATGTCAGGGGTCTCTTCTGGGTCCGCTTGACCCAACTACAGTAGTAGTTGAGTAGTAGTACAGTAGTGTATTGACAACTACTTGATAAAAAAGAAAAATCCTTACTGCACTCCTCAGAGAAGAGACAGCATGGCATGACCCATATCTGAATGTACTTGTCCTTTATGTTGTAAACGTGACAAACTGAGTCAGAGCAGCAAACAACAGGGAAAGAAGCATGGTCAGGAAGCACAAAGGTTGCAGCTGCTGGGTTGGTTGCCCCCATGTGATGTATGCCAAGCCTGCCATGTACTCTGTAGCTGGCACCCTCAGAAGCCCCTTGGATTCTGCATTGAGCCCTCACCTCTGCTCTTTTTTATGGGGCTGAAACATGGCATGTGGGCTGCAAGTGTTTGTTCTGAGGGCTATGCTTTTCTTGGAGGTGCACATATGTAGGTGTGCCATGTAACGCCGTACCCAGAATGTCATACTCCCCTGGTTGGGGGTAGATTATGTCAGAACTCCTGCATTCCCTGTGGGGCATTCACAGGCTCTCCTGGAGCCCATACACCATACCCCAAAGAAGGGGAATGAGATGCCCAGGACCCTTCAGAGCTTGCCAGTTACATGACAGATCTTGGCAGAGTACTTGTCAAGAGCTGAAATCTGCCTAGAGAAAGATAGTTTGGGAAGCCTAACTTCAGAAACACCAGCCTCAGCCCTCTACATCCCAGGGGTAAAAAAAGAGAAGAGACCTTACTGCAGGGACGAGCCATCCTTGGGTTGTAATGTGGGACCTGCCTCACACAGAGTGCAGCTCATTCGCAGACCCAGAGGCAGAGCATCAAGGCATTGTTTGGGTTCTCCATATTTAAACAAATATAGTACTTATTTGCAGCAGAGACTGACGAGGTTGAAAGTCTGGGAAATGCTGATTGTGAGGCTGTTCACACTTGGGGTTGCCGTGGGTACTGCTGCTTGCGATGTGGTCTCTCTGCCTCGGGTGTTCTGCCTTGCTCAGGAAAGAGAAGGGAGGGGAGACAGGGCTGGAGAGTGAATCAGATGCCTGAAATTAGATTCTGTGATCCCTATTCTCATTTAATACCTACCTCAAAGGATATTTCAAAGGCCACACTGCAGTTGCAAGAAATGTAATAATAGTCAGCTTTAAACTCTTGTGTAGGTTCTCTGGGCTTTACATCTGCAAGAAAATGCTCCACATTGCTCCCACTCTGTCTCCTGTCTCCACAGAGCAGCAGGTGCATAAAGCTCCTGGTACCAGCTCTATGCAGTACTGGATACTTGGTCATCAGGAGGAACAAGGCTGACAGCAGAGGTTGGTGGCTTCAGAGAGAAAACTATTACCAGCTGATGCTTCAAACAGCAGCTGCAGCATCCTCAGATTCACCAGCTACCACTCAAAGACCTTATCTGAATCCATTCAACAGCAGACAAACAGGCAGGCCACGAGGATCCATGACTATCTAGCCTACTCTAGACAGAGAAACAGCTTGCAATGGATATTAAAAGCTCTTTATCCCACTGAGATCAACAAGGAAGAAGGTGATAGCACTGTGGGGAGGGAACAGAGTTTTTCCAGTGTCAATAATGTTCATAAACCCTTTGAGGGAGAAGGGGCAAAGCAGTAAGAAATGCTGTTTTTGAGAATAGGAGAAGCTGAAGTACAGAGCAGCAATAATTCAGTTGAAATTGAGGAAAAACAAGGTCTGCCACGCAGTCTTTCAAAAGTTGAGGAACCTGGGCTTACCCTGAGGAGAGGGATCTACACTGGAACCAGGCAGACTGATTTGGGATTCTGTTACCAGGTTGCTGCAACTTTGGCTTTACTGCATATATCTGGAAGGATACTGTTGGTATTGATTTTTGTATCTATAGAACTGCAAAATATCTTTCCAAAACACACTGTAACAAAATACACCGTGTTTTCTGCAAGATAATTGTGGGTTTAAGTATAATATGTCTGTTTTTCTGTATTTATACATTGAATGAGTATATATAGATGGGGGAGGGGGGTGTGGTAATACCTGACATATGGGTAAAATATGGGACTGTGGTCACGCATTTGTACAGTGAAGAGGTTCAAATTAGAAAAGGGCAATATTTTTTAGTGACAGAGATGCACCATTATAATTTTAAAAGGATCTCTAATATTGTGTTGTTTGGCCATTACTTTCCAGAAGGGTATACATGATATATGACTGAATACCAAAGCTTCTTTGAAGGAAGTATTTTCTAGTTGTCACTAGACAGACAGTGTAGCTGAGAAGAGGATTTCATCATGCCTAGCTGGCAGTCTCTGCCCACCTCCCAGTGGTCCTCTGCTTTACTGCTCTGGTAATGCTCAGCTGGAGAGACAAAGGAAGATTGTCCTTTCAAAATGTACATACATCAGCCCTGCCTGAAAGAGAAATACAGCAGGAAACACTGATTCCAAATGCTATTTAAAGTGTCTGAAATGCAGACAAAACAGAAATAAAACAGAAGCTAAAAGTGGTGATTTTTGTTCAAGCAGAGAAAGAACTCCCTTTTGGCACCTTTTCTAAGGCATTAACTATACCCAAAGAGCAGTTGAAACGGGGTGAGAAGAAAATGGTACTTCTGATGTAAACAGCTAGGCATTTGTAGCAATAATTACTCCTTTAGATACTGGTTTCCAGTGAACTGGAATTTGGGAGGTAAAAACTGTTTCTCATTCTTGCTGGTATATCTGCTGCGCTAAATTTGAAACTAAAAGCTTCAAAGTCTCCAGGCAAAGCTTGCCAAGTCTAAAGAATCCTACTAAACCTATGTCAGCTACAAACTGATACATGAGCTGCTGCTCTTCTACTGCACAGAATTATGCCAGCCCCTTATGCAAGGCCCTATTCACAGGACACTGGCTGAGAAGTGGGTCTGGATCTGCTCCACTTTCTGGTGTGGGGAGAATGATTATTGCAGACTAGATGGGCAGTACTGAGGTATGATGTGTAATGTGCTTGCTTGTTGGTTGTTTGGTTTTTTATTTTTAAATCCTACATTGCCTGTCAGTAATCAGAGGCCAGAACCTGCATGGGACCATTTCTGAACTAAGATCACTTGATGCATTGAACAGTTCTAAAAATTAATCACCTGCTTCTGTTCAGATGTCCTTTTATTGCATCCTGGAGCAATAATAGACATAGATGATACCCCAAACTCCCAAATTTTGGGCTTAGTGCCAAGACTTAATGCTTTTAAAAATGAGAAGAGATATATCTTATCTTTTATCTTTACTAAGTAAAGACTTTTTGGGGATGCAACATGATGTCCAATTCTAGCAGACATGTATCCGAGGCTACCATCTGCCACACTGAGACTGTCTTTCTGGCTCTGGCCCAATGCCAATTAAATCTAGCATACAGAAAGCAGAGGTAAAGATTCCAAAACAATCAAGAGAACATGAATATCAGAGAAGGAAGTTCATGTCTCATTGATATGTCAGTAAGGATATCCACTAGCAAAGGGCTTGAAAGAAAGAGCAGAAGAAGACGAGAAAAAAAAATATCGTGACTGCATGAAAGCAAGAATATAACTGTACTGGCATTCCTGAAGAACTTTAGTCATTCCTTTTGCTTAGTGTAGGAAATGATGGCCTTATCTCACAGCACTGGTATGAGCAGCAGCTGACTTTTTGATGTGTTATCTTTAACTTATTCATGATCATACACTTGCATATGCAGAAAATACGTACTTGAAAATTAAACTGTTTTCAGAGAAGGTCAAAATGTAGAGATGCAACTGCTTGTGCTGCAGTGTTAAGCATCTGATCAGGTCAGGAACCTCAGTGCCCTGGATGGAGTTGGATGCAGCCTTTGGCATATGAGCTGGGCATGCATCATTAGTACTACCTTCTTCTCTCCCACAGTGCAGGATAATCAACAGCAGACCACTCATTTCAGGATGGAAAGGCAGCCACAGGTGGTTGGTCCTCTGTGAGAGCTAAGGGCAGAACATGAGAACAAAGGAGAGGCTATATTGTTTACACCAGGAACAGGATACTTCCTCTTCTAGCTGAGACTGCTCAGGTCACTGTAGGCCACTTTGTGAGGTTTTGCAGTTTGTCATGGGGGTGTGTAGGATTTGTCTGCCGCTTGCCTATCAATGCAGTACTTTTCTGGTTTCTTTTTACAACTGTATAAGTTTTTTCACAACCATAATTGCAAGGAGTCTCACATGTGTACTACTTGCTTGCATGAAAACAAGCTCCTTTTGCTGGTTTTGAGCTCAGCTGTTATTTGTTCGGCCTTAGTTCTTGTACTGAAAGAAACAGTAAGTGATTGGTCTCTGCTTGCCTTCTTTATGTTGCTAAGGATTTTCTGGACATTAACTCTAAGCCCCTAAGATGACTCTTTTCCATAATGAAGAGTCCAAGTCTATTGTTCTTACTGAACATCTTCCTCCTTTCATTTATTCTTGTGGGTCTTCTATGAACCTTATACATCCTTTTACAGATAAGAAGAGCAGAACTGAACACAATATTCTAGCCTTGGACAAAATACAGATTTATACTCCAGAATGATGTTTTTTGTTTTGTTCTCTATTCTTTTCCTGACAATTCCTAACATCTGTTTTGCTCTTTCAACTGCTGTAGAACAGTAACCTGATGTTCTTTATGGACCTATATATAATAACATGAAGGTCTTGCTCCCATCAGTAATAACTAGTACAGAGCTAATAATTTTTTTGTGTGAAGCAAAGATTGGTTTTCCCCATGTGCATCACTTTGCATTTAGCTACACTGAACTTCATCTACCAATCTATTGTCCAGCCACTTGGCCCCTTAAGGTAAAAAAAAAATAAATCATGGTAGTCCTTCTTTTTAGTGCCTTAGATAGCTGTAAATTATCCACAAATTTTGTTATCTCTCTGCTTGTACTACTCTCAAGGTAATTTAGGTATCTTTAACCATACAAGTTTCAGAACAAACCCAGGCAGAATTGGACTAGTCACTGCACTGAGAAATGACCATTACTCCAATTTTCTGGTTTGAGTTTTGTGTACAGTTTCATTTCCTATGCATTCTTATTTTTTTCTGTCTTTGATGAAAGAGTTTTTAAGAAGCCTCTTGAAAATCCACGTGTATCAAGTAAATCATCCTCACATACATACTTGTTGAACTCTTTCTTGCATCTTGAAGAAGCCACATTGTCTGCTCTCAAATCAGTCATCCCCTGTGGATAGCATAACTCTGATGAATCCTTTTCCCTCCTAACATGGCTGATACTGTGCTTCTTTAAGTTACTCATTTTTGACAGGCAATTATTTTAGCCAGTCTCCCATTTCTAGTTCTCTACAATAATTCAAGAATGAGCATTCATCAGTTTTTGGAAACTGGTCATGGCAATATCATGGGGAGTTGTCAAATCCCCTAAGAAATATGTCTGTTGTGAAGGTCTATGAGGCATAGTCAAGTCAATTTACCCTGATGAGCACCCACAACATCCAGAGTGCTCCGTGTGTGTGTGTGTGCGTGCATGTGTGCGTGCATGTGTGCATGCACCGTATTGTGGGAAGCTGTTTTAACTTCACTAATGAGCAGTCTGTGATGTTTCTGGGTTTAGGATCTCATTAACCAGGAAAGATAGTTTCTCTATTTGAAGTTACCATGCCTCTGCTGGCTCAAGAGGTATAGTCTCCTCTCTCTCCCACCTTCCCAATATCTACCAGATTTAATCTTGGGGTATTGTTTTCACCATTAAAAGACGGAAAAACAAGAGTAAATATTTGCATATAAAATAAGCCACCTTATTGTGGATGTTGCATGTTAATCAGACTCCATACATTTTGTACCAGAGTGAGGGCATAGGCACCAGCTGAGCACAGAGAGCTGACATGCAGACTGCCTCTTCTTCAGAGACCACGTAGATTCCCTCCAAATCTTTCTGTCAGAAACCCGCTGAGATTCTCTGTGCCACAGGCTACACATGCTCCTTAAGGAAAGAGGACATACAAACAAAATTCAAGTACCTGTAAACAAACAGTGCTCATACAGCATCAGTAGATCATGGAAGAGCATAGACCAAAAATGAATGGTAGACTTGTTTTAGAAGGAGGAGAGCCTTAGCTGCTGGTAACCTTGGGAGGGGTGGCATAGACTCTGTGGAAAAGCTTCCAGCTGCTGGATGGTGCCTATTGACAAACCCCTATCCCTAACCTTCTTTAAAATGCTGGCAAAATGCTTCCAAATAACTGCTTACCACTTCTCAGAGTTGCTGCTCTGACTGTGGATAGTAGCAGGTACTGCTTTTCCCATAACTTATCTAAAGTTAAAGGAAGTTCTTGGTGGATCATTATGATAGGTATTTGGTTACTCTTCTTTGAAGTGGAGGTTTGTGGTGGAGTGGTGTGACCCTTCCTGATAACTGAGAGAAATCCCTCTGTGTAATTAAACAGATGGGCTATTTCAAAAACTCTGGAGAAGAGCAAGTAGGACTCTGAAGAAAGAAAAAAAAACAGAACACAAGTGATGGTATTCAAACACTTTTGTTAAACCTAAATAAGATCTGCCATGTGAGTGTGGGAGGCTTCCTTTGGCGTGGGACTGAAGGTGGTGAAGAGGGGCGCAGGGGATGCTTGAGCTGTTGAGACCTACATGAGGTATGTGTTTCTGGAAGCGGGGATGTAGGGGTGTGATACAAAGCTCCTTACAAAGGGGCCCTCCCAGGTAAAAGCCATTTGGACTAAGTGTGGACGTAAATAGTGATCTCCGTTGTGTTGGTACACTTAAGCCTTTTGCTCTAGCTGTTGCAGTTGGATTGCTCTAAGGACAACTCAGGAGTAAGCTGTGTGGAGGGTCAGAGGTGGGATATAAGAAGTCTATCAAGGTAGGATATCTGCAAGCTAAAAGACCCAACAGGCAGTCTTTGGCACTGTCTTCTACTGGTTGCATTCTGATAAGTGTTTTTTGAGGGAACAACGAGAGAGAAGGAAATAATTTAAAATTCTGTTTACATTTACAGTCACAAGTCTATGATGTTCTTGGGGAGCTAACTCTATCTCCAAAATTCTACACTAAAATAATAAAAAATTCAAAAATTCAGAGAAGATATACTTGTCCATGGCTATCAGCTTGTTCAAAGCACTTTGAATATGCCTGTTGCATGTAAATACTTCTGGCTGAGTCTCTGTCTTCAGCGAAAAACATCTACATGGTTTCATGTTTGGATGTGTCAGACTTTTCATCTAACTTCCAGGTTGGACAGTTCATGTGTAGCAAAAAGGATAACTAGAATAAAGAAAGAGGGAAATTAAGAAACTGTGAGAAAATGTGCTTTATTCATGACATGTGAAATAAAATAAAAACTTTTACACTTTTCTAAGCACACACAAATCTCACTTCAATTAAAGTGTTGAGTTATCCTGTCTTTTACAGTGCGTAAATGAAACTCCTCACAGTCCAGATGGAAAAACATCTGAGCCTTGCTGATAAAAACATTTAAAACATATTTATGAATACTACTTCTACTATCAGCCAGCTGAGGATTTTCTTATAAGCATTTGAAATAATTTTCTGGTAGATCTACTGCTGTAACTTTTTGCAATGATTCTCAAAGCTCAAAAGTGCTCATTACAGAACACAAACCTTTACATTTGTTTGCCTAAATAGTTTTTAGCTCATGGTCATCAGAATTTTTTAAAAATAAAAAATTTTTGCTTAGTTAATATAGGTGACCTGAGCTGAAGGATAAAATCTGACATATTGCCAAAGTTCAGATGATTACCAAAATGTATGCCAAACACACACAGATATTCAGGTCTTCTATGCCTGATGCGTTTGTATGTAAAACTAACTTTAGATGGTTTTTTTCAGTGCTGGGTCAGTTTGAACACATCTTGTTTCACCCTCCTACTGGACCTGTGTACTGGGCCATAGTTATTCCCTGTCCCTATCTACCCTGTGGTATATTACAGAACTCTTTCTGAAAGATTTCAGCTGGAATGAATGTAGGTGATGTAAGTAATAAATACACCCCGGTGTCTGTTTTTCCAATACAAATCTTGTAACATAGACAATTTAATTTCAGAGTTCTCTCAATACAAATCTAGCAATATACACCATCTAATTGCAGAGACCATTTCAGCAGCTGAGTCAGGTTTCAATTTGAATACAATTCACTGACTATGGGAGCTTAGACACCTAACTTAACTTAGTTAATACCTATTTTTAGATGACTATATGCTCCAGACAAATGCAAACAGACTGTAAAGCTATTTAAAACACTCTCATCCACCATATTTTTCATTCCCCAATCTGTACCAATTCAAAAACTGCAAGGTGAAAGAAAACACTCTTCCTCCTGCTGTGATTCTTGAATCAGCTTGAATATTTGTTAACATAACATTCTCAGTTTTTAATATGTGGTAATGATATTAATATACTTCCTGGTGAGATTTCCCTTCTACTGAGTGCATTTGTCCTCTTTTTCCTCATACGGTGTCTGTGTGGTGAGTCAAACACCTTTAATAAACATTAATAAATATTACCTTTAGCATCTATTTAAGTCAACAGAGAGGATATTTTCCCATTAACTTGCTAAGAAATTTTATTTAAATAAGTGAATCTTAATGATTTACAATGAATAACAATTTTCTATAAATTTCCATGTTAAGGTATATGTGTGGCAATGCACTTGGCAGAAAAATAGCAAAGAGCCTTTTAGTAGATGTACTATGTTGCAAAAATTATATTATAAAAAATAGACATACATCAATCACTTTGTAGTAGCTGGTCTAGTAATTCAAAGCAGAGTACAAGTGCTGGCTATTGGACGAAAAGAGCTTCAAATTAAATTTTACATAATGTTGGGCTTGTTCATACTGAATTTTTAAGAGGGAGTAGATTATAAACCTCAACCTTCATTATCTTGGGTATCTTGAGTAGTATATGTTTCAGTTAAGCTAGGTCTTGCTGTAGAGGATTGTGATTAAAAAATACATTTGTGATTCTCTTCTGCATAGTTCTATTCCGTGCCTGTGTCCATATAAATAATAGCTGGCATCATTATGTATTTAGGCATTTTAAGGGTATTTATTCTCAAAAAGTGGGATATAAATAAAAGCCAGTGAAAATGAAATTCCAAGAAACATTTTCTCAAGCATCACTCAAGGGCATGATACTGAAGGAAAACCCACATACTTTATTACATGTCAGACTCTCATGTCGTGTCTCACTCCCTCCTCTCTAATTAACTCTTCACTTCTGAAATTCTTGCCTGACACTGACACTGGGTGAAACAAGGCTTCTCCAAATACACTCATGAGTTACTGCATCTATGTGTTCTTTGATTCTTTCTGTGACTTAAAAGCAAGTGATTCTGGCTTTGTAAAATGCAGTTTTCCTCCCTTTATCTGAATTGTATTTTCCTATAATATTCCATTATCAACTTCCTCCTTGTTATATGCCAGGCTGGATGGGGTTTTGAGCAACCTAGTCTAATGAAAGGCGTCTCTGCCCATGGCAGGGGTGTTGAAACTAGATGATTTTTAAGGTGCCTTCCAACCCAAACCATTTTATGATTCCATGATTTTATAAGGCAGGAAACAGTGTTCATTTAGTTGCAGAAGAGGAAAATGTCTAGGTTTTAATATTTCAAAATGTATATACATAGAAACACAGACAGTACAGTAGTGCATTTATAATTTCATCTGAAGAATTTTCATATTGGTACAGAAATGCATTGTTTCTCATGGAAAGAGAGAATTTGCTACCTGTGAAAAAAAATATTTAAACCAGAGCAGGACAGATAAAATGTGTAATTCATGTAAACTTATTTCCTTGCCAATATTGCAAATATTTCTACTAATAACTACTTTAGAAATCAGTTCCATTGGAAAATAACAATGTGAGATAATGACTAGAGTAACTAGACAGTGGGGCAAGAAGGAATTCCCTGACTTAAATTATCTGTTTATTAATTTCTATTTTCAGATTCCTTAAGGAGAGAATTAAACTAAATTTGTTACATGCATGAAATATTTTCTATTCCAACTATAATATTTGTAAACAGTGTAAAAATTGGAGTCACAGTAGGTACATAGAATACTGCAATATATTGCTATGTCACTTTTCAAGGTTTAGATAAATGAAGAAAAATAGATTTTGTCTTGTATTTCTTTTCTCCTACCTGATGAGGTCATAGGGTTAAATTCAATTAGCTAAAGGTAATAGAAAAGATCCTATTTGTACACCAGCTCATTGATAAATTATATTTTGCTACATCCACACCAAATTTATCTTTGCAATTAGAACTGAAAAGGAAATACTATAAATTTAAGACTTGCATTTTTAAAAAGGAGAAAATGAATTGTTGTTCCTTAATGAAAATGCTGAATTATAAATACTCTCAATCATGGCAGATGTAAACACACAGGCACAATTGATGTTTCAAGTGTCTTTCTCCTGGTGTGAAACCACTTTAAACACTTTTAAAATTACATTAATTTTAATATATTTTTAATCAGTTCAGTAAACTTCTAAGTATGATGAAGAGATGGCAATCAAGCTTCTTAATTCTAAGTGTTAATATCCACAGTAATGTGGGGACTATAGGACTGTAATCAGTTTGTCACTTTTGGGGGAATTTATTGACTGGTTATAAAACTGAAAAATTGATGAATTTGGCCAATCAAAGAAGAAAATGCAATTTGAATCTCAAAAGCAAATTGCCCTTTTCAACAGCAACTCAAATTACATCCCAAATATTCAGCTTGATTTGGTGAAGAAAAAAAGTATCAGGGAAGGCAGTTCTTCATAAGAAGTTATCTTATTCTGCAGTGCTAAATCAATAATCTTGAAAGAGAAGGTAGAAATAGAAGTTGAGAGCTGACATATAAAGTGAATATGTTCCATAACATTGTAAGATTGGATACTCTAAATAAAGGACTAAAAGTTAGCTGCTTTTAATGAGTTACTTGCTCTTAGCTGCTCCTAATGCTTTTACATCTGAAAGATTTTGCTACTCTTAAAGGTATGTGAAGGGAAAATAGAAAATCAGCAACTCCATTCCTTAATGACATTATATAGCTAAAGACTACTCTGATGCTAGTGCATTACGGTTTATTAGGAATGTAGTGTTACTTTTTAGAGGTTTAAAGTTGTACCTCTTTGCTTATGTTGACCTTTGTGAAACATCACGCAAATCTTTTAAGAATATACATCTAAGTAAGAAGACATTTCCCTTTATAGTCTTCAGCGCTCATGTCTGTGGACTACAACATTAGTTATTCTGGAATGATTTTCCTTACAAATATTGACATGAGAGTATAGACCGTTAATTATGTAACAAAGGACACCAACCAAACCAAACCTAATTTTTACTTTCCTAGTGGATATTCAGTCTAAAGAGTGTTAAAGCACTGTAAATGTATTTTTATCTTGGGTTGGTATATTTGCTAGGGTACATGCCTCCCTGATTTCATCAGAGAAACACAGTACCGTGGGAGTGCTCTTATTCAAGCCTAAAAGCTTACATAATACAAATTGTTAGTGGATATCTGCAGGCAAAGCACTTTGGTGTCTGAATGTGCTGTATTCCCCTTTCTGCTAGCAATTACAGGACGCTTCACAAGGGATGCCAGGTTTTATGCACTGTTCTTTATTTGTGGCAAATTAGGGAGATGTTTTGAAACACTGAGGTTGCTGAATCTATTTACCAAATGCCTACAAGTGACTACAGTTATCATTTTACAGGTGAACAACAAGAACTATCTAATTGTGCTTTGAGTGTATACATCCACAGCAGTCCAAATTACTCCAGCAGTACTGCTGTTATTTATACAGGTGGTAATAGCACTACAGAAAATACCACCCACCTAGGAATAAGGGACTGTAGTAAAAGTCCTTATTTGTCTGCCTATCAAAATACTCTAAGGCTGAATTCACAGGAGGATAGTGCTTATATTAACAGTGGAAAAACTGTTACCTGTGTTCTTTTCGTGCATAGAAAATGGTCTGTGACTGTTTCCTCAGCTGTGCAAAAGTAAATTACCCCAAAAATACAATGTACTGCATTGTAAGTAAAATTATTGAATGGGTATAGATTGAAGGCTTGAGGAGCAGGTTTTAGAAGAGTAAAACTCGCTTCACTTATGTTTATAGGGTGTCTGTTCTTACCCTTTCATGAATACATACTCTGGCCTGTAACAGAATGATAGCATGTTTTAGCATATAGCTACTAGTGGATTGCATGTGTTGATGACACCTCACCTTGCTGAGAGTAATGGTAATCCTGCTCAGTGGAGTCCTGCTGAGATGCCACACCAGTTAGTGCATGCTGTCAAACATCATTGTGTGTAGTGTTTCCCAAGAGGGTGAGAAGAGTAAACGAGTTGGGGTTGTGCAGGGTGTAGTGGTTTGCGTGTGCTGCCAAAGATTCCCAGCTCTATGCTGTTGAGACCCAGGGGAAGCAGAGGTTTCTGCACAATGCTCCTAGGACCTCCCAGAGCAAGGGTGAGTGCAGGCAAAAGCGCTCAGGGACCTCACCACTCTCTACAGAGTAAACATACCCTAAGTAATTTTTTAGAATACTTGAGCACTGTTTAGTTGGCTAAAAATGAGACGAGCTGTAGCTGCAATGATCTGATGATATCATTCCACATTGACTTCTAGGAAAGAGATAGACAAGTTAGTCAAGCTTCAGGAAAGCGACCTGTATACATTCAGGTGTATAGGTATGCTTTAGTGAAAGCTGGAATGCAAAAAACTCTACAGGCTTGGCTAGTAGAACTGATCTTGTAAGAATTTCTTTAATTCCTCAAAAAATTTTGGTATTAGGCATTTGTTAGTATAGTTGTATGTCTAGTAGGACTTTCCAAACCATTCACTTCAGCTTATCTCACTTCACCACTGAATGAACCATTATATACTAGTGTTTTCTATACATTAGTGTTGTTCTCACCATTTCAACTCACACAAATCTCTTGTGTAGGTCCTCAAGAGTCTCAGAGTAAATTTCACTGTAACATCTTTGTAATTGGAAAAGCTGAGGGGAACCAATGAGACTAATCCATCAAAGTATACAGTGAATGTTTCTTCTAGTAACTTGTATTTTATAAGTGAGCTATTATGGATTTTGCACCATCACTGATAAAATTTATTTTCTCATAAGTGATTTTGAATTAAGAGAAATTAATATGTTTTACGTTCACACTAAATATACGTGATATTTTTGGCCTGGAGCCCAAGAAGAATTTTTCTCTGCTGTAGGCTTTGGCATTAGTATTTTTCAGGCTCTTTAAACATTTGCCAAAAAGCTGAAGATGCCTGTTCTCTCTATGTGTTTTTAGTTCTATGGCTTTTTGATGCACTCTCTTAGAGTTTCCAGGGTCTCTAAACAGTTTAATTCTGGAAGCAGGATTAAGTGAAATATGCACAGATGGCTAAAGCAGAGACTTGGTCAGGCAATTTGTCATTAAAAATAACTGTGTTTTGCCTTGGCTATTACAGTCACTGGGTCTAGACCTTGTCCAGGGAAAACTGAGAGTACTAAAAGGCCTCAGTGACCCAACTCTTATAGGCATGTGTGTAGTTCATTCGTGAATACAAAGACAAATCTGGACAGCTAAGTTTCATTCAAATTACTGTTAGCCAACTGAAGACCTTCGGCTCTCTGTAACTTGTCACATTTGTCATACCTGTGTGACTTAGACTCATGCCTATAGTAAACTTACTTAGGAGGTGGAAGGTCTAATTGGAGTAAAATGTGTATTCCTCAAGGTAAGTGTTAGGGGACAGAAGTTTGGGAGGAAATCAGTCACTGATACTCTAAGTTTGATTAAATTAGAACATTTTAAGTTGATTAGTTTAGGGTCAAGTTCTGGTTTAATGTTTAGTGCTTAGAAATGGCTGGTTCATGATAGGTTTGGTAATGCATTTTAGCAGAGATAGGATGAGACACTGATAGTTGTGAGAGGAATCAAACATGGGAAAGCAACTTGTGTGGAAGGGTATCGGGGACAGGACCAGGAGCAGTATGTGATGCTGTTCCTGGTGCCCATGGAGGAACAAGGTCTGGAGAACGTACTAATGAGAAACTGTTTGCATGCCAGTCCTGCATCTACGGAATTTGTACTGTGTTCCTTGGTGCCCCTGCACCTCAGGGTATCAGCAGACCTGACTTACCTATGGCAAATGTTGGCAATCTGAGCAAGTGTCAGTGTAAGCATGTCAAGGCTCATTGCAAGACAAATTACGAACATCACCTCACTTGCTGAAGGTAATGGCAGAGTTTGTGCTGTCCTGCATAAAATCCCAGCCTTGGCCTGGGCCTTGACAAGCTATGATGTTCAGATTATAACTGAGATGATCAAATACTTGTCATTGCAAAGATCTATATTCATCAAAGAGAAACCTTGCTGTATGTCATCCATCACAGAACCTGTCTTCTGAATATGTCAGTGATTTGCAATGGGTTTTCCTTGAGTCATCACATTTTATCCTAAATAACCTGGTTCCTGTGACAATGTAAATCTCTGAGTAGGATCAGCCATAGATTTTAATTATTAGCATATGATTCCTTGATTATTTTCTTGATAAAGGACCTTGCCAAATGCCTTTTATCATACTTACATAAGTACTGATGAGATTACATGCTCAGGTCAAAATTGGTACTTGCTTCCCTGACATGGTTTCATGTGTTTCATATTTCTCCTCCCAATTTGTTTTTATAGAGAACCACACTTCAGTCAGATTTATCTCAAACATGTAAGCCTAATGGTCATTCACCAGGTTAATGAACGCTCGTGAGTTGTGTTGCGGACAGTAGTGATATTTGCATCATTTCAAGTGTACCTTCTTCATGTGGATTTACAGAAAATAAGTTTGATATTTGCATCATGTTGCACATTGCATGGTAAAGGCTGAGTTCATAATATTTCTTTGCCAGTAGGGATAAGATCTCAGCAGGTGATTTCATTAGTTCTTCACAGAACAGATGAAGAATTCAAGAATAACTTATGAAGGTCAGATTTTGTGGTTTATGTTGCTTGGTCCAAATTGTAATAGAGAAAGTGCTCAGTGATGGAAGGGTCAAAAGGGAGAAGTTCAAGAGAAAGCAGGAAAATAGTTCAGCCTCCTTTTTCCTGGTTCTCAGGGTGTGATGATTTTCCCTATCTAAAAGTCTGTGGCAGATTTTTAGGCACTAAATGTTCATGCAGGTACAGACTCTGCTATGAACTAATAACATTGGAACAGGTGGCGCTGGCCTAGTAACATTCAGGCACCAAGACCCTTCAGAGCATTGAAAGTGAGTAATTTGAAATTCCTGTGATCCATGGTAAAACTAATGGTGGGAGTGTCAGTCAGGTCAGGCAGCCCTGGCTAGGCTCCAGTTAGCTGTACTTGTAATTGATGTTACAAGTTTGAAGTCTGTTGTGATCCATGGTCACTAGAGTTCACAGCAGTGTTGTGGGGAGGTGACTGAAAACCTAATCATTTAGCAGAGTGGCTGAAGAGGGGAATTCAAAATGGCAGAGGCCATAGCATGCAAAAACTCTAAGTTAGTATGCACAGACACCCCATACTGACTACAATGGGGACACTGTGCTGAACTTCCCTTAGGACATTCCCAGCCAATTCCCAGGAAGAATTTTTGAAGGCTGTGTTCCATTTTTATCTCTGAGAATACCCCTTGCAGTTTCAACCACCTTGCATAGACTCCTCCAAGTTCCTGGTATAGAGAGAGAAATATGCGTATCATAGGCATTTAGTGAGAAACAGTTTAATCAGAGACTAAAACACTGATGCTTTATTTTAGCTGCTGGAGTACATGGGGTGTTAGTGATCTCTTTGGCTCTCAAGCTCTCAGCCCCATTGGGTGCAGCTGGTACTTCCTAAGGTTCACGCACACTGGCACAGTCACTACAGAACTCAGCCAAAAATCTGCACTGTGCTCTCCATGAGGGGCTTCTCCAACACTGCAGTATAGTCCAGAGAGTGTAAGAGTGTCACAGTCCTTTTACCATGCCTCAGAAGCTTGAGGAAGCCTTCTGAAGCAGACCTGCAACTTCTGAATTGCTTGTACGTGCTGAGAGTTGTGTGTGTCACGCATAGGATGGCTGTTATTCAAGGTTTTGTGATTATCCCAGAAACACCAGAGTCCCCAATTTTTCACCCTCTTGTCAGCAGCAGGAGAGGCAATCTTTCTGCTGAGCACAGAACACTTCCTTTTTACTCTTCTTTCCTTGTTATGTCTGAAGAGCCCTGCACAAAGGACTCTTCTTGGGATGACAAAATCAGTGCTGCTAATGCTTTTAAGAAGTTTTAAGGTGAGCTGACTACCCAAATGAGCTACTTTAAAGGCAACTTGGTTATGTCTGCACAATTTCACGTAACTACGTTGTAGGCATACCTTTTCAGATATGCCCATTCTCCTTTGCTAAAGCCACACTGGAATGTATTGCTTCCTATATTATAACACAATTACAGTGTTTAGACCTGTATTGGCTCTGAAACAGCATAAAAGAAGATTAAAATGCTTTTATTTTATGTCTGAGTAACAGCATCAACCTGAAATCTAGCTGTGGAGTTTATGTTACAGGCAGAGGTACATAAAGGCCTGTGAATATTCTTTTACTTTATGCCCTGTAAATTCTCTCCTTCTGGCAGATCTCACTGAATGGCTCTGAAACTGTGTGGTGATATTTGCTTTTGTGTATGTAGCAGCAGTCTGTTAAATCATTTCCTGAAGGAAGCAGCATACAGAAGACAGACTTTCCTAACCCCTGCCTGTTTCCTTTGCATCCAGGCCTCTCTGCTTCACCATCACTTTCTCCCTCAGGTGGAAATAAATTCTTATGTTTTTTTGCTAACAATTAGTAACTTTGTAGATAAAAACTGTTGGCTTTCAGCAAAGCCCAGAGGATCCTGATGTAAAGAAGGGTAGTAGCTGAAATAGCTACTGATGAAATTCATTTCCCTCATTTGGTATTGCTTCTTACTCATTTAATTTTGATCTTTCTGAAATGAGTAAAAAGAATAAAGTAGACCTCCCTGGACTGCCTACATTTCCCTTGTAAAGTAACTTCTCAGTAAGAAAAAGGACAAAATACAGCTTTGGTATTGTAGTGCAGACTAGAAACAAAAAAAAAAGGTCTTAAGACACTATGACTGCTGGTGTCACAAAGCCTAAAGGTAGGTGTCCAGCTCCAGGAGAATAATTTACAGCACCACTCGTCCCCTTCTGTACTGAAAGTTGGGATCTACCACAGGCATCAAACCAAGCCAAGAGTTCTCATGGCTAGGAAATTTCTTTGAGAGGCTTTACCCTCATGGTTTGGGTGCCTTTGAGAGACTTGGATTCAGATATTAGCCCTTTGCATCAGGATTAGGTGTTTTTGGAAAACTGCTTTCTTTTGAAATGTGGGTCCAGCCACTGCAGTCTGTCAGGACAGGACCTGGCAGCCAGTGCCTGTCCCACCACCAAAGCCAGGAGCAGGGCATCTGTGAGGCATGGGGGCAGCCCTAGCCCCAGGTTGCAGTCCCCTCCCTGAATACAAGAATGGGCTGAGGTTTAGTCAGGACATAGACCTGCAGGAAGACCCATTTCAGTGGGGTCCATGGCTAGTCGTGGAGACAGAGCCTGCTATGGCATTGCTGGGACAGGGAGTCACAGCCCTGGAGAGGTGAAATGTGGTCCTGCGCTGTGGGCAAAGTGGGGGGAACCGGGGGAAGGGTGGGCAGGGACAGCCAGGGCTGACAGTGTACTGGGGCCATGTCACTGTGATATCTTGCACCCACCTTTTGCATTGTAGTCAGGCACTATAACATTTACTGAAGGAGAAGATCTAGTCCCCAGACCTTATCATGCAGAGGAGTCTCCATTCATGTCTCCCATATTACTGGAGGTTACTCCTGTGTTTCAGCATTTCTTTTTCATCCTCCATGGTACAAAACCAAGTCAAAGATAGTCTCCCTGTTCCTCACAGGAACCACCTTAGCCAAGCTAGGCTTGTGAAGCCCAGTCTAGTGTCGAATCTGAGAGGCCATTTTGTCAGTGCAGGTCTCTGCAATTTACCCACTACCAGTTCTGCACCAGATACTATAAATGTGTGCATGTGTTGCTGTCCTTTTGTGGAAAACGTGAAATTTACACCATTATACCTCATATGTTTAGAATAAATTTTATTCAAAAAGTTACATTTTATTGAACATCTGTTTTCACCTCATTAAATAGCTGCTGTAGTGTGAATAAGAGTTTATTAAAGCCATGGATGCCATTAAAAATCATAGTATCTCCAAGTATTATAAAAGATGATGTAAATTAGAGAACTTTCTCAAAGTGGTTGTTTAAATTTCCTTATAGAGCAGCATATGAGCCAGTAATATCATAAAAACTTCCCTACTTGCTAGTTCTGAAGGAACTCTGAAGGAAATGCAGGTTTAATTACTTCAGTGAACTTTGGAACAAGCATAACACTGAAAATAATTGAAGATCTCAAAACACTGAAACTTTTAAAGAAGTCTATTCTGAACCATCATTGTGAATGTAAAGAACAGGATGACTTCAAATGAAAGACCACATAATTAATTTAGTTTAAACCACTTCAATTGCCTGTGAATATGAAAAACACCCATTGCGTAAGTAAAATACATATTTATATATGTGTCCCAGGTGATTTATCCACTTAGAGGTGCAGAGTAAAATGATGAAGGGCAAAAGACACAATAGGAGAAATTCTGTTTAGGTATTAGGATAACTGTTTTCACTATCCCATCGGTCAGCCATTTCCAGAGACTCCTTCCCAGACCTTTAGTTTTTGAGATACTCTTGGCTGTAATGAACAAGTCCCTCAGTTGTCTAAATTGGCTCAGGTTCGAGCACTGTGTGGACCAGTTGATACCCAGAGAACTATTTGAACCTGTATCATTCTATGGGCATGTAAAATTCAGGGGACTGCACATACACAGAGGTGAAAATCAGGTTTAGTGGAAAAAGTTCTCTAGCAAGCTTTGGACCTTGACCTTTCTTTGTACAGCATACATTATTTGAATGAGAAGCGCAGACAAACTATGATGTAAGTAAAACAATTCCAGTTCAAGTTACCCCAGTGCCTTGTAATGGATCACTGTTAAAAAAACCCCACAAATATTATAGTCTCTGGAGACATCATTTGTATAAAGGTTATGGGGTAAAACTGAAGAACTACATATTCTGCAAACAAAATCTTTCAAGACCGGTATCTCTGTGTGAATTGTTGCATACAGCTGTCATTCCTGGGAATGGGAGGTGAGAATAGAATTAAAAGGAACACAGATGACATTAAAAATGTTTACTACAGTATTGGGCTTTTCTCCTGGCACTTGAGGAGCTGAGTGAATGAGACCTGAACATGTCCACTGGTGTGAGTGGAGTAGGCACAATACAGGGTCAGGCCTTTGGTGATGATGGGTTCCATGTTTTCATAAAGCACCAGATGTGGATCTTTAACAGGGATCTTTCATCATTTCACTTGATGAAACAAGGTGTTGTGGTCTTTAGTCTGTCCTTGAATTCACCTCATTCTGCAAGCAGATTTGATTTAGATGTTACAAAATTGACAGGAATTTGGAAACAGTGTAAGAAAGGAAAATGTATCAATAAACTACATAGTGCCAGTCTTTTTTGGCTCATCTGAAATGCTCCTGCCCTCTTTCTTCAGATTAAGTCTTGAAGATATTGGTATTACTTAGTAGCAGGAAGGGCTAATTCCTGTGTTATTAACATATTTGATAACTATTTCACAGAGAAATGGCACAGGGGGTGAATTTTTTCAATAAAACAAAAATCCTATCAAGGAAATCAAACTTTTCATAAAAAATTATGATAAAAAGTGGTTTTGTGGTATATTTTGTATAGCTTCAGGAAATGCTAACTTGCCCAATATAATTTTGTTGTTCTTGTTATGGTTTATTTTTGTATTTTTGTGTTTTTTCTCCCTGCTACTACTGAAGGTAAAGAATAGTGCATCTACTTCCCTTGGTTGAGTACTGGACAAACACAGGACTGGTTTATCAGACTCTTTGAAGATGAATGGAAGGTCTGAGGAAGAGTGGGGCTTTGTAATTGTTGTCAGAGAGGCAGATGGCTGTGTTCTCTTAGGAAGGAAATTCTGGAAAAGAAAATGTGTGGAGATGTCCTCTTCCTGGAAATGTCCAACCCTTTCCAAGCCCTGCCATGTGGTGTGTCTCAGCAAAAGATTGCTAGCTATTTGGTATTTTCTCCAAAACTACAAAAGATTACTAGTGCTATATAGGGCTCTTCTTGAGATTAACTGACTAATATTATAATCTCTGAAGTAACAGAATTTTTAAATAAAGGAAATTATCATAAAAACAAGCAAAACACTTGATGCAGTAAGAAATAATTACATTGGATTTCATGAGAGTAGAAAGAACTATAAGGGGGGGAGAGAGACCATGTAAGAATAGCAAGATAAAAGAGATATTTTAAGAGATAAAATAGCAAAAACCCAGAAATTGCCTCTTAAACAATTTTTAGTGAAGTCCATATGTTTTATGAGATGTGACATATACAGTAGCTGCAGGATAGATGTTACAAAAAGGACTGAATAATTTTTATGAAAGTAGCAGTAACAGTCTGGATTTCATTTTGAATGACAGCCTTTGTGTCTTTTGCTACAGCTGATTGATCATAGCACAATAAATTAGAAGAAATATGTTGAAGGCACATCAGATTTGCAAATTTTATAACTTCAGCTGACAGAAACAACATGGCTGCATTTATACTTTAATTAGCAGGGGAAAATTACATCAATTTCAGGGAGATGTGCCAATTTACACTAGCAGAGGAGTTAGTCCTTAATATTTTTTATAATCACACTTGAATGCAAATTTATAAATATTTTCAGCAGTCTGTATTCTAGTTGCATTATTGCATACAATAAACTACATTAACTAGTAATGTAATTCAAAGCCTATTATGAGGGCTTGTACACTGTTAACTGGGTCTGAAAATAAAAGGCAGCTATTATGCAAACATCACACAATGTTGAATTAATTACATATTTTAGATGATGAATCTGATCCATATTATACATAAGGTACTCCACTATTTTTGTTCCTTTTAGTAATCAGAAAGGTTTATATTATGAACCTGCTTGCCAATCAGCTGACTTATCCTAAAAATATTGCATTATATCTCCATATAGATGTCTCAAGCCTGTGCATATGAAGGTGAAAAGGCAAAAATATCTTGGGTTCATACAGTTTTATGCTTCATTTACATGCAATGAAAATGCACCCTTAATACTGATTTGTACAACATTGACCTTTTTAGTATGTAAATATATCATCTCCCCACACAGTGCAATCAACAGGGTATCGGGTGATTGATTAGAAGAAATTACTTTGAAAACCTCAAGTAAATGCTTTTATGAAGAAGTTTGTGGGTATAGCACTGTCAAATATAATGTGTACTATGTGTTCATGAAGGATGCAGTCTCAGTGCTGTAGTGTCTGACTGCAGATCATGTCTATAGTCAAGTGGTAATTAACTGTTTCTGTGGTTATTTAGAGCATTTTTATTTGAAAAGAAAAGCAGTAAAGGCATATGACTAATTTCCCAAACTAGAAGATAAATAAATGCCTTTATATTGTACAGATTTATGGACTGACTTTGTCAGAACTGACAAGGTACAATCCTTTCAAAACCAAATATTTCCATGATGAAAGACAGATATAACACAAACATAGGAATTCTTTGTCATAATTTATTGCAAAATATGTCCCCTACCATGCAGATCCCCAGACACCTGCAGTCATGAAGCCTTTATTTCTCCTAGTGAAGGAAGGCCTAAGACTTTTATAAATATGTTTTGCATATTAAGGAGACAGATTCAGCTTCAGCTGGGTTATTATTATGGGTAGGACAGAAAAATATCAATTAAGTTTTGTGAGAGTCCAGATTTTCTTTCTTCAATCAATTCCTGACTCTTTGAGCATTTTGACAACAGCTGAGGGTGATGGACTCTACTGCTGGAGCACATCTGTGATATCCTCTGATACCCATGAAGATAATCGTTTGTACCGAGTACAGGTCCTGCCTGTATCTTAAGGAATAAGAGTAACCATAACAGAAACCTACAAGTTCCTGGTATTTGCTGATCACAAATATCTGCACTGAAAAGAACAACACTATTGAATATCAAAAGGAGATCCCGTTTATCAATAGCTAGAGCTCCAAACCCTATCACTAGCTGTTCCAGATGGCACCTGCTAATGTTGCTGGTGTCAACCAGTTCTCTTGTTTGCTCTCATGTTTCTATGAGGAACATCACCTGAAGCCGAAACAAAGGTCAGCCCTCTGCGCTGGCAAAGTGGAGCAATTGTGAGACACACCAGATAAAATAACTGTATCCATTCTTCCTGGTGAAGTAAAGGAAAATCCCAGTGATGGTGAGGAAATGCTGAATTTCCTGTCTGCTGAGATATTATAGTGTCAATCTCTGCCCTTGCGCAGGAAGGATCTTGCATTTCTGAGAACCACAATATATTGAAGGTAACATGGCTTATCATCTTTTGCTGCTGAAACCATATGCCTCTTGTCTTGTCAAGAATTAAAGTGGAAAGGTTGAATTTCATCATGCAGCACTAAAGAATACAAAGAACTATTCACAAAAGCACAGCCACAAATGGATTTGACTGCAAAAGCTCTTAAAATATTTTATTCGAGTTTGTTAATTATTGTATGGTGAGCCCTACTCTGAAATTAGAAAGATGATATATAATATGCTGCCTTGCATTTAATTAGAACATTTTATAATACCACTTATATGAATGAATAGCTTTGGACAAAATGCGGTTGAGTTGTTCTTAATTTGGTCACTGGAGAACTGCCATTTTTTTTTCACTTACAACAATAGAAAGAGTGAAAAAAATTATTACAGAAGTGGCTGGCCCAGAATCTCAGCTATCACTAAACAGCTTGGGAATGACATTGTGTAGGCATATAAATATAGACTTTTCACTCCTGTGGATGTCTATGTCAGGATGGTCTCCATATTTTCCAACCTCTATTTTTCTTGTATCAGTTCCTCGTCATTTAAGCCCGTCAAAATAATGGGAAAAATGAAGGCAAGAAAACCGAGTTCAATTAACCAAAAGACAATAGCTTTTCCTTTTTTTTTTTTTTTTAAACGTTGGCAGATAGACCATATAATATTTTTGCCTATCGGGGACAATGGGTACCTGTAATGAGCTCACCTGAGTGTTTAATATTTTGTATAATTTAGAAAGGAACACTAGGCTGAAAGCGGCAAAACCAAAAATATCCAGAAAAACAGCACTCTATGGTGCAAGAGACAAATCCTTCTTACTACAGCAAGATGTAGGTGAAGTCAGAAAGAAATTATCCCACATATATTGTACTGCTGAAAGGTACAGTACAGGAATATAATGCAAGTTTCTAAATTATATTTCTCTAAATTAGCTGTGTTGAAATGCAGTAAATTAGATTAATCTCTCATGATATATCTTAACTCCTATAGCAGAATTCTTTTATGTAGAAGGAACAATCCTTTCCTTGGAGGGACCAGTTCTGATTTTCAGTATCAAAAGACACCATGCACATCTGAGGACAGACCTCAGCAACTTTTGTAGTGACAAAGAACTGCATAACTTATAGAGATGGGGTGTTACAGTGTTAGTCTTGGCAATATCACTAATAATGTGCTTGTTTTCAGCATTTTCCAGTGTTGGTGTGCTCTGTGAGAGCTGCAGATGTGTTCCTTTATTTTATTCAGAAGCTCAGGTAATCTGCTGTCTAATCTCACATACACAGAAGCAGCAGAGTGACTGAAAAAGGAACTGCATAATGTTGCAGTCTTTGCCAGAGATAAGCATCCCAATTCTCCTCTCTATAACACTGACTTGATGCCAGTGTTAATTCACTAACTTCCATATAATTTTCACTATCCCCATGTTTTACTGGTTTGACAGGATACAGAAGCAGGTCCAAAGGGGGATATGTGCAGGAACTTTGTGTGTTTGCTGTACTACTCTTACATACTGAGTATGTAGTCTGCTTCAGACATGTCTCCCACAAGAACTAGGTAAGCTGGAAACTGGGCAGCAAATAGTGCATTTACCATTGCACATAGGTGCTGTCATCTGAAGTAACCACAAAAAAATGAGTATAACTGACTAAACCAGTGTTTCTTTTACTGGGTATTCTACTTTAAATTACACACTCATCAGAAAGCTTTTCTTAATGGACAAAATTGGCATTACATGGAGATATTACCTGGAAGAACATGTTGAGCTTACTAGGCAAAAGAGACTTGAAATGCAACAGTAACCCCAGGACAGTGAATGATACAGGCTGAGGTTCTGGTTAGCAGTCTTTGCAAAATTTAATTTCACTGGATCTTCTCAATGTTAGTTTGGGCACTGCAGTGAAAACTGAAAACAGTCAGTAGCCCTCTTCTATCCTGTTTTGGAAAATAATTTGGTGAATCACTAAACAAAATAATTCCTTTACTGTTGAGAAGCTGAATGTTTTTAAGAAGGCAAGGCAGGAACATATTGCATTTCTAAGCACCTTTATGCTACCTTGTTGGTTTTATGGGTTTAATTATGGGTTTAATGTAATTTCAAAATTGCCAGAAAGAAAATAAATGCATGATAGAGTAACCTTTAATAAAAACAAACAAAACCAAAATAAAACCAACACCAAAAAAAAAAAAGCAAAAAAAAAAAGGAGTGAAAAGTAAAATAAGAAAATTCCTCAAACATGTATTAAATGTCCTACAGCTGTCCAGCATCACTGAGGGAATAATTTTTCTTGGAGCAAGTGACAATAAGTTCAGCCCTTAATTAACCTTCCTAGTGGCACACTGTTAGGCTGCCAGCAATATGATCTTCATATCTTTGTCTCATACTCACCATTTATTTTACCTTTTTAAGCTGGCAAATGCAAGGTGCTAACCACTTTTGCTCTTTTTTGCTACAACCATCTTTTGAAATTCAATAGCTAGGAAGAACTAAATACCTCTAATGAAATACTATTCTTTTTAAATGACTTCAAACTTTTCCCAAATTTAGCAAGAAAAGGGCAAAAATTAATCGTGACTTCACTGTGTGTGGTTACCTTAGTATGAATAAAACACAATAGGAAAACGATTGCAATCTTTGCCCAGATAGCTTCTGACCACTGAATACTCAGAATGTTGCCCACAGCAAGAGAATGTTAATGTTCCCTATTGAATAGAGCTAAGAAGTAGAAGACTGCTAATGACTTTTTAGAAACCACGTGAACAATCAGTGTTTAAAGATAAAGGAACAACAGTTCCAGGTCCTGGAAAAAACCAACCCATTAATCAGTGACAGTATGTGGGAGGTATAAATGAAGAAGTATTGGACAGACTCAGACGTTAATATGTGCACCCTGTCTAATAGAGCAGCACAAATGAAAATGTATCAAAATTACTTGTACTCAGGTATGCCTGTCAGCACTGCAATGTCCTTTTAACTGGTGACCATGTACATTGCCGTGTCAGATCACAACAAATGTTCATTCAAATCCATGCTTGGCTTCTGCCAGTGACTAGCCCCTCTCTGGCTGGCCAAAATCCTCCTCCTGACCCTTCTGGGTTTTGGCCTAAAAGGCATGTTGATAACTGTTTGATTAAAAAAAAACAAATCTAGGTTTTTAATTTAATGTTTCAGTAAATTGAGAATTATCTTGAGTATGAGCAGTACTGACAGGAGAAAGCAGGCATCCATTGAAAGAAGGAATCCCTTTTATGAATTTGAGGTAGTTAGCAATTTTTTTAATTCTCAAAAATGTGATTAAATGCACAGTTTTAGGTCAGTAAGGCAACATATGTCATGTGTCATATGACATCTGTGAATGAACCAGAAGTGACATGCACTGAAATGTGGAGCTAACAAACCATTTTGCACATACAGTTTTTGACTGTATATAAACTTCCCAAAACATGCCCTTTTTAACACCTACTAAAGTATTGCCTTGAAAGCTGTGTTCTCTTTCAATTGTTTTTCTTTTCTCCTTTAGACTTGTGTATACTTGATTTGTGTCTTAAGAACACCCTGAGCCTTGTAATGCATTGCTCTGTTTATAAGCCATAACACAAAACAGTTTTCTGGGTTTCTGAAGTCAATTGACACAGCTTTTTCAAATTTTCCTTCCAGTGCAAAAGGAGTCTTTGCCTTCAAAATATGTGGTTTTTTTCACAGCTATGTGAACAGAGAACTTAAGAGAAACTGATATGCCATTTCTGACTTTGCTGCACCTGCTGATGTCTATGTTGAGATATACTGTTGGCATACTGGTAAATATTAAAAAAAAAAAAAGTATTTAAAACCAGAAAGAAATAACTTGATTTGAATTTTCCATCACCAGATAGTGTTACAGTTTCTCAAATCTTCAAAGCATTAACAAAAATGACTGCATTTGTGGTAACACCTCATGGTGAATAAACTCATATTTTCATGAGTTCTGCAGTAGGCCTAATGACTAGTGGTCTTGGCTGGAAGTCGAGAGCTCTGGATTTCATTATTTCTTATTTTGCATCTTTGGGATTCTCCAGAGTAAATCACTTTTTCTGTGTGCTTTAGTTTCCCATCAGTGAAATGACCGTTGTGAAATGCTGTGAAGTAAGTGATTCCCAGTGCAATCCAGGGCTGTGTGTTAGTGCAGCAAATATGCTCTTGAACATTGATTGCTGGATTCCTGTAAATGGGATGAGAAGGATGAAAACAGCAACAGCTGGTGAATATCATACACAGCTCTTCTTCACATACAGCTGGGGTATTCTATCGTGGCCAGTCATTAGAAGTCTATACTAAGTCTTTATTTCCGGTGTTTGATTTTGTCAACACCTACAAATAAAGACTTGCAACCACAATAGTTTCATTTGGGGGGAAAAAAAAAAGAAGGAAGTATTTGCTCATGGAATTTTTCTTTAAGTAAATATCAGACAAGTCAATATGTCAGACATGTCTCTCAGGTACTCTCAATTGCACTGGGGCAGACAAGTTCATTTATATCTGAGAAATGAAAATTTGACTGTGGAGAACCTTGCAGTATTTGTTGTAGCTGGTGGCCAACATAGAGTTATAAGGCTTGTATTGAAATAAACTTTGTTGTGTTGGTGAATTTTTAAACCATAATATTTGTACTGGGTGATATTAGGAGAAAGGGGAGTTAGAGGTATGGTATAAGGTTAGGATGCTGGAGAGCTGGATGCTGTTTTGAATTTTTCACTTCTTTGTCCATGGTTTTGGTTATGTCATCTCACCTCTTATGCCTCAGCTTATTAAACAGGACTTGTAATCCTGATTTGTTTGTAATGTGACATCTAGGGTTTAAAAATAAAAGGAAACAAGATCTGCATATTGTTCTTGTTTCACAAACACTAAGATAGTAATAATAATTAGTATTTCAAGTACTTTCTTTAACCTGTACTATCCAAAAAAACCCAACAAAACAACCTTAGATTTGAAATAAGGAAACAAAACAAAACATTGCTCATTTTGAAAACAGAGACCTCTTTCTCTTTGATTTGTGAAAACAGAAATCTGAGCTACCCCTTAAAACATGGCTTGTCCAAGCTTAAAAATTTAAAACCTCACAAATACAAGAAAGATATTGGTAGAATAATCTAGTAGACATATCTCCAATGAAAGTCAAATGCCTTTTTTCTTCTGCAACAGCAAATGAATGTGCTGAGGGGTACATTGTTGAATTCATTTCACCAAGGGATAGATTTCCACCTGTGATCAAGACAACATTTTGTTTTCCTTGAAGAAATGAACTCTGAGGAAATTATAAACACAGCAAGAGAGGACGTAGATTGAATGAAGAAGCAGTGAGGAAGTAAGAGTAATTTTTGGAGGTTACGTTGAGAATGTATTGTATAGAGTTATCTGATAAACAAGTTTTGGATCATTGTCAGTGCCCCCTACGGAATGTTTCTAGGTTTATCGCAGTCAGTTGGTAGCTTAAATCTGATTGCTTAGTTTTCTCATTTAAATCTGTTTCTTGATAGAAATCAAAGCTATGATAGAAACAAAATTGGCATTCAGCTTGACAGTAAGTAAGGGCATCTGCAATCCATAAAGGTAATAATGCCATATTGGCATCTGTCTTGTTTCTGGTCTTGCATCTCCTCTGTTGAGAGCGGCACATAGTACAGCCGTAATGTCTAACATGAAAATTCCTTCATTCCCTGGAAGAAAATTTTGTGATATTGTGGTACAGTTTTTACAATAATGCGGGTACTGGTGTCAGAAGGGGCATAAAATGAACAGCTAGTTTGGGTTCCTCAGGAAACCCCTAGGAAATACAGCTTGAGGATCTTGTTAGCTCTGCCACTGCAAGGGCACTCTCTGTGACATTTTCACCTCTGTGCACACCCACAGATGCATCACAGTGTTCACTTCTAACAGTTTCCCTTGTTATTAGGCTGCAGTGAAGTGAAAGGCATCAACTCTTCTGTTTCCTAATTAGATCTTCTAAAAAAAAAAAAAAGAGAACCATTGTATAGGGTTTAGTAAAATTGAAGTAGTAGTCAAAATTTTGAAAAGTATAATTTTTCTCTTTGATACTCTGCTTCCAGTCATCATCCTTTTTCAGTCCATAATAGTCTTTCCCTCTGAGGTTGGGCACAATATATATGATTTTAAAAGCTCTGGATTGCTATCAAAGTATTTTAATTTCATGTTTATAAACCTTCTGAGATAATCATCACAGTGCTTATTATGATGGCTTGAATAAAAGTCCACGTGTTTACTTCTTTCCAAAAGGAACCTCATGTGTTCAATGCAGCTGGAAGACAAAGCATGTCTCACTCATCAGTGGGGCTTATGTATTCCATGTCTGAATCATAAGGCACTACACAAGGAATTGCGCATTAATAGGAAATATTTCAAATAAAATTGGTCGAATAGTCTTTCTGAAACTTACAGTCTTAGGCTATCAAAGCTTCCAGATGTTGCAATATTTGAGCAGCTGTCTCCATTACAAGATTTGTCTCTAATGCTCATATTTCCATCTGAAATGCCTGCAGCAGTGATGACCAAGTGATACTGCCCTATTTAGTCACATTCTCTGTCTTGTCAACTGTCTTCAGTATTTCTTCTTACACCAGCTGTTGTCTCTTCTATGACAGCTTGTCTCTGTACAGGTTTCCCTCTTTCATGAAATATCCTTTTGCTTTTTCACCTCACGTCTTCCTAGGCCCTTTTACTACTAAATTTGCGAACCAGCTTATCAGTTACTGTGAATATGTGTGTGTCTGTTTAAGAATAGGATCAGCTGGAAGAAACTAGGGAGTCTTACAATCATGAGAACACTTACAAGATACAGGTTGTCTTCCTGTGCACAAGCTGTTTGCTCTCAGTGTTGCATACACTCTATAGAGACATGAGTCTTGAGAACACACAAGGACTCTCCTGTGAATAAGTGTTTTCCATCAGCTCTGTGACAGCTTGAGCTTCTTTACAGACTGAACTGACTACAAATCTTGTCCTTGCAGCAAAACCCAAAGCCTCCATGGGTATGTGGTCAGATACGATCAGATCATATCACCATAAGGGTAATAGTAAAATATAGAGGTGTCTGCAAGGCAAGTGCGCCATAATCACAGATTAATGCTTAGGATTCTTCCAAGATTTTTTATCTTTCTTCCAATCAATAATATAGCAGAAAGCACTCCATCAAGTTAGAAATGTGAATGCTCAGGTAGTTCAACATCTGCCTAGCCTTGTACCTTAGCCTGAAGTACAGCAAAGTCCTGCTACCTTGCTACAAGCATGTAGGGATACAAAGACTATTGATTGAAAGATTAAAGCAAAATTAAGGGAATTTTTGAGAAGAGTGATCTTTTATGTCTTAGATTTAACTTTCAGTGAAGCCTTCTGCAGAAGGAAACTGTTTTTTTCAAGGTTTTCTGTTTGAATTCAGTAAATATTCCAAAAATAATTGGTGGCTATTTTTTTTATATGGTTCAGGTGTTTTAAGTAAGTTTATGGTATATTGTACAACAGCTATTGGATTCAATAATCTACTTTCTTATCTAAAATTAAAAAAAAGAATTTTCAATTTTACAAAGAAAAACCTCAATTGTATATATTTAATAGACATCTGCTTTAGAAATCAATCTACTCTTGATTTATTTCCTAATGAAATAATAAAATTCCATATTGTATTAATGCTGTGCAGAGAATTATTTTTCTTGAAGGGTCTGTAATATTATCCACAGATATTTGGTATCTGAAGTAAAAGGTTGTCCAAGGAAATAAGGAAAGGTAATACTGCAAGATCAGGTCTCTCATTTCTGAATAACTTTGAGTATTGCACATATTTGCATTAGGTCTTGAGGGATCTCAGCAATCAAAGCAAAAAGAAACCAAACCCCCAAAAAGTCTCTATTCTGTTAAAATCTAGTGAAATCCCTTTTTTATCTACTGTACATAATGATTATGTCTCCTGACAAGCTCCTTAATGCCAAACCTTGAGCTGCAAGCCAAGATTCTTACTAATCTTTGGCTGCTACATTTATGTAACTCAAGAATGATTTTTAAGAAATCTCCTTGATAACCAGCATGGACATAGGGTATTCTAGATGCAGCTTTGCACTGTTGCTGATGGTGAGAACATAGTCTAAACCACAGGAATATATACTGGTTACTGATCTCATCATAATTCAGTTTTCATTAGTGGTAGCAGTATAGACTAAAAGAAGTATGCTCTGAAAGTGTAATTTCTCAGAAAACTGACCCTGAAAGAGGTATAAGTATCCTGAAATATCATTTTATATGAGAAATCCTACTGTGCTCTGACAAGGTAGTAAATACTCCTTCCGGATTATTTGCCTGTATTCTGCTGTTGTCTCTCATCTTGATTACAAAACCTCTAAAGACACTCTTCTTTGCACATTGCCCTGCCTCAAGTTCTGCTATACAAGTACTGAGATAGACTGAAAATAAATTGAGGACCGACACAGAATAATTCCCAAAGTCTGAGAAAAAAACCACACCAGACACTGGAGAAATTGTAGCTGAATAGAGGGCTTACATGTGCAAAATGGGTGGTTCAGGATCTTTGCTTCAGGGCATTTCGCTTTCATCATGGTCCAGATCAGATGTAATTTGATCTTGACAGAGATCTTTTGCTTTTTGAAATTGGTTTAGTAGTCTACATAAAAATCCTAATGCACACTGAATGTCATTAAAGAGGTGACATTTGCTGACCATATCAGGGGTAAGGATGAAAGGCTAGACAAAGCCAAAGTCTAGCTGACACCTGAACATGACTGCTGGAGACTGCTCATCTTCCAGTCTATGTAGCAGAAAGATGAGCTCACCTGGCAGTAGATGTGAACTCAAATAAATACCAATTCAGACTCATAATGTTTCCTTCACTGAGGCAGCCCACAAGACACAATGGCGAGGCCGTACAAAACATCCTAAGTGCACCTAGCTGTGTTATAGCAGTTCTGTTCAGAACTAGGAGAGTGCTGTGGGCAGGACCTGACAGTACCAAAACACTCAGGGCTCACAAAAAAACTCTTGCATATAAAATTCCAACAACTGTAGAAGAGTGCTAAATCCCATTAATTTAGAAAACTGTGATCACCTTTGAATGCTCTTTCCTCAAAGGAGAAAATTATAGCATTATCTTCTATGTTTTAAATTTGTTTTCAATAACTCTAAAATTCTTTCTTTATCCATTATCTTTAGGTTTTCTCTATAGCTACTGAAAATGTCAAACCCTCCTGATATAGACATATTGCAATAATTCACTCTCAATTTTGCTGAATGACTTGTTCTTGAATAATGAGGCAGACAGAAAGAGAGAAAGGAAATTTCAGATCTACCTTTTCCATAACTCTCAATTTTATTAACTACATCTGCTCTGATACATTCTAGTATCAGTTAACAAATGACATTCCTAGGAAAACACTGAGGGCTTTTAGAGCATATTTGGATTTAATTTGAGATAATTTGAAGTATTTTTTTAATGCTACCAGATTGGGTTTTTTGGGGGTTAGGTAAGACCAGATATTATTGCAGATTTCAAAAAGAGTCTTTATTTCAAAGTCAATTTTCTTCAACTGTGATTTGAAGTTGCAAAGATGCTATGTGAAGGTCCAAGTGGAGTCCAATGTAATTCCACAAAGTGTTGTGTGTTCCCTGAGCTGTAAACTGTTGGACATCCTGTGAAATGCACATCTGACAGCCCTCTTCTTACAGTCTTCACCACCCATTCCTGAGTGCATGCCTTCACTTTTTACAATCGCCAACAATTTTCTCTTATTTGTGGTATGCTCTGCGACCCACCAGGAAGCTTCTTTACCTTCATTTCAATGTCACATCTCATCACAGCAGTAAACATCAATGTCCAGTTGTGACAATGCACAGTTAAGGGGAAGAAAGATGTTTTTATGACATCAGTTACGGTCCTTGCTGCTGCCTCTTGGGACTTAGTACTGTCCAGCCTTACCTCTGTCCTTTGCGAATGGTCAAGTCATGAGGAAATGAGCTGTGCTCATATTGCTGTACAACACCAAAAAGTTAAACCAGTTTGTCTGTTCTACAAGAGCAAGGATCAGCCCAGCTGGACAGTGAAGGTCAGTGGAAGAAAACAATTTTTTAAAAAAAATTCCATTGAACTTCAGCAATGATGTGATGTGAAATCTTCCTCAAACTTATCAAACATTTATACAATTGAAAACAAAGACTAGCACTTAATGAATGCAAATTCTAGGAGTAATCCTAAGGAAGGACTCATAACATCAGCACATCAGCACAGTGCAGTGAACTTTTCCTGCATCATAACTATTTTGGGAATGAAAAGCTTTCAGACAGTTTCAGACAGCATCACCACAAGCATCACAGAGTTCAACTCCTGGCCCTGCACAGGTCCACTCCCAAGAGTCACACTGTGTGCCTGAGAGCATTGACCAAACATTTCTTGAACTGTCAGGCTTGGTGCTGTGTCCACTTCCCTGGGGAGCCTGTTCCAGTGCCCAACCACCCTCTGGGTGAAGAGCCTTTTCCTAATATCCAGCCTAAACCTCCCCTGACACAACTTCAGGCCATTCCCTTGGGTCACCACAGAGAAGAGATCAGTGCCTGCCCCCCCTCTCTTCCCCTCACAAGGAAGTTGTAGTCTCAGGCTGTGCTTGAACACCACACAGCTACAGCAGCACAGTCACAGCAGCTGCAGAGGAGGACACAAGGCAGTTCTGCCCTATCTGGCTATGCTGTATTTTTCACATTGAAATGTGAAAAATATTAAATCAGTTAAATGCTAAATCAGTGGAAAGCTAATAAAGATTCTTCTTTTTCATGACCCCACCATTTCAGTGGTCAGAACTCTGGAAAACAAGACTTCTGATAGAAGGGCCGTTCTCTTCCTCCTCTACATCTGGCTCCTGTAATGCAGGAGTTAGTTCTGGTGTGCACTACATCCTGTCCCATGTATTTATATCTTCACAGCTTTCTTGTCCTTTCCCATTTTGCTGCAGAGACCTTGCAGATGTCCCTGCCTCCACAAGATTTCCAGGCTCACAGTACACACAAAAAGGGAGGGTGATAGGCAACCCTGAACTGGGCTGGCTCCTCCTCCATTCACCTACTACACATAGTAGGGCACACATGTAATAGGGCATGTGGATAAAAACAGCTTGGAAAGCACAGAGGTAGTCAGTTGGCTCTATGGTGGCACACAGGAATGTTGTGAGATTGTGATGAGCAGGAAGTTGCAGGAAGATCAAAGAGGAGTAGGAAAAGGCTTTACTCCATTCCCATCACACTGTCACAAGATGGTAACGTAGCAAAAAGAGCTCCACAGAGGACACGATGCCATACTCTGAGACCTGTCTCAGGATAGGGAAAGGGGAATGTGAGTCCCTGTGACTCTGGTCCCTAAAAGAAAAAGGAAATACTCTCTTAAAAGCTCTGAATATGATACAAAGGCAAACTAGGGAATATTTTCATACTCTTCCTTGGCCATATTCCTTAAGGAATCACAGCTGGGCTTCTACTTCCAGCACCAAGCCTGACAGAGTTCAAGACGCATTTGGATGATACTGTCAGGCATGTGGTGAGACTCTTGGGAATGGTCCTGTGCAGAGTCAGGAGCTGGACTTGATGATCCTTGTGAGTTTCCTTCCAGCTTGGAATATTCTGTGATTCTGTGAACTCCAGCAAGCTCAGAGCACTGAGAGAATAGCATCAGATGTTTTGTACCTCAACATGTACCTCAACAATATTCATACTTGTACATCTTTTAGCTGTTTTGTGGTAACAGAACTATGAAATCTCCTATCCAGAACTATTTTGAAGATGGTTGTGTTGTTATTTCACATTTCAAATTGAAGAATGGAAATGGCTTTGGGTCTTTAATTTCATTATCACGTTTCAACAGCCCTGTTGGTGATTATTAGTATAACTAGATTGTTTTAAAATTTTACATATTTAGGAAAGCTTTTTCCATTAAATTTTAATTTCCATTAAATTATTATATTAAATAAAAGTCTCCTGAGAATTACAAATAAAGAAAGCTAGTGAAAGACACACAGTAAACAGTTGTATAAAGAAGGGAGCAAAACTAGATTCACACTAATCTAAAGCATTCAGGTCTAGCTTTTCAGGTGATTGATTTACAGCCCCACACAAAACATTTTTTATTCTTTTTTTCTCAAGAACAATAGATGTCCTAAACAAGCGACTTATAATACCTTGGTAGACCATCTGAAAGGAGGCTTGCTCATGTGCAAGATTGCTTACCTGCTCCTTTACATAAATTAGCTGGTTGAGCAATAGTCTGTCAAGAAACACATTTTTTTTTGTTTTACTAGAATTAGATCATCTGGGAAAACAAAGCCCCAAAACTTCTAGAAAGACAAACAATTGTTAAATACAGAGCAATTGGCCAGATAGAGAAAAAAGTAGCAATAATTTAAGAGAAGAATAGTGCTTTTTAGACAATGAGACCTCTGTTTTTGTGAAACACATTTAAGGGAAGTTTGTTGTTTGTTTGTTTGTTTTTTAAATGGAATTTGAGTAGAAGAGAAATATGTAAGAGATAGTTTGAAGAAAAATGAGCATTTCTATAGTTACAGTTAGAGTTTAATACCACAATGTATCAGTACACCCCTGTCATTAAAATAGCATTCCAGATCGTTTCCTGGCTCAGACCCCAGCAATTAAAATGATACTAGAATGAAATAGGCAGACAATGTGCCAAAATTCTCAATGATTTTAAAGAGGGAGAAATTGTGTTCTTTGGTAAATGACAGTGATTATAATCTTGTGAAGAGACAGAAATCAGTCAGTCTTGTGACATAGCTGAGACCATATGAACCCTGAGAAAATGCTCAAAGGCAAATTAAAGGACAACATTTCATACTTCAGATCTAAGCAAAGCCCCACTGTCCTTGGTATCTGGCTTATAGAGTAGCAAAGCTTTGCAACTATGAAGTATACAGATTTGTTGGACAAGAAATTTGCACAGAATTCCACATACTTCTGGACTCATCTTGGGTGCTCTCATCCCTCCAAAAAATAGAGAAAGAATAAGACAGGAACCAAGTAAGCCATAGGACCATTTCAAGTGAGAACATTCTGACATTTTTCCCAAGCCTATATAGGATGTAATATAATATACACTTATTATCTTCTTGAATTATAGAGGGCGTAGCAAAAACCTAGTTTATGTGAAGTACAACCAGCCCTCCCAACACCACCATATGCCCCACTTCTCAAAACCAGACAGCAATTCAGCTTTACCACCCATAAAGATCCATTTATCAGCCAAAAAAAAAAAAAAATTAAAAAAATCAGCCATAACCTAGCTGGGGTATAGCATAACTGTTCTGTTGCTGTTTTAGTTGCTGTTTAGTTTTCAGATCAGGGACACCAAGCAAGTAGAATCAAGCTGTTGTTCTCATCACAATGCATTTTTCTCATGAGAGAGTATCCTTTGAGATAAGTACCTGACAGGTAAAATTACTTAGTATATCACCATAAATCTTCCCTGTGTTTTTTCTTCTATAACCCTCAATTATGAAGTGATGAATGCTTGCATAAGACACAGTACAGTCGCTTCATTTTGCAGGACTAAATTTAAGTTTCTTGGCTTGTAATATTTCACAAGGTCTGACACTTTCTTTTCAACAAGTAGGTTAATAATCGTGCCATAAAGCAATTTTATATTATAAAGATATGATAATGCATTGCTTTGCCATGAAATTAAAAATGGCTATAGCATCTCTTTATTGACAGTTATAAAATAACACTGGGCACATTCTGGTGGATTATTTTCGGATGAAATGATATTTGCCTCATTTAGATTAGAAGAAAAAAGAACTGATGTTGGTTCAGTTAATTCCAGAAAATGAAATTCATAACATGTAAAATAGGTAACTACATTAAAATGTGTTTTTATTGTTATTTATAGAGAAATATAATATCACAGTGAATAAATTAATAGTTTCAAGGCAGTGATGAGAAAATTGCTGGTTTCATTATACTGCTGAAGTATTAATACATTTCTGAGACTATTGCAGCTCCTCTCTAAAATTTTGCCCAAATGCATGGAATGTTAGCGTGCCACAAATCTGAAATCTGATGATTTCTTATTAAAAAAGTCACAAATAAACTAAAGAACTCCTACCCCCTGAGTGTTCTTACCCTCTTTGGAGACAACAACTTCCTCAGTGTTCCACCAATGGAAGGAAAAAATAATTTCAGAAAGTTCATCCTGATTACAGAAGAAGAAATCTGAAGTCTTGCTTAAAATTACCTGGGGTCTGCTTCACCTAAAGCTCACACCCCTTTCCCTAGGGACAATTGACATGAACAACATATCAAGGATATTGATATATTTAATCTTGTCATCCAAACATTATAGATCATATAAATAATTTTCAGCCTGGGAAGTCTTATCTTGCTGAGCATTCCAAACTATTAAAATGATCTGATATAAGCAAGAGGCCACCAGAGAAAAACAAAACTGTTACTTGCATGAAAATCGCTAGTGAGGTTTGCAACATTTTAAACTATTCTCATCCATTGAGAGTTTTTTGTGGTTCTTGAGATGATCATTTATTGTATCTGTATGTACCCACAACCCTGTTTTAATAATTTAATTTAATAAATTTAATTTAATAATTTAATGTTTTTTAATTGTCACTTTTTCTGCCCTCAGATCATGGAAACTAAATTAAATTGCTCCATATGTTGTTAACTGTTATTTGTGAACCTTTGGGTGCACCAGTATAATAAGTCTACAACTATCTCACTTGGTGCAGGTTAAAAATTGTAATGTATCAATGCCTCTAAAAATTTGATGTGTGTAATTTATTGTGTTTTAGTCTTTAGCATCCTGCCCACATAAAACAGTAGTGCCTTTTGCTATTTGTACAGTTACAAGCATAGGTGCTGTCCTTTTATAATTAGTAAGAAGATTGTGGATGTTCCAAAAAGCAGGAGATTATCTAAATAGCTTCTCAACAGCTGCAGATGATTTCACTGCCTCAGGTCCTCAGTGAAGCCCCTGTGACATACAGACAATACAGAAATGCAATAAATAATGTTTTGTCATTGTTTCTGACTGTCAAAACCTCCTACCAAAAAATTCTCTTTCAGCTTTCCTGCCAGAAGTTCTCACAAGAGCTTCCTGCTGGAGTTTCCTGCCAGAAGACCTGCTATCATTATCTCTTCAAAACATCTGAATAGAGCTATTGCCAAGAAACCACGTACCACCTCCTCTGAACACTATGAAAACTTAGAAAGAGACTTTGGAAAATCAGGGAGTGAGAAAAGAGAGAGAACTTGCCACCATAACCAAAAATGTCTCCCTCCCTTCCCCTCAACTCCTCACTTTTTTTTCTCCACTACCGTCTGCTTACCTGCCACTGGAGACTGAAATTCTGCTAGCCTGGGGAGAACTGAGACCCACCATGCCACATGTGTAAGTTATATCCTACCCTTCTACCCATACCATATTTTTGAGGGCCAAAAAGTGCTGCTAAATCAGGACCCTGTGACACTCCTTGTGAGCGACAAAAACTACACATCTTGGCTGCATTCCAGAGAACTCAAGTGGCTAAGACCCCCACTGCTAAAGAGATAACATCGAAAAAGTGACAGAGTAAAAAAAAGGCAGAAACTGCTTCTCCCCCCTCATCCCCACACCAACTTGGCAAAAGGTAGTTTTTTGGTGGTAACTTTTCTCTACTTCTAAAAGTAATCTTAGCTTTTTCCAATCTTTTCTTGTTTCTTCTCTTTGCGTCCCTTAGCAATTAATAAAAATCAGGTTTTGGTATCAACAGATGACTTGTGTGATTTTTAATTTTGCTCAGGGGAATATTCAAATCTGAAGTTCTTTCTGAAGTATTTAAGCAGATTGCAACGGCTCCATTACAAAAACTGCACAGTAGATATTACACCTGAATGAGCTCTACCCAGTGCTCACTTCATCTGGTTTTGGTGAGAGAATAAACTTAGGGAAAACCATGCTCAGTGAAAGGATCTCATTCAGGGAATGGTCGTAAAGAATCCAGAAGCAGGTTTTTACTCAGAATTAAGAGGTTCTTGAAAACCCATAGGAAGGGAAAGGGATATGTTGTAGTCCCTGGATAGAAGTCACCATAGGTAAAAGTTAAAAACTGCCTGAAAATCTGTCACATAGAAATTACTTATTATTATGTAAGTTGGTGTTATGTATAACAGTTATGTAAATGTTTCTAAGAGCAATAGGAGAGTCATATAATATTTTCAAAAGTTTGTAGAGGAATTCTGAGCAGGAGAAAAAAATCAAATCTATCATCTTCAGATCTAAAATTCGTATAAGCCAAAGTACCAGGCTCCAAAGAAATTATGTAATTAGCTGGTCCTCCGCTAGGAGATGAAAATACTTATAAAATTACCATTTTAAACTTAGAGTTTCCTTATTGACAGCTTAGAAGATCTGCCTTCAAAATACATGTTTGAGGAATGTTCTCCACATTCTTTTCCTTAAGTACCAACCATAGCCTCTGTACAAAAATGTACAAGAGTCTGATGTGCAATTAATACAAATATTTTCTCCATTATGTCAATTCACAATAGATAGAAAACTAAGCATTTCTATATGTTGATAATTCTTCGTTAAAACAGAATATATATGTATAGTTTGTCTTATGTCTAGAAAGCAAGCCAATGCAGCTAAACAATTTTAATAGCCCTTATGCTATTAATAGTTTCTCTGAATATATTGCTCTTGCAAAATATTCCTTTGAATACAATTTTGTACTTGAGTTAAGATTTACAGCAGACAATACCAGGAAGACCCTTAGCTGACATAAACAACTACAACTCCACTGATTTCTTGCATATGCATGTTTTCTTGAGCTGAAGTATTAGACAATTTTTTCTTCTGCACCTGTTGTACAGAGTTATGCTGCTATCTTGTCTGAATTATTTGTGCTGAAGCTTGCTAGTTTATCTCAAGGTAAGTCAAATATCTTCCAGTAGTGAAGGATGGTCATTCTTCTTGTTACTTCCATAGGAACTATGATTATTTCCATAGGAACTAACTAAACCACCAGCTTTGACTTCAGCCAGAATAATAAGATGATTGAAAAAATATAACTAAAATACCATGCAAGTTGGCACATTTAATTTCCATTTCAAGGGAAATGTAGTGTTGCTTTTGATAGTACAATCATTTAAACATGTACTTAGCTTAGAAATTAATCAGACCTGAGAATGTGGCAGAGTTTATATGCATGTTTAAGTGCCTTACTAAATCAGAAACCTCATCTTCACCTCATAGTTTGTCAAATGCTGTGATAAATCTAGTGTTCTTTTCTTTTTTTTCTTTTTTCAGAAATCACATAAAAGCTGTTTTGGATTTATATTGCTGTATTTATTGAATTCTTCAAATAGCATTATGCTGTCTAGGTCTGAATTGTCTACTTTGGATATATATTTGCCATAACATTTTGGACAGCTCTTTCATAACTGGAAAAAAATTACAGTGGAATAATGAAGAGCTGAAGACTAACCAGTTTATATTTGAATGATCTGGATTTGATGTATATGTATATACACCTTTATCTTCCTTTTTCTCTTCTCTCCTGTTGTGGTGCTCATACTAATCATTGATATACCAAGGTAAAGATTCAGTTTAGACTCAAGCAAAATGATGCAGACTCAATCTGTAATCAAATTCATACTACTCACTGCTCTTTTATTATTGTTATTTCCACCTCTATTTTCATGCATAACGTAGCTAGAAGATGTTAAAATTTTATTTACTTTAATACAAGATTAGAGTTCCATCAAAGTTTAAAATTGTCTGCATAAAAGAGTACTCGGATTTACTGAACTTCAGCAGAAATTGAGGGACTTGATAAGCTTTCAGCAAATAAATAATATCTTTTGTCTGGTGGAAATAATGGAGCATGAAAGTACAAGGATCCATTTACTTATTCTAACAAGTCTGTTTCTTCCTTAATAGGGAATATGTTCTGCTATTCCGTTTCACACTTATGAATAATTTTCTCCAATACAAAAACTGACAAACCAGGTCTTCTGAGATCAAATGGCTAGTGACATGTTGGTATGGGATCTAAAGCAAATCTAGGGTCTTTCAGATGTTGATATACTCTTTTTTAAAACATATTTGTATACTTGCCAGTATACTTTAGCTAGTCCTGAGGATCTCAGACTGTGATAACGAGAGATGCCTTGATGACTGAAAATGAATTTGGTACTGGGAAGGCTCATGGTCCATCATTTTCTTGCCATGGGCTTTGAGGCAGGTGTTCAGGGCTTTGTGTCATCACTGGTTACCTTTTGGTCTTGTTTTGGACATTGTAGGGTTACTACATACATCCATGAGACATCCCAAATATCTCCCTCAGTGTGACTTGATCTTAGGCACTTAGGCTTCAATTAGTAAAAGTCATGAAGGCAGGTCATTACTTAATGGACTTGCAGAGGCCACTAGATGTTTAATTCCATGGTACTGCTAAGAAAGGCTTCAACAATACATCTTTGGGCACCCTAAATACCTTTAAAAATGAAACTTGCTCTGCATGTGGGTATTTATAACATTCAAGGAAGCAGGGTCAGCAACATGGACCCAAACTAATATCTCTGTAAGGCTTAAGGTAGTCCTGCACATCAGCTTAGATGGGTGGACTCTGGTGTGTCCCCAGAGTGCATCACAATGAAGTGGGTACATGTTTTGGAGACATTATTGGTTTTCAGAGAGTCCTTCTCTTACATGGAGTTGTTGTGAGAGTTAGACACTTTACAAAATAGAAAACAACAGAAAAAATATTTTAAAAATAGCTTTTCAAAATGCTTAGTTTCCACTACATCTTGATTAAACCAGTTCCAGTCAAGACCTCAGTTACATTTGAAATTGTGATCGTGAAGAGTATTTTTTTTTTCAATATGCAGAGAAGAAAGCAATGCACATTAATCTCTATCATTGCAAGAAGCAGCCAAGGAATTATTTTCAAATGTTTTGTAACATTTTAAGTAACTTATATTGAAAAATGTGGTGTTTTTCCTCCCTCATATAAAGAGCAACATGTTTTGCCTTTGTGGCTTTTATCGTGATTGCCCTAGATTTCTGATATAGAACTGAAAGGAATGATTCATGTTCTCTCTCTTTAATTTAAGTAACATGATATTTGGCCTTAATTTTTCTCTTAAATATGCTAAAAAAGAATATGTTTAGAGTTTGATAAAATTTCATATTATGATAGGCTGAAGCAGTAAAACAAAGCCAGAATTACGTAGAGCATGACCTTTCCTTGTATGATGTCTCCTTGTATAAAAATAAGACTCATCAGACTGTGATTTAGATGCCAAGCCAAAGGATGGTAACTGTAATTAGAGGTTTAAAATGGCAAGATGAATTATCCCTATGGTAAGTTTAAAATGAAGCCTTAAAAAAATCAGGCAAATGTTTGATACTTTTTCCACCTTATTTATACAGTACCCAAATAACTTATTTCTTGTTATTTGTAAGTTCTGCAGCATCTTATATTATGGAAATATCCTCATTAGTAATACTCTCAGTAGAATAATTGGGGTATTATGATTTTATATTCTCTTCTCTAGAACCAGGCAAATGACTGCAATGCATTTTGAATGTACAGGGAAAACACTAAAAAAAAATTGTAAGATTTATTTATGTGATAGGTTTGAAAATCTGGGAGAAATAGATCATGTTATTCGCTGCAAGATGAGTTTGGGGGAAAGTAGAGCAGAGAATAAATTTTCATTAATTGTATGTTGGCACAGATTGTTTTAATTTCACACAATTTTTATGTCATCATACATTTTCTAATGCATTGGTATCTTGGTTATTTTTTTTGGTAGCTGCTCAATTATTGTGTAGTTTGTAACGAAAATGCTGACACAGCTTTAATGATTCAAACTCAATTAAATTCAAATGTATGAATAGCATTATTCTAACAGTACGGATAGTCATTTCAGGAATAAGTTTAGACATTTTCCTTAGAGTAAAGAATGACTAATACCCCTAAGCTGGCAGCAGAAAAAAAAATAGAGGCAAAAATCTTTTTGACTATGACCAGAGAGAGCAAAAATCCTTTAATCTCAGTAACGGCCCTTTGAAAAGATACTGCAAACAAAGGCTAAGATATAAAAAGTTCTGTAACAAGTACAGGGTTTTGGGGATAAGTAGTGAAATACAAAGCAGAAAGGGAAAATTCTCTTAAAGACCTAAAAACTTTTCAAAGAAGGGATAAAATATTTCTTTCCACCACCCAAAGAGAAGGTGGGTGCATTTTCAAAACAATGCACCGAACCTTAACCAAGCAATTCCTATTGACTTTAAAGAGACATCACATGGCTGCACTTCTGAGCACAGCTTTGAAAATCTTCCCCAGAATGCGATGTAGTAATTACTGAAAACTTCTAACAAAGGATATGAATTTTTTATTTTTCCCTCACAGACACCAGTGAGAGAGTGTAGATACCTAATCACCATATATTTTTCACATGGAAGTATTTTAAGTAATTATATTCTGTCACCAGGCCCACTCAGAAAATGACATATGCAGTTTTATTAGTTTGCGACCTTTCTCTTCCTGTTTATTTGTCACTCTGGAACAGTCATCTCCTTCTTAACTTCCAGGCTGCCTTCTAACACATACAGCACATTCACAGCGAAGATGGGAAGAAGAGCATTTTTTCCAGTGTAGTGTATCCATAGATCCATAGATACTTCACCTGAATTCTCCACTTGTCTCCTGTCTACCCATGTAACTAGTATATAGAGGTCAGGGCAAAATTTTACACACCCTGACTTCTCCATTTGTTGCCTCTTCCTTCTCTTTTCCATCTCTTGTCTTCCAACATTGTTTTAAAGTCACGTTTTTTCCTGTTGTTTGCTATCTGGAGTGAGTATCAGGAAAGAAAAATGGAATTTCACATTATATACAAAATTGTCTCACCTATGTGCCGGCTGTCAATGGAAGAAGTCTTTTAAAGAGAAATCTCCATCTGGAGGCTGAGACCAAAAAAGACTCAATAACACATCTTTGCTTCCTTTTGAAAAATACACAAGTTTCGGAGCAATCAAGTACTACCAATCGAAGATCTCACATTATTTTAAATCTCCTGTTGAAAAATAATTTTCTTATGTAAAATTATTCTGCTTTTTTTTCTTTTTCAAGACTGTCATTATTATAATTCCCCAAGTCAGTGTCTGTTATTAATATCCACACTTTCTTCCTGCTGAAAATGCAGAAGCTTAGACATCTATTCAGTATTTTCTGGAGACAGAAAATTAATTGAAAGAACAGTCAAGGGTTTTAGTGGAGAGTTTATTTAAAGTAAAATTAATTTTCTGTAGGTGTTGTGTATCATTTTCTTGGTGAGTAGGCAAGGTTTTCTGATCAAGAGTAAAGGCAAAGGAATTTTGTTAAGTAATTTCTATTTTAGTTTTAATGAGTGCATACACACACACACACACACACACACATGCACACATACACAAACACACACACATCAATTTGGAGGAAATTTTTCTTGTGGCTTTGTTGGGCTAGACTTTTCATTTCAGCATTAGACAGCCAGGTTCTGGCATACAAGCATGGGTAATTCAGCCCAGCTAGCCTTGTTGATCAAGTGGAGCTTTGGTCTAACTCATCATCCTGCTATAAAGAAAGCAAAATCATGCCCAAGTGGGTTCAAGTTCAGCATGTTGTATCTCATATATATTCTCTTTATTCTTTCATCTTCCTTCTTGGTTTTCTCATTCTTTTGGCATCAGAGATAGAATGACAGGTAATCACAGGATGAAGTTGTAGTACATCTGCCTGTATTTTGTGGCAAGTAACTTTCCCTGTTGGCCATCTGTCCCCAGAATATGTTCTTGTTCACATGGCTAAGGGCTTCTGCAAAATGTTAGCTGGTGAATCCAGACTATATTCAGTACCTGATTTCACATTCTGCCCTCCTTCTAGTTGTTATGACTTCAATAAATTGTAGTTTTAGGGGAAAAAAACCCAACCAACAAAAAACAAACAAACAAACAAACACCCATAACCCATGGGTTACAGACCTACAAACGTACACAGAAAAAAAATGAAGATAATAGAAAAAGGATAAAAAATCAGCCATTACAGCTTTTCATCGGAGAAAATATTCCTCAAGCTCTTATGTAACTTCAGTATCCAAGTTAAAGACCAAATTCATTTTAGTCAAATGTCCCCTTTCTGGTTGGTACAATGAAGACCTTGGAACCAATCTGAGGGGCTGGCAACCTTACCTTTTTACTTTCTGCTGCAGACATTTCTTGCTGTACCTGCGTATTGGGTTTGCATGACAAGGGTTTGGTAGTGGAGGAACTACAGGGTTTGCTTCTGTGAGAAGATGCCAGAAGCTTCCCATGTGTCCAAAAGAGCCAATGCCAGCGAGCTCCAAGACCATCCGTGATGGTGGCAGTACTTCTGTGACAGCAGATTTAAGAAGGAGGGAAAAAAACCTGTGCAAAAGAAGAGATAGGAATGGGAATGTGTGAGTGCAACTACTCTGCAGACACCAAGGCTGGTGAAGAAGGAGGGAGAGGAGGTGCTCCAGGCACCACAGCAGAGATTTCCCTGCAGCCCATGGTGCAGCCTGCGGTGAGGCAGCTGTGTCCCTGCAGTCCATGCTGGAACAGGCACATGCCTGACTCCATGAGAAACTGGTGCTGTAGAAGCCTCCTGGCAGTACCTCTGGCCCTCTGGAGAGAGAAACCCACACCAGGGCACGTTTGCTGACAGGACTTGTGACCCTGTGGAGGACCCACACTGAAGTCAACTGTTCCTAAAGGACTGCATCCTATGGGAATGACAAAGGCTGGAGCAGTTCATGAAGAGCTAGAGCTGTAGCTCATGGGAAGAACTGACAATGGAGAAGTTAGTGAAGGACGGACTTGTGTGAGAGGGACCTCATGGTGAGCAAGGGAAGAGTGTGAGGAATCCCCTCCCTGAGGAGGAAGGAGCAGCAGAGACAGTGTGTGATGAACTGACCACAGCACCTGCTCCCCAACACGCTGCATTGCTGGGATAGGGTTGGGGAAAAAATGTGACTTCACACATTTTTGAGTGAAGTCCAGGAAGAAGAGGTACAGTCAAGTAGACTCAATAAAGATCAATGTGCAGTATATGCTTAAGTATATTAAATGAAAAATATCAAAATAAGGCATATTATAACCATGGCTGTGGAAAGGGTCTAACCCTGAGCTGTTACATTTAAGGCTGAGTTACAGCTTCTAATGCAACTCCCTTCCACTGCTTCCTCCATTGCTGAATAAGAGCAAATAAAAAAAACCAAACCCATATAAAATAGTTCTTTTTTCCTGAATATAAAGGGATAGCTAAATCCAAACTTTTCCCATCATAAGAAGAAAAGAAATAGTGTCTCTTTTTTGAGCAGCCTTACAGACAAAATAACTGTGTGCTGTAAAATTCAATACAGCACAGGAAGTGTAAAAGTCCTTTCAATTGTTCTGAAGGAAATTAATTTTAGTCTGCCATAGTCATGAACCTACTTTTACCTGTGTCTTAAGCTTAGACAGAACAGATCCAGCAGGAAAAGGTTCACAAATTCCCTTCTGGACCTTAGGCTTTTCTAGGATTAGGTCACAGAGTCTTTATAAAGGTAAGCCCTTGTTCTCAGAAATGATTCTTAAGCACTCCAATAGGTCCGCTCCTTATGATTAAGGCTTATCAAAACAAATGAGGATTGAACAATTTTACTTGTAATTGCTATCAATGCTTTAATCCTTTTTTATTTAATACTCATACCACTCTTTTCAGAAGTTCTTCCATTTATGTGAGATATTCTGAACTTTAAATGGCTTATGCAAGAAGCCACCAGATGTTTGGAAGAGATGCTGGTTTTGGTGGCAAATCACTAATTATCTTCCAAGAAGCTAGAATTAAAAGTCATAGATCATTCTTGACACAAAACTCTATTTTACCTAATAGACCTCATAGCCTCCATGAGAAGCTCTTCAGATTGGTGCATTGGGTTCATCCTCTCTGAAAGAAGAATATACCTTTCTGTTAAGTTCATTGATCTGCAGAAATAAATTTGCCATGTTGCTTTAATGCACTGATATTAGGTTCATTTTACAGACTGTAAAACTTGAGGCATGCTTTATCCTTATTCACATCCTTTTCAATGTGAAGTCCAAGTTCTCAAAATGAAAATTGTTGTAGTTATTGTTTTAGCAGGGGAGGTTGCATAGTTTTCCTTTACTAGTTATCTGTCTGAGACCACAGTCTGATTTGTGCTTTCCTACTTTCTTCTGAAAATTTTTTTTGTGGAATCTGATCAAACACCTTGCTGAAGTTAAGTATACTTTGATCTGCTTGTATTATATCCAAATTATTTGATTTATACCTCTGAAGGAGATTAATTTGTGTTGACCAACTTTGGTTTTGGCAAGCACACAGAGTACTAGCCAATGCACTTAAACTGTCTAACTGCTTTAGTAATCAACCCATCCTGGTTTTAAAACCAAGTTTTCCAGTTTCAAATTTCCCAAGTCTTTCTTTATCTTCTGTGAACAAAAGTGGATTCAATGTATTCTTTAAACCAAAAACACTAACAATGCAGATTTTTCATACCATCAAATCAGCCTTCACAAATCCCATATACTAATTAAAGTTTTGTTTCATTATATGCATTTGTGTCTAAAGGTTATTGCTATTATCACTGACTTCTCATTTACAGGAAGAAATCAAGTTTATTTTTTAATAACCACATCCCAAATTACTTTGCAGTTCATAGAGTTCTCTCATTGTCTAGCTTCCACGACTGGGTTTTATGCGGAGAAACAAAGCAGAATTGTACTAGGCTTTGTTTAAGGACTGCTCTCCTCTGCTTAGATGCAGTGTTTCCCTGTGAGCTCGCCCACACACATCAAGCCTAATTTGGTCCATTTTATGAAACGAAGGAAAAAAAAAAACACATTGGGATGACTGCATACAGTCCTAGCTATCCAGAAGGCAAATCAGCTGGAGACGGAGAGCAGTAACAGTGTGCCAGCTTCTGAGCCCAACTCAGTCTGACAACAAGTCCCTGTGGGACTGGAGGAGTCTGTCACTAGTAATGATATACAGCTATTGGCAGTGGAGGTAGCTTTAAGGTGCCTCCTACCTTCCTGGTAACAGCAGGTCTGTTGCTGAAAGTACTGAGAATCTTACACATTAGGTATTATGCCAAATTTAGACTGTAAGTTAGAAACTTCAGCAGTCATGTTAATTTGGTTTGCACTAAAGATATTCTGCATAGTTCCCCATGAAACAGTGTTAGAATTTTGTGTGGTTTTTTCAGAGATTGTTAGGACTGATTAAGGTTTTAGTTTCTCTTTATAATTATGATGTGTCATGGCAATTAAATACAAAATAAGAATACATAAATCATATGCTACAATAAGCCTGTCTCTGAGACAGACATGTCAGTACAAAGATTTGGAGATAGACAAATATGTCATAGTTTTCAAACATGTTATGTTTGAAAGCATTACAGTTTGTAATTGCAAACTGTAATGTCTATGAAAAATGACCTTACTTCCATCACCAAAAATATGACAATGCAACACATAGCTAAATAAATAAAATAATTGTGTGTTTGTAGATAAGCCATTTTAATTCATTTTCGATCAGTCCAGAAAAGACTTGAGGTCTATCCTACTGTTTGTCTAACTTCCTAAAAGACCATAAGACCAAAACTTATTTTTGTTCTTTCCTAAATCAATGGATGCTTCTTCCTCAAACAAGGTTGAACTTGGCTCAGGTAGTTTATAAAAATAAATTTATTGAACAGAACTAGCTACCTAAATCCTGGTGAAAAACAAAGAAATAAACCCCAGAGATTAGCACAATCTCATCTAATAAAATGAATCTTTATTTTTATCCATCTTTATCCAAAAGTTGCATTTAATAATTATGGTCTTTATGCTGTAGCAAAGTGGTAATTATAATTAGAAAAGTCATCTTAATTGGAAAAAATACTACTAAAAATCAGTATTTGGAGGACTCCAATATTTGGTTAATTCTAAAACTCTGATTTTTGGCAACTTCAAAGTCCAGCATATGAAAACATCTCTGATAGTTTTGCAAAAGGGATTCCATTAGTCTTTGCTTATTGAACAAACCATGATCCTAAGACCACTAAACTCAGGAGGGCAGGTTGCCATGATCTTGGAGTATAGTGCAAGCCACTGGGATGATCCCACTCCAACTTGCACTAACTTCAAGGTCTAAACAGAGTTTTGTTCATAAATGCAAGGTGCACAGGACTTGATCATAACAGCAAGTTGTAAGGACCAGCATTGTTTTTAATACTGTCATGACTAAATGGCTTGTCCAGGTAAAAAGGTTTTTGGAGATTCTGTACTGCAGAAAAGATGACCAAAAAAAGAGTAAGCACAACTAGAGTGAGAGAGGATAGTAACTGCTAATATTCAGAGTGACAGAAATCTGATGTTACTAATGTTTTAAATTAATTTCTTACCTGCTCAGCCTTAAACAAGGGATTTCAACTTCAGCTCATCAAGTCCCATGGAAGGTGAGGCAAAGGAAAATATGAGAAGCAAAGTTTCAGAAGGAATATAAAATATCAAAGAAAAAATAATAGAAACAGATAGATATGTGGATACTAGAATTGCATAGTGCAAATATACAAGCATGTTATTTTACTGCAATGGATAGATTTCTTTAATAATTTTATAGAAAAAATATTTTGCTCTCCTATAAATCCCCCAACCAAATAAAAAATAAATAATTCTAGCCAGTGAAAAAATAATAGCTAAAATATCAGTGAACATTCGGTTTAGTGAGAAGATCTGATTCAACTTCCTTCTTTTGCCTGCTCACCACTCGGCATCCTTCCTTCTTCAACCAGCTGGCTGAAACCCTATGGCTCAGCCCCTCCTGCTCTTAAATCTCTTTTCCAACAGTCTGAACCAGAGGAATTGTTTACTTTTGATGGCATTCTTTTAATAATCTTCCTAACAAAATTGTCAAGGACTGTACTAGAATAAGGGTGATTACTTTGTTCAGTTTCTGCAAAACTATTCCACAAATTCAAGGAAAGTTTTCACAGACATGCAGTTGTGTCATAGCATGTGCAGGTGGCTCGTTTTCTGTCCATTCCTTTTAGCAGTATGTCCAAGAGGGAAGGAGATAAACACTTCCCTATAGTTACAGGGTAGCTAACTTTAGCTGTGTAATGACATGGGAGACTCTAATCCTGCTGAGAACTTAGATACTGCTGTGGACCTGAAGATAATATTGTTAAGGGTGAATCAGCTTCCCAGTGTAAACATTTGCCATTTAATGGGAACTTACACATCTCTAAGCATGTTCAATTCCAGGACTGAATCCAGTGATGAAAAAGTAGGCTTCCCATGTAATTACTGCTTTGCAGTGTGATGTATCCTGCCTTCTGTTGCCTGTCTAAAGCAGACTATTCTTTCTGAAAAATATAATTTCAACTACTGTAATGATTTTTTGGCACAGTCACAGGACTTTCTGTGAATGATATGGCATGGGTAATGTTATTTATGCAAGTTGCCCATCTAAACTCAAAATACCCTGGCACCCATTCCTATACCAAAGCTCCCAATCAATATGTGAACAGGCTGGCTTCCATCTGAAAACACAGACATGAATGTAGGCAGTCAGCACTTCCTTTTTTTGTGATCATATGGGTGCTTAGGGCAGGATTGCCAGTAGACAGTCTAGCAGTTTGCTGCTTACACTCAGGGGGACATCCCTTTCCTTTTTTTCATTTTAAGGGATACTTGACTATTCTTAAGTCTCTTTCAGAATATCACTGTACTGAAAAGCATATTGTATTTGTTGTTATAATGCACTGATCTTGTATTTTTCCTAGAGGAAAATACTTGTTGGAAAAGAAAAAAGAGGTCTACTACTAAATATTTTTGCATCTTAGCCAACATATTAAAATGCAAAAAGTTTCAAGCAGGTTTTAAATGGTCCTGAAAAAAATACCAGTGGGTTTTGTTACATGTGATATGACATAGGAAATACTGTATTCATTCTGACTTGAGGTCATATTAGAGACATGCAAGTCCTGTTACAGATAGACGTGGAATTGCTTACTCCATATAGACTAAACCTATTTCTAGCCTCTTCTGAGCCGGAGATGATTAGAAAGGATTAGGTCTTGACACAGTAGTCTGACCTCCTTCTCACAGGGTATTAGAGTAACTCTTCGTACCAACATAAAATTCTTGATTGCTCTTTGAATCTTTTTCATTTCTAGGGCAAAATATATGTAATGAATTCCTTGGTTTGGCTGCACCCATGCTGAGTGAAAAACTGTTTTATCTTGGTTTTAAATTTTTAATATTCTATTCCTTGTGCATTGAGAAACGCAGATTTATTTGATTTAAAATATTCTGAAAGCTGTTTCTATTCTACCCAGTTATTCTTATCCCGCTTCTCTGAATCTTATGTGTTTCTTTATTATGCGTACTTTATACATTATTCCAGACAGGAACAACAGAAAAGCTGCATTTCTGTTTCATCTAATGTAACTACTATATTCTTCATACTACTGATAGTTCTCTTCTTTATGCATGCTTAGCATAATATTTGTTTGTACCAGGAACTGCACAGTGAATAGAAGTCTCCATTTTATTGACTGCAATGACGCATAAGATCATGCAAGATACACTGCTGTAAAATCCTATAAACTGCAAGAAGATTTAATTCCTCTGCCCCTAATCCCTCACACGCTTCACATTACTTGTAATTATTGGTAGTAAAATGCATTTTCCCACTGTTGCTAAGTGAGTAAGACTTTATCTGAGTATTTGTTACCCAATGACTACTTTCCCTAGCCGCATGAAGCACCTTGGAAGTTAGAAGAAACTGTGGTATCTGAGTCTCTTTTATACATGGGGTCATGCATTATCTATAGGGAGATGTTCCAAGTGTCAGAGAACATAGGAGAGAGGCACCACGTTTCTTCTCAAAACAATACTAATTACAGTCTATCTCCTTACACAGGTAGTCTACTATATAAATTTTTATTCTTGTTTCAACTAAGCACAGGTATAAAAAAATTCTTTTCTTATGCACTTGAATGAATAAGAGGAGTTTTAAAAATGCAGAAAAAATGCATCTGCTATAGGTTAGTACTTTGGACCAGCAATTGTGTTTGATTAGATACTTCAAATTTTGAATAACAAATAAACAATTGTAATTGCTCTGTTTCAGAACTCTGAATATATTAATTCCAATACTGGCTGTTCATCGCTGTCATTTGAGATATATGTAAAAATTATTCTTTTGACACTTATTTCTGTTTCTCATTACTTTTCTTAAAACAAGAAGAAAAAAGGAAAAGACAAAGAAGCCATTGCTTCTCGGCAATATGCCCAATTGTTGTGTGATTAAATATTCAGGAGGCCAATCTCTTCTTTCACATGCTTCCGATTTCTGTTACACCACAAAAGTATGAAACGATTTATGAAATGCTATTTAGAGTTCCTGGAATTAGAATCTGAAATACTTAAATTTGGAACAAAATTCTAAGTTTAAGAAACTCCAGGACCTATTTATAAATATCCTGAGTATTGGAAGTCAGCTCTCTCACTACATAAGAACAGTATAAAAATATATATGTGCATTTACATGTGTGTGAGAGTTTAAAGTGTGACTTTGTCATTCAGCTTTGATAATGTTAATGCCAGGATGTGTGTTCCAGGGCAGAAGCTGATAACTGATAAATTCATTAACCCAACTTCTGGTAATCTGTAATATATATAAAAATGACATACAGTAGAAAGTGTTGCTGTAATGCCTAAGGATAATTTGCTAGATATGATTTCTTCTCCTGCTTTTATTCTTAGGGCTTGGACACACAACTAAACCACGTGACATTACAGCTGACTGTATATGAAATCTGTTAACCTCAGGTATTCTTACAATTAAAATCTTTTAGAGAGTGTTATTCCACTTCTGTTGTATAAAGCTTTTCTTTAACCTGTTCATCTGTCATATCTTTACAATTGAGGAAAAGTAACTCTGTTATTATGAGGTAAATTCTCGTTATTTTTATGCAGATGCAAATGTAGGAAATCTTCTGATGAAATTTTCAAGAAATAAACTAAAACACTATTTTTTTTTTAGTACAAGCAATTAGCTTTTGATTCTTATTGAAATTTTTGTATCAACATTACCAGGAACTAATGTATCAAATGAAATAATTGCATTTTGGAAATGCAGACTGTCAGCTTTTGATTTCTAGTAATGCTTTTGATGAATACAAACCCTTTTGCTGGAATTTTCCAGGTCTTCCTGGACCTGGAGCCGCAAGAATAGTTTGGGAAGCCCAAGGAGGCACAGGGTGTGGGAAAGGATATACAATAAGGGGTATCTAGATGTTATATTATACAATGAATGATTCCTACTTTTAACCATGCATGATGCAGCTGGAGAGGGAGCGTAGGTGAGAGAGTAAAAGCTACTTCTGTCATTTTTGGGATATTTTAGTTACCACTCAGGACTGATAATCCTACACCCTAAATTCACTGAACAAGATTTCATGCTGGAGTAAAAACAGTTCTTTCTGCATATACTAGCAGTATATGCTATTTCCACCTTTACCATGCTTTTTCATACAGCCTCTTCACTGCCAGCTCTGCAAACAAGCTCTCCTGGCTTCAAGAACTGAGCAACAGAGGAAAACAAATGCCTTCCATCAGTTTGATGCCAGCTTCTTCCTTTCCTGTTCCCCTACCCAGCCTCAGCCAGGCTGTGGTAAATATCCTTGAGCTAACGTTGTGTCTGTTTATATGACATCCAGAATTGATAGCTTCAGGGAGGGGTATCGTGCAGTGGAAATAGCTTGCAGCTTGGGCCTCAGCTGCTGGAACTAAGCACTGAAGTGCTGTGAAGGGTGACTTATTCCCAGTCAGTCAGCTGTTTGGTTCTGCTAAGGTCTCTGACAGATGAGCAAGTCCGGTGGCAGTAGTTTAAGACATTATTATCCGCAGCTGTCAGCTCGGCTGTTCTACTGGAGGTTACCACCTCCACAATAGTGTTTGCTTTTAGCAAAAATCAGTCCTTCTAATTTCTATCCTGGAATTTAGCTCAAACTCAGTTTCAGTGGAAAATTAAACTACAACACTGGACTCCTCACCAGGGAGTCAGAAGTGCAAGCAGCTACAGCCTTCTCCAAAGCAAGAAATCTTCTGAATCAACCATACCAACTTGAGATCAAATGTGTCTCAAGATCTAGTTTGTAATTCGTGGGTATTTTCAAATATTCTTTCTATCAAAATGAAACCACTTCTATTACTGAAAAATTACCCTACATAACTTAATTTATCCCAACCTGAAGGGTAAAACCAAAAGGGCTAAGGAGTATTCAAATTATTTGCAATATCCTATTTTAAAAGCCTATTTCAATTCTTATGGATTTGTCATGCTAGGAAATGTTTAATTGCAAATTCTGCACAATCTAAACCTGAATTTCATTGGAAAACTGCTTTAATGAAAATAGTTTTGTATCCCTGAAGCATAAGACAAAATAAAAGGAATATTTTTTTTGAAAACACTACTGAAAAAAATAGTTTGGTCAGCAGAAGTGTCCTTTTAGGACAAACTTTTTAGATCAGGGAAAGAAATGTAACAAGAAGTGGATCTTTGTAACAGCACCATGTCTTCTGCTGGGCTCAGGAAATTAATTTTAGAAAAATTGTAGATCTCAGTGTAGGTTTTCTTGAGTCAAACAACCAAATCCACTGAAGTCATCCTTTCTGGAGATCACCATAGCTTCACATCTCCTATTGGTAATTGCTAAAAAGCTACCCCTCTGGAAATTAGCTGGCCCACTGCCCTTGGGCAGTTCTGTGCAGGGTCTTCGTTACATGTCTGACCATGTGATAGGGAGGCTGGAATTGGATGATCTCTGAGGTCCCTTCCAACCCAAACTACTCAGTAATTCTATGATTGTATAGACTCAGCCTATGGGAATAAAGATGATGTCTAAAACACCTGAAACACGTCATTCAGTACAAGATTTTCAAGAGAGAAGGGCATATGCATGGCCACATGTGTTCATCTAGATCCTCCAAGATTGAACTACTGATACACAACAAAGTGTAAGATCCTGGATCCACAGGTACCGATTAGAGCATACTGTGTCCCAGTGGTCTGTGACCTGCAAGTAATTTATTTACCGAATAAATTTCTGGACCAAGACAATACATGTTGATTGATTTATTTAACTGCTTTTTGAGTCTCTGTAAACTTCTGGCCTCTGCTATCATTGCAATGAATATCTATCTGAACACTGTGCTGTCTGAAGAATGGATTTTTCTTTGCTTTGGCCCTTTCACCTTCCAATTTCTTGTGATGGCTCTTAGTTTTGCATCATGAGAAGGAATGCTATTCTTTTTTGTGTTTTCTCCAAGTTACTCATAATGCCATATACATCTCTTGTAGTCCACTTCAGATGTTTGTCAAGACTGAAGAATCCTACTCTATGTCATATCTCTCCACTTAGTTTTCTTGCTTTATGACTATCCCCTTGACTTTTCTGGTTGTATAATTTTCATTCCTGAGATGGGATAGGGAGAGTGGAACACAATAACAATTCAAGATGAAAGTACATCACCAGTTCACAATGTCATATTCATGTCGTCTCTTCACTCTTTTCTTCTCTTGCTGATTTTTCCAATTTTGATAGTTGTGGGTGTTTTTTGTTTCGTTTTTGTTGGGTTGTTTTTTTTCCATTATTTGGTACTGACCTAATATTTTGAACTATTAAAGTTAGTCTAAAGGTTTTTCTCTGATGACAGCAGGTAATCTAGAGACTGACAGTTAAATATGGTTAGAAATATGTTTCCACATATACAATGCTTTTATAGTTATTAAATAACACCCTCATTGCGTTGCTCAACTACCCAAAAATCTAACAACCTTTAGTAATTCCTCTCAGCTGTATTTTGTTTTTACTGTGTTGAATAATTTAATATCAGCAGCAAAACTTATGTATTTGCTATCAATGCACTCTCAAAGGCTTTGCAGGAGAAGCAGTTTCCCAAGTGATTATGTTTTTTAGAAAATGTGAAGCTGTAGGGCGAATGAGACAGGAATTTATCAAGATGAAAAAAATCTCAGGTTCACGCTAAATATATGCTTAGGGAAGAACATTTGCTTGACTTTGCCTGATACTTACTGGTTTTCTTTTAGGGTAGCGGCTGTGGAAAAACAATGATCTTGCTTAGACTGAGTTGCCTATAGTACGTATTTTATATAATAGTGGAGCCACTTTGTTTTTACAGTTTGCTGACTAAAATCTCCTTGAAAACTAATGATGTAAGATTTTTCTGTGTTTTTGTTAGCCTGCTCACTCACTGGCTCTTGAAGCACGAAAGTTGCATTAGTGTTTGCAGGGAAACTGTAGCTGCTTGGAAACCTTAAATTGGGTTTCCCCTTCCCCCACATGTGAAGGAAACAGTCTGATGAAAAAAAATAATTCCTTTTTGTTCTAAGCAATCTGATCATTACTGTACTCCATGCTGGAAAGGTCAAGGGAGTGTTTCTGAATTCTTGTTCTATCTGCTTGAAATACAGAGTGTAGCTCATGAAGTCTCATTTGAAGTAATTTCCATACAGCATAGAAATTATTTACAAAAATAGCATATTCAGAATCCATTTAAAGATGTATTTCGTCTTCTGCACTGCATTTATTCATCGAGATAAGTAGTGTTTAGTTCATAGTTAGTATTCAGTCTGTGGCTATTTCACTTGGGATATAATAAGTTTGTTTCCAGCACTTCAATGTATCTGATAATGAATCAACCTTTACAATCAGAATTTCTATTATTTAAAGATGAAGGATTTTCTAAAATTGCCAGAGGAAACCAAAGGCATGATAATGGGCCACATACTTCTCTTTTGCTTAACATAGCATGCCACTGGCACAGTTCAAGTATTTGATACAATATTTGGAGGTGGAGTTTGGTCCAAAAGCTAGGTCTGTCTTTGGCTAAGGAGTCAGACCCTTTCTCAGGGTCCGCACCAACACGCTGCTTCAGGCAGAGGCTTGGGCATAGAAGCTGGTGCAGATGTGGCTTCTCACACTGGTTACCTGCCCACTTCTGGAACAGTTTTACCCTGTGCCAACTTGCATGCTCCGAGGAATGTCTGGGCAGGACTGGGGCACAGCAGAGAGGAAGAAATATTCTCCATAGTCCACCTGGATGAGAGAACAGCTGAAATACGCTTGGACACATTCTGTGCTGCACCAGCTGTGATTCATCAGTACAGTGCTCAATTCTCCTGGTTACTGAAACTCCTTGGAGATGACTCCCCACTGCTTCAGTCTCAGCTGGAGATCGTGATGTCCCTTATGTGCCTATGAATGTTTGCAAACAGCCTATTGGTTTTTTTTGCTCACCCTTCTAAGAGGTCAGAAAAATCTTTTGAAACACAGCGCACAGCCTTTAATGGAAGTTGTTCTGCATTGTTAAACTGGTCCTGCTTTTCATATGCTTGATGATGCAAATATCACATTTTCTATGCTGCAAGATTACCATAGTAGTGTAAGTATGGAAATACCAGAGTAGTGCCATCTGTGATGCTGAGAATCTGAATGCACAGTGTTTATTCAGCTATGAAGAGTTTATTTTGCAAATACACATCTGAATTTCTGTAGAAAAAACTATGCACAAAGTGTTTCATTTTGCCAGAGTTATGTTACATATCTAATACTTTCCCCTTCAATTTCTGGTTTTATTCTTTCTTAAAGACACAGAACGGAACAGTTTGAGTTGCCACTGGAAAGCTTTTCTCTTCTTAAAAGACTTTTAGGGCTGTGGATTACTTTAGAAGTTCTTTCTGATTCCGAGACTCTCTTGATTTATCTGTGCTTTCCAGTCTAGAAGATCTCAGTGAGTTTCAAGCTCACTTCTTTTACATTTCTCTCCTATGTGTTGGACTAGATGTATTTCTACAAAGGAATTGTGGTAATGTACTGTAGTAACAGTGCCATTTACTGGCCAGAGTAAAACCATGAATAATTTGTAGCAAAGATAAAGGTTAAAAAATAAATATGGAAATCCAGGCAGTTTTGTGGGTTTTTAATGTTTTTTTTGGCAAAATGTCTCTTCTTAAATGTAGATCTGTGGTAAACTGTGGTAATAACATGTTGTGGAGTACAGTCTGGTATTAGAAAGGTTTTTAGAAATATTTTTCCCCCTTATTAATTTCTAGGAATTGTGAGTTGGGCTTTTTTTTTGAGGCAGCTAATCTCTGTCCTCCCTATCTCTGTCCTCCTAGAGAAATGCAGTGCTAAACAGACAGTTGACTAGCTTGATGTGTTTGACTAGCTTGATGTGTTTGGCCTTGAGCCTAAAAATAAAAATTGTGAGTGTCTATTGTTAGACATCCAAATAAAAACTTGCAAAGTTACCGAGCAACCTTTACCTGGTTTATGGATGGTCATTGTTGAGATATCAGAATATTTCTGTTTAGGCCAATAAATATACATTTACATCATTCTGAACCTTGGTGTGAACAGTTCCTGCTTGGTATTTCATAGTAATGTTTAAGTGAACAAAAATTTAGATGGTCTTATACGAATAAGCATAGTATCAGAATATTATATGAAGAGGAAAAAGGCTTTGAAATTTATACTACAGGTTTTAGGTTTTTTCTACATATCTAAAATTTATTCATTTTGACCTGAGCAATAGTTCTCTTCAGGGATTAAATAATTTTTATACAAGCATTTTGTGGAAAATTTATTTTCTAAATAAACTGAATTTCAGTGTACGTCTGTCTTGCTGTTTCTACCTTGGAAAGTGTGAGATTGTGATGATGTGAAATGGTGGTATTGTATAACTCCCAAAAAATGGTTGTTTCAGACACATCTTTTTTCTGACTTCTTTGTCATTCACTCTTTCCACTTTATGTAGTAGTTATTTCCAGTAGGTTTGTCACTGTCAGTTTCATAAACATAGGACAGTCCTGTCTTTAGCCCTAAACTACTCATTTTTTAAATAATGGTTCTAGTACATGTCACCTTTGCCTCCTTAATTGTTAATTAATTATATGTTAATGAAGTAGCTTTCTTTGCATCTTTTATTCTTTTGGAAACAGCACATTGTCATTATTTCTAATTTACTTATCTCCAAGTATATTCCATAAGTTCTGGGAAATATGCTGCAGGATCATTTAAAAAGCAAGTAAAGAAAGTAAATCAGCCAAAAAAAAAAAAGTGGATGCAAAGAAGAAAATTAAACATGAGAGCTGGGGAAAAATATAAGATCTCTTGTAGTCAAGATGCAAGTATTTTTTGTCTGCTTTGCATCAAGTTTTTTAGCAGTATGCATACTGCCTATTTTTATTTTAGCCCATTTTTATGGGTTTTTTAACTCTCTAACTCATTTTATCAGAGATTCACAAATGTTGCAGTTTCTGCTTCTTCTATTCACAGCAGGAAAATGTTAGTTTAGTCATTTTTATGACTCACTGACTGCTAGATATAAGGAAAATCCCAATTGTTTCATGTGTTGAAGAGGTTTGAGGCATTGTCCTTTCCTTTGCCCACATTGAGGGAAATGAATCATTAAGGTAAATTTACTTTTATTTAGCCCCCAATTGAGTTTAATACTGATAATTTATTGATGGCTTTTTTGGGTATAAAGCAAAACAAATCAGAGCATAACAAAATAATATTTTATCTTCTTTGTGTCAGGCCTTTTAAAGGTACAATTTGCCATGAGCTTTTAGTTCTAAATGGCATTCAAATCTGACAACGTGGTACCTAAGACCCAATTGCACAAACAAAGAAGGAGGAAGCAGACAGAGCTTGTGGTGTTGTATTGACAGCCTGCTGTCTAGAAGCACTAGTCAAATTTGGATTTTGAAACACTAGGAACTCACATCTTTCAGTAGACATTCTCTTCAGAATGAAAGTGGAACCCACTAAGAGTTGGGACTTTGTGTATCAAAACACAGTACTTATTTGGGACTGATGGCCAAAGCTCTAACTGGTCCCAAGTGAGTAGAAACTTTGACCTGAAATGAGAGAAAGTCTACTGAAAAACACATGGAAGATATAAAAATAATATTCCTGTAGATCAGAGGAGGAACACTCAGGCAATATTACCTTCAGATTGAGTAGGCAGTGGTACCAGTTCTTCATGGACAAAAAGCTGTTGCATAGAGCAACAGCTCAGAATTTCTGAAAGTCTTGCAAAAGCCAGAGGAGAGGGAAGATGATGCTGTTTTAATAGCAGATACAATGAATCATACATAGTTCTGACTTTTGAAAAATCGGATATGTTTGCTTCCTTGCAGATATTATCAGACAAATCAAGAGAATAATTGCCAAACATGCTAAATAGAGCTGAAGAGAACATCTCTCTTCCAGAAATCTTGAGTTACACCTGAATCCTGGTTTAGTAAGAAGACAACTTTTGAACTGCAGAAACAAGAATCCTTAACTACTAAATCCAGAGATGGTAGAAGATATCCATTGAAGAAAGAAGAAAAATTGACTCTGTGTGTATATATACTGTGTGTGTATACTTGCTTCCTCTCCAGCACAGCATGTTGCCAGAATGGAGGGGACCAAGTCACAGTCACTGAATGTGTTTAGTCTTGGAGATAAACTCAAGGTTCAGGTAATAGTACAATAAAAAAGTGTTAAGTTTAACTATTAATTTTAGAGTCACCAAAGTTTTTTTAAACTAAAATCAGTTCAGATTCCTGGGATGTTCTTGAAGAATTAACTAAGGTATTTGTTGTTTTGCAATATTCTCAGATAAAATTTCAGCTTGTCTAAGGGGAAATGTATGAGAGATGTCTTCATTAATTTCCATTGTCGAGATTGGCAATCAAAGTTAGGCATATGAACACAGAGTTCATATGAATCACTTATTTCAAAAACTGTAAATTTATACTGATGAGATAAAATTCATTTTACAAAAGTCAGATATAGGTATTTCACCTGCTGAGAACAAAAGATTAATCTTCCTTATTTATCTTCTTGTAATTTAAATCAGAATGTAAGAGGTTTCCACTTTTCAGATTTTCTTCAAGAAACAAAAAATATGGAAAGAAACTTTGGGGTTTTTTCTCTCTATGAAAGCTAGAGACTACCCTAGACATGTTCACAAATCAGCCAAGTTGTGTTGTCCCTTTAGAATTGCACTTTCTTTTTGGCAGCCCTTGATAATGTTGCTTGGACAAGGTAAAATGAGGTACAGCAGAACAAAGATCAGCACAAATAATGCAGCACCTGCTCCATTCAATCAATTTTAACTTTTTAAATGGGAATTATGAGGACACTAATTCTCTGTCGTGTAACAGCTGGGTCATATGAAGGGTAACATCAGTAATTGTTAAAGTACATCCTTAAGCTCTGTTAGACAGTGTACACTGAGCCCCACAGAATTCAGCTCAGAAAATAAGATGCACTTGTATAGGACAATACAGAGAGAAAATAATGAAGGTGCTTAAGGATGATGTTCTGCTAGGAAAGAACATTAGTTTGACATGCTGTTTTAGCTTAATTTAGTGCTACGAGGAACAAAGACATTCCCTTGTCTTTGTTACATTGCCTGTAGGATCTGGATAAACTGAATAAAAATCACTTAGATATCAACAGGGCAATGTAAGGGAAAAACAGACATCTAAATTAATGTGAAAAAATGAAAGTACTTCTACCTAAGCCAGCTAGCTCCTTGAGAAGCTAAACTTTTTCTCACAAAGCTCGCTCTGAGTCTGAAGTTCACCTGTCTTGTTGTTGAGGTGATAGTTTAGGGACATTTATTTCATTTAACTTAATCACTTTAGTCAACAAAAAATAAAAGGGAAATAGCTTACTCCATCTTTAAAACAGGTAAGGGTGGCTGTTTCTCCTGTTACAAGGGAAACCAAGATTGTCAAGCTGTCTAAGGGATCCTTTCTTAATTGTTTGTTCCTTCCCATATTTGACTAACACACTGCTTCAGGCAAAGGCATGTTGCATCACCTGTGACCCCAAAGGGCCTGGGATAGTAGGCAACTTGAATTATGTTTGACGCTGGCTGAAACAGCTAATGCAGCACTGTATCCAAACTGGTGCTCCTATCTTTTCCACAACAGCTTTAGTGGCAGTTCCTGACCTTATGGCTGAGATCATCCCTCACCCAGACAGCAGGAAGATATTGAAAGGAATGGCACCCATTTTTTAAGGCACCCTTAACATTAGCATTATATCCCAGGTTTGCTTCAACTTGCTTGTTGAACCCTGCAGCCCCTGAGTATGGCCACAGACACAGACTAAAAGAGAAACATGAGAAACATTGACTCTGTGGCAGAGATTGGAGTATCCAGACAAGGATGCTGTGACTTAAATAAAGGTCTGTTTGTGGAGTTGCATAAGAAATTTGCATTAAAAATTTATTTACTCAAAGCATGAGTCTTGTAGTGAAATGCATATCTGGGAAGCAGAAAATGTGTTTGAGAATCCCAAATGGTCAAGGGATTAAGACCCATCCTGGCTGAGTGCTTTAATAAAAGTATGAAAAATGGGCAACCCTCCTCTGGTCATATCCAAAAGTACCATGAGGAATTCCTTTGCATCAAAAATACAAGTCAGGTATCCAAGTGAATTGATTTCTAGTTACACAACTACTCATGTATAGGAATCTGAGGTGCATATTTAGGCACCTAAGGAATATGTCTAAGAGAATTGATTTTAAGTATACTCTTTCTGGCATGTTCTACCAACCAAACGATTTGTTTTCCAAGCAGTTATCAGTCCCAGGCAGTATCCAGAGCCCACATTTATCTGTTTCTTATTAAATGAACTGAGGCATTTAAATAATATTCAATTGGGTTTGGGATTTTCCCCCATCTGATCCCTTTCCTTCTGTTTCATTAATTTATAATATTTTCTTCTCTTTTTGTCAGGTGCTTTCTTTTATAAGAGATTTGTGGTAGAGAATTAATGTCAGAGAATATGTGAAGAATTAATGTTAATCTTCTACTACAATGGTATTTTTGACATAAACTCTGTAACAACAGTACCGTATAATGCAAGACAGGAGTCTGGAATAACTGTGAGATTACCTAGTGTTTTAAGGGTCACATTAGCTGCAAAGATATGTGCTAGGTTCTTATGCAAAACATTGGTACTGGACACAATTAAATATTACCAAACATCTCTTAAGAAGCTGGACAGGATTCGTGACCTGCATCAAATAAAACAATTCTAAAAGCAATTTTAATAAGTAGTATATGAATTCTGTGCGCAGTAGCCTTGAACAGAGAGTGCAATTTTCTGGCAGATACTCATCTGATCATAAGTCATCCTTATTGAGCTGAGAAGGTCACCGCTCAAAAGAATTAATGTACACCTGTCATGATTCAGGAGAAAACTGAGTAAGAAGTGAAAAGATGACTTTACATCTCTGTTTGGTGACTGAACCCACCTCTTGTATATATGACCATCACCAGTTCAGGTCTTGTGTCTCCAGGTCCGGACGCATGTTAATAGGTCTGAGTGGGTGCAGAGTGGATGTAATTAGGCTGTAATAATTACTACGTAGCTGAAAATGCGCTACACAGTAAAATGCTTAAGAAGTTGCCAAAGAGAAGGTTAATGAAGTACTTGATCAAAGCTGATGAGTATTGAAGTAGAAGAGTGAAATTTACACATGAGCCTGAGCCTAGGAGACAAATGCAACTAGTTCTTGACCCTGCTGGAAGTTAACCATGGGAAGGGTTTTACTCTGTCCCTTGGCCATTTTCCCTTCACTTTGGTTTGGGTCTTTGGTTTTGACTTTTGGTTTGAGGGTGTTTTTTTGTTTGTTTTGGTTTTGCTTGTTTTTTGGGGATTTTTGTGGTTTCTTTGGTTGGTTGGTTGGTCTGTTTTTTTGGGTTTTTTTTCCCTCAGGGAAGCCTTAGTTTAAAAAGAATCAAATTCAGGGAGTGGTCTGACATCGGCTACATGCCTCAAACTGCAGTTCTCAAGCTGGAGTTAAGAAAGTATCTTGGAGGCAGAGATGGATAGGCCCCTGCTGAGACAAAATGGTAATGTAAGAGGAGGAGGTATCTAAAACTGATGAGTCCCCTAGTGGAGAAGTGGGATCTTACTAGAACGGTTTAAATTCCTTAGATTTCTGCATCTTTCCCTTCTTTAAGAACCAGGTGCCAAGTAGATGCTTCCAGGCATTTGCAGAGGATGCACTTTGAGAAATGTGACTGCAAAGGATGCCAGACAGGGTTATCACACAGATCTTTTTCAGCCTTTCAACTTATGTACTGCCTTCCTTGCATTGGCTCATGTACTACTTAATTATTTTTTTTATATATATACTTGTTATTTAATCTATTCATAAGAATACAACACTGAAGAGAAAAAAATGGAAGTTATTTCTGAGGGTTCTGTTTTCTAAGTTTGGAATTCAGTGAGTTATGCATTTAATGATCACTTTAAAAGGATATTTTACAAATCGTATTAATTTCTGACTGTCAAACGAAGAGATAACCTGCTTCCTCCAAAAGAAGTTGATTTCTCCTCAAGATTTATTGCAACAGTGAGCAATTTCTCAACTGCCCTCTGCAAGATCTCACAAATCATTACAGAATTTTTCAAATTGGAAAGCTGCACCAAGAGCCTAAATCAGTATTCTAGACATGTCAATATATAATTCAGTGTTCAGAAACTCCCACTAGCCTCTGAAAGCTCTCACTACTTGGCTGAATGTTTTAGAATTAGGTTAATTTTTCAGATTCAGTAATATTGGAGAAGCCTAATTTGTGTCTGCAAGTCTTAAAAATATTGGCACAATTCTCACTCATATATCACTCATATAGTCATAACTCCTAGGCAGTTTTGGGGGCAATATTTTTTTTAAAAAAAAGTTTTCTATGTCATCATAAAATATTAGGTTTTAATTAAAAAAAATCTTAATACTGTAAAATTATAGAGAAGCCAAAAGCATAATTGACTGTGAAAGTAGCTACAAAGTAGGTCATATGGCCAAAAGCAAATCTACTTCTGTTGTGTTATCATATTCTTACAGAAGTGCCACTAATATTAAGGGTATTTAAAAATGACAAAAGCAATAAAAATTTTAATTAAATGACTTGACTTGCAGAATTGCTGAGTACTCACATATCTGACTCTTCAGTGGGAGTCACAAACACTGAACATTACTGAAAATCAAGGAAAATTTTTTTGCTTACTTTTAGCTTATGCCAATATGTCATTATAATGCTAGGATTTCCAACAACGAGAACTTGTGATTTCTGGTGACACTGTATGAAGTCTCCAAAACTTCTGAAGAAATCCACCAATATCTTTTGTTGAGACTGGTATGAAGGTCTTGCTCCATGCTCACATCCCAGAGCTCTGAATAAACCTGGGCAGCCTGTCCATGTATTTCACTGGTCTTTGGGCAAAGCAGAGGCTATGGAGACCTTGCACTGAATGAAATGCCTCCTGAGAGAGCTTTCCACTGTTGGAGGTTCAAGTGGGATAGAAAAATACTTAATCAAAGTCAGTAAATATGCCTAGCATAAACCTTTTATTGCGTGTGAGAGAAAAAAAAAAAGAGTAAAAGAATGCAAATATTTCTCCCTTAGTCTTTTCCTTCTTGACCCTGTTCCCCTGAGGGTCTCTCTATTAAAAACATTGTAATATACATAGTACCATCTGTTTACTTGGTAAAATTGCAACCTATGAATCTAAGACAATTAAACTGAATAAAAAGATTTATTTCTTTCTCAGGAGTAAAAGGAATTTGACACTATTTGAATAATACCTGTGAGAACAGGCAATAACACAGGAAGACTCCTCTATATATGCAATGGCCTCAAATCCAGAGATAATGATCTCCCAGTTTCTATATATATAGAAACTTCCAATAATATGCTAGATGTGTGGGAAACCTTGGATGCTCTTAACCCAGTCTGAAAACAATTCAATCTGGTCCTGGTCTCTTTCTTTTGTTCCTTTTTCTTTGGTTTTTTTTCATTCATTTTTCTTTGGGTTTTTTTTCCCCTTTTTTTCCTCTAGACAACTAAGAGACCAGAATCTTCTTTTTCACTCTTACCTTTCTACTGCAAGGATTGGCATTGTTGACTGTGCCATGTCATATGTTTTGGGGTTTTCTTTAATTAGATTTTGTGCATGTGTTATATAAAACACCAAGCACTGGACTGTCTTGGGCTACAAAGTGAAATATCTCGCAGGAACAGTTGAATCCTTTACAAAATATTCTTGTTTGAATGGGAGTTTAATTTGAAATACCTTGCTCAAGAAGTTTATTTTTTCTTAATTGAGGGGAGAAAAAAAATTGTGCAGAAAACTCATTTTACCTGCCATTCTTGGAACTCAGGAATGAATCATTATTGTCTCAGAGAAACACAATAAATTCCTAATCAGCACTTTCAAGGGCTGCCATGAACCAGCAAGAGATGTAGGATTAGATTTAGTGGAACTTTGGTATGACTTGGCAAATACATGGAAATTCACAATATGTTCAGAGTATTAGGTGGACAATTATCACCCTTTGATACTGTTTCTTTGAAAACAGTGAGAGAGAACAGTTAAGAACATCTGAATGCTACAAAGTAGTCATCTAAATGACACCATATTATTACTTTTCCTCTATGCAGAAGACATTGAAATTGCTTTATTAACTACAGAAAAACATAGAGCCTTATTTATGTTCTGATCCCAGGAGGAGCAGGAGCATTTGTAATTGTTAGAGTGCCTTCTGTGCTAGAAGATGACTTCAGCAGAGGTTTTAAATGCTCAGCACCTCTCAGTTTCGAGTCATTAGCATTCACCTCCCTCTGGGGAATATGGACTTATTACTCATACATGAAATGAGATGCTGCTGAGGCTAGCAGCCCTCATAGCTCTTTCCAGCTTAGTGTCAAAATGAGTAAGTGACACCAATATGTGTTTTCAACGTGAATTAAGAGTATACTTGAAGGGGGCTGTGCAAGGCAAAGTGGCAACTGTCCTGAGTGGCACCTGCTGTTCATGGACTGCTGATGTTGTCCTACCTGTAAAGGCTCCTCTCCTAGATTATGTTCTCATTTTATCTGGCAAAACAGGATGAGAGGATGAAAAGGCAACTATGGACATTCTTGTAAAAGGAAACTTATTCATCCCACATCTGGGATGTGACATTAAACTTGACAGGGTGACTGTCAAATTCAAATGATCTTGTTCCGGGGTCAATGTTCAATGTTGCAGGATCTTCATGGGGTTGTGGGTTTAGTTTGGAGTGGACTATTGACAAAATTTCAGAGGAGATCGGTCCCATGTTTAGAGAAACATTAAAAGCAAACTAGGTTTGTCTGTCATCTGTTATTAAAATGCCTCAATGGAAGTTCAGTCTCTTGGGATACTACTGCAAAATGAAAGAAATAGTTTAACTGAAAATTTAGAGGAGTGACTTTCCAAAGGGTATTTGGACATAGCAAGTAAAGTGTGCTTTTGCTGTGCTCTTCCAAAGCTCATGCTGCCATACCTTCACTGCTCTTAATACCAGTTCATGTCAGAATTAAGGCTAAGTATTTCTATACATATTATAAGCATATTTTAATTTTTAGAGGGTAACAGTGCAAAGAGACTATGCCTAGACAGAGGCCACAGTGAAACCATGGAGACTGCCACCTGTCTCAGTAAAAGATGCCATTCTCAGCTGCTGAAATGATGCTTGACTGTATATTCCTGCCATTATAATAAAAAAAGGAAGAATTTTAAAGCCAAATGGCATGCACTGTTCAAGTTTCTAGCTCATAAGCTGTGGCCAAATGTGTACCCCAGAGGCCCTTCTCGCCCTGTCATGTCTTAGCATCGAAAAGGACTCTAAAAAGCACAGGCCTTGTAATGCTGTGCTGAAATACGTGGAGTGCTATTTTGCAATCAGTTACTTTTGCTTTTAATTCCTAGGTAAATAAATCATTAACTTAAAATTGTAATGTATTTAGCAAATATTTTAAGACTATAAATCCAAAAGCAGCTAAAATAAGCATTTTCTTATTTTTTCTGCTTTACCTTCCCAAGATATCAACTACAGGACAAGTACATAATTTTTGACTATCAGTAAACCAGCATTAAATCAGTATGATTTCTGAGTACTCTAATGAACTTTGCACGAAGACAGGGTTGAATTACTGAAAGCTAAAGTAATACATGCAACAGTTACTTTATTTGCTTTATAAAATGTGACCTCACCACTGAGTTCACTTGCATTTCCTCCCGTTACTGGAAAAGAATTGAAAATCATGTTGGGAATACAGTATTTAATGTTTGTAAAAAAAATCACATAAGGTCAAAGAAGGCTTTATATTTTTCAGTAGAAAATTCTCTCATGTCATTTTCATGGCTGTGTAGTCTGAAGTTATACAAGTCGTTCAAAGAATTGTGGAAAGTGAAGCGACTGGATGATAGTAAAGAGTGGAGATGAAGTGGAGAATGAAGCGGTAATCATATAAATAATAGATGAAATTGCTTTAAGTGCAAGACCAGAGTGATATTGTATGTGCCCCTCTAGGCCACTGTAACTATGGCAACAATGATACATGTACTGTCTTCATTGCAGATTAGCCATATACATAACCAAGTGATGGACCATACACAATGTATACTTGTACTGTAGTCACTCTCTAGCTGTGTTTTTATTGCTGAGTAGTCCTCATGTCTTGTCTTTACATTTTTAGAATGTTTTAGATATCTCCAAAGGGAAGCTCCTTCTCACTTAATAAGTCAAGATCATTCTCCATGAGAGAGGGATAATATGGATGTGTATGTGTCAGTGTGTGCACACGGGCACTGGGCATAGACATCAGGCCTGTGCCTTTTAACCTTCTTGCTTCCAAGGCTCTGGTTCTTGGGACTCACCTATTTTGGAATGAACTGTTTTGGGCAATATTCTAGTTTGGTACATATATTTCACATCACTTAGACTATAAACTAGAGAAGGAGGATTACATTGTGTATTCTCTAACTGCCTTGTATTAGCTTTGGCTGCAGTTAGGGATAATTACATGAGATTTCTCAGGACATGCAATTTCCAGCTGCCTCAGAACAGACTGACCTGTTCATTCTACAGATGGATATAGCTCTTTAAACCCTCAGTGTGCATGCCAGGAGCATGAGGCTGAGAAGAATTCATACCATGCGTTAGGCCTTGGCATCTTTTATGTATCTATTCCCTATCCATGGTTTACAAGGATATTTGCTTGTTTTACCTATTTAACATTGCAGTTATGTCCCCATCCTGCTGATATTGTTATTGCTGTCCAAGTGTAAATTGTGTCCATTTTATTAATGCCATTATTTTCAGTCTTTTATTTGAGTATGGATAAATACCTAGAAATTCTTAAAGGTTAATTCATATACAGAATTGCTTGACTTAATTACAGAGATGAATTTTGAAATGCCATTGTTCATCACCCTGTTACACACTGTGTCACACTCCATCATTGCAGAGAAAGATTTCTTGTCCCTTTCTGGTCTACCTGTACTTTACAAATGAGAAGCTTCTTTTGTGTTTCACAGAGTATCTGAGAAGCATATATTACATATATTTAGTCTGTCACCTAAACAGTAAAAAACACAGAACTTCCCATTCTTTAGAATGCTTATATTATTCTTTGCACTACTATCACTGTCTGAAAACACTGTTGAAAACAGAAGCATTTATGTCTGAATGATAACAAATAAACACAAAGATACACAAAAGTGGCATAGATCTGTGGGCTTTCTGTTTGAGAACATCTGTACTTACTAAACCTGTAGTCATCTAGAATGTTTAGGGTCACCTGGTCCCTGTAAGTATGAAAAAATCGGAGAAAACTGAAGGAGAATTGCTTTGTGATAAACTTCAATAAAGTCCTTTCTCAGTGAAATCCTAGATAAGAATCTCCTGTCTTGGAAGGGCATATTGATCACTACTGTCCTCTGAATTGCTACTGTATTTTCTGATTTGCAAGACTGTACCCTTGTGAGGTGCTTTTTTAGCAGAAGGTGGTCCCCCAAGTCTGTCCTCTGCCATTACTTGATGGTAAAGTGCCTTAATGTAGCAGGTACTGCTAAATTTAACAGATGGAATGACAGGGTTTGGTACTATTATAACCACTAATCCAGTCGAGTCTCCACTTAGATGTTTTATGTTTGCTGATACTGACATCCCAGGTGCATGACAGTATTTAGTCATAAAAGGCTCACATAAATAATTCAGCCAAATTTGGCATGGTTCACACTGTAGTTACATGATTGCAGCCTTTTTCATGTGTGGTAAAATCCATCCCAATACTGAGAATACCTCAAGCCTCATCTTCCCAAAAATGCGAATTTAACAAGCCTAGTTTGTCTGAAAAAAAAAAAAACAACACCTGTTTTCAGCACTAGAAATTTTGCAAACCATTTCTTGCTAGACTGTATAAAACAAGTCCACGACCCAGAACTGAATATTAACATTTAATTGGTTATTTTTCCTTTAACATTTGCTGTTATGCACTTTTTTCCCCCCCCTCCCTCTTTCAAAGCCCTAGGTACTGAAATGGGACTTTGTGTGGGAGAGGTTTGAGATAAGAAGTTTCTCATGCAATTGATCAGCACAATTTCCTGAGCCTCAGGAGTGCCTGAGTGTCACAAGGCAGCAGCAGCATCCTAGCAACTACCCACATTCTCCTGTGCCTCACTCTGGACTGGCAATGCATTCAGTTGCTTCTCAACACTTCACATAATTAGAACATTTTTCCTCTGGACGTCTTTAATGAGAAGAATGTCACCTTATAAGATTTACCTGAATAACAGTCATTTTAAAATACATGATGACACATAGCTCTCATTCGTACATCCTGCTCTCTGCTTTCACTAAATGCCCAGCTGGGTCTTTGTTCCCTGGTCCTCTACATACTGCATGAGATAAGCATTTCTCACAGTTGTTTTGGTGAGGGTTATATGGATCAATAAAATCAACACATTATTTAGTATTGTGTAACCGTTTTACAGAGAATATTGTAAGAAAAATTAACTAAAAGAAGATGTAGAAAAGAACATACGTTTAGCAATGGCTAAATATCTTTTTAAGCAGCTGTCTCACTTTTCTCATATATTCAGTGTGTATAGAGAAAAATTAGATTGAAATACACTATTGTAAGAGTAGTTATTCTTTTTCAGTAGTGACATTTTAAATATTAGATAAAATTATGTGATCCTCCTGTTACAAAACACGGAGAAAGACAGGAAACAAAATTAAAGGTGTCACTTATATTTATAGAAAGATCATTTAGACAGGAAAATTGGAATTCAGAGCAAATGCCCAATGTTGATTTCTGTCTCAGTATTTCAGACCCATACTCATTACTGTATCTATTTCCATGAGAAGGCAAAATCTTCCCATGTAGGAAGATCTGTTACATGCAGGCAAACTGAATTTCTATGTGTTTCAACCTGTGGACAATTATAGATGTTTATGAAGACATCAGTATTACATTCTGCTTAGAAAGGCACTTTAGAGATATGATGCGTGGATGGAAGTAGATGTAAGGGAGTTTCATTTCTGCTCAAACCATCTCTATGAAAACCTAATATACACTAAACCAAATGATAAGTACAGAATTTCTTCCTTAAAATCATGTCTTGATTAAATCATAATAAAGTGACCTTGGCATACTATTCAATACTGCTGCCTCTGTAGTCAGTGAAAGCACTATGGGTAACCAAGTTGGGATTCCATACAATATAGAGCCAGATATTATCTTGTTCTCTTGTGTTTATAGATGACTAAACTCTCAGAGAGGTAGTTTTAGGCATATGTCTTAAACCTCTCAGTCCTTAAATGATGTTAGGAAAACACTTTCAAGTACAAACATATTCATACCCTGTTTATGGTTGTACTGATAAACTTGTTATGGATATACAGTTTCTATACACTACATTGACACGTTGCCATTTTGCTTGCTCTCTTTAAAGTTTCCCAAGATTATAGTTTAGGTGAGTAATGGGATGGTAGAAGTATTCTGAGGTGGCAAAACTTCTGTGCAATTTGTAATGTTAAGCCTAGAATAATTTTTGTTTTAAACAAAATGGGAAAGGAAAATCAATCTGTCTTGCGCTCGCAATGAATAATGTTTTTTTTCCAAATTTTTGTTGTAGTTCAAAAACAGCTTTGTTAGTTCAATGAAATGGTAGTAAGGATTAAGAACTAATCCTTTTTGATGAAAATGAGAAATGAAATAGCATAATCATTTTAGTTAGACATAACAGCTGCCAAAGCACACTGTTGAGAAACTAAGGAGAAAGGGGAACACTCTCAGCCTCTCCCCTTTATGAGCACAGGTCAGGGGCAGACAGCTACAGCCTCAGTGGTATAGTTCTTTGGAGTGCTTAATGAACCGAGAAATTAGTTTTCTTACTTTGGAGTACTCAACTTTAAAGAACATCTGAATCTCTGATCGTTTTTACTGCATTTGCATCAATCAGTGTTGCAGTGAAACATTTATATTTGAAGCAGAACCACTAATGCTAATCTGAATTGTATTTCAAATGCCATTACCTGCAAGCCAGTATTGCAGAGCGGGAAGCCTCCTGCAGCACAGCGTGGCTTTAGAGAACAGATTTAGGACAATGCCAAGAGCATTGTATGAATATCTACAATACTTACCTTAGAACATAATTTCTAGCATATTAAAAGAAGATTGCATCATCATGTGTTTTAATCTGAGGGCAACCAGATAGCAATCTCACTGGCAGGAGTCCTCAGAGATCTACTGTCCCACAGTGCCAGCTGACATGGTCCTAATTCAATGACCCCTCTTCCCCAGCTCTTAGGACTTCCCTGTATTTTGGTTTGGAGTTTTTATGAGAGGGATGTTTGTGGGTTGTTCATTCTCTTTCTTTCAATGCTTTGCCTCAAATTAATTTCACCATTTTTTGTGAGATTAATCTCAGCTAGCTGTGAGTTTGTACACAAGTTGTGGGTGAGCTAGTCCCTCATACACCTTGCTGACTCAATAGAAAGAACAGACTGGTTCCAGTCTGAATATGTCTACCTGACCTCATAGATGGTTGATATCTGCATTAAAATAGGATGAATCACATCTTAGAATTAGGTATTTCTTTCCTTTGACTCCAAGGTGAAGATATATGACTAATTCATACGTAGATGTCTACACTATAAATAAACATTTAATCAGAAGAATTGCACCTTTGAGTGCTTTGGTCAGAATGATAACAAAAAGAAAAGTCATGTACTATTAAAACTCCATATTTGGTGGGAAGTTGGGAAACGCAATCATACTTCTGAAGTCAGTTTAATTTTTAGGACTTCACCTTACACCATCTAGTCAAAAGTAATTTTTTTTTTGGCAGAATGAGGTCTTGCATGCACTCTGGGATTAAAATCTCTTGAGTCAATGAGGTATTTGGCAGATATGAAAGAAGTTTGTTTAGAGATCTCTGGGTAAAATGATTTAAGTTGCTTATATGGTCAAGGATTTTATGTCAACTTGTCAGTCAGTAGCACTTCTGCTTCTATCCAGCGAGTACCAGTTGAAGTAGAGTTCACTCACTCCACTCACTCTTGTGTTTCAAGAACTGGAAATGTCTGTTGTGAACAGCACTTTGCTCTGATGGTAACTGAATAAGGTGTCATGTACACCCTCTACTTATTTGGAATTAGGAAAAATAACACAGTGTCAAAATTAAGCAACCAAATATATGCCTGAAAGGGAAAGAAAGAAAAAGCCATATCTGCTGCCATTTTATCTCTTTCTGTTGGCTAGCAAAGCAAATTTACCCCCCAAATCTCTTTGCAAGGATTTGACCATGTCCTTTTGTTGCACTAATGGCATGAACAGCATTCTGCCTTTCCTTTATTGTGCGTTCATAGCGAATGGAGTCCTGAGACAGAGCAGTCATGGTTGGGAAGGATACTGCTGTGACCACTGTACATACACACCCTTGGGAGAGACACAGAGAGGGACAGCTCACTAGGAACTACGAGGTCCTTTCCCCTTTCTCCTACAAGTAGTTTTGTATTTACTGATACCTCTTTTTTAGGGTTTCTTTGAAAGCTGAACCTAAATGCACAGGTCATTTAAGACTGATCAGTCAAAACACAGCATCAGTCCTGTTATATTTACCAGTGTCATTTTTATCAGTGTAGGGGAAGTGTGTAGCAGAGCTGCAGCTGCAGCCAACATTCAGGCTGTTATCCAGATCATTCAGCTGAAAAAAAAAACACAACAGTAAATCTCAGCTACTTTTTGTTTGGAGAAAGTGGAAAACTTAGCCCAAATACATTATTTGATGTTTCTTGCCAGAAAACTTTTTTTTTGCGTATGGAAAAAGAAAAAAGGACCATCATTACCTTAAAATTATTTTTACCAAGTGAGCTGTTTCTTCTGTCCCCTCACCTTTGCTTTGCAGATATTTATCCTGCAGTACATGCCATGCCTGCACAGCTAACAGAAATAAAATTTAGGCTCATTATCTTCTGAGTTGGAACTAAATCACTGTAGCAGCACTAATCCAAATGAACACCATAGGGCAAAGAGCAGTGAATCAGCAGACCTTTTACTGCAGCAAATTTTTCTTTGTAAGCATAATACTGGTTTCAGGATGAAAATGTAAGAATTTGTTCAGACAGCACACTTTAAGCCACTTAGATTCACAAATTCACATTAGGAAACTCAAAGCAGATACCATTTGTTAACAAACCATTCCCAAATGACTCCACATTTATAAGCACCAGAACAGTGGAAAGTATGCATAAAGCTAGTTTGTTGAATTCAGTTCTTATTGCTGCCACCTACATTGGATCTAAATTGCTTGAGTAATTTAAATGACATTGACGGCACACAGAAAAAAATCCATCAAATACTGCGAAAAGTAGAAATACACTTTCTCTCTAGCCACATGGGCTGTTTTAGTCCTGACATCAAGGTGTAATCTCCAGTTGTTCACGGCTGTATTCCTGACCACTATGGACAAAATTTGAGATTATGGGGTTTTTATCCATGACACATATAAAAAGTTAAATTAGCATAAATCGCATTGAAATAATAAAGCTGTATGGGTGAACACTTCTTAAGAAGCTTGCTCAAAAGCTGAAGGAATAAAATAGTTTCAAACTGCAAATATTTACAGAAGTTCTGTCATATGGCACGTGGAATTAATTTGTCAGTATTAGGAATAATGATGTTGGTTAATACAACACAAAATAAGTATTATACTTTCATTGTATCGCTATATGTATATATATTTTCCATCCTTCCATTTCTTTGCAGAAAGGGACTGAGATGTTGGGACCTTATGCTACAAGTCTCCTTTGACTCAGTGTAAAAGTGCAACAAGTCTATTGGCCTGCTTTCTGATGAAAATGATGCTAAATTTTAACCCTGCATTATAAACTGTAGACAAACTGAATTCAAGGGAAGTAGGCAACCCTGACTAAAGACACTTTACTGAATTCTCTGTATAATGAGTAGCTCAGCTCCTTCCAGGATCAAACGGGAACAAAACATTTATCATGATCTTCATTATTTTTTTCTCTACTCTGAGCATTGTTATTTAATATTTAAAGGCAGTAATGAGCATAAACATTTACACAGAGAACAAAGAGCTCATTCTTGACTTTGGGAACATGAAGTTTTATTGTAATGAAAACAAATTATAAGACATCAGCAAAAGTTTGAAGCAATGAAGAAGAAGGCATTGAACCAGATCAGTTCTTTCATTCTATAATATGGTCCTTTATTTAGTTGTATAAACAGGTGATGCATAAATGGTGGCTGGATGCCTGTTGAATATAGGGTAGAGATGGCATTGCACTGTCTACTGTGAGGTGGTTCTTTATCACTGTTTTTAATTTTATGACATTCAAGAAGAAACATTCAGAATATATGTGGATTTATGACACCAGTATTAATCTTGTCAAGCTCACAGTCTGATCAATTTAACAGAGATTTTAAGAGTGTGTTAAAACTCTAAATAATATATAGCAGCTTGGCAAATATTTTTCTGAATGCATTCTAGAACTGTGTCCTAATGCATTTTAAAACCATTTTTCTGAAGATTTTACTCCAAAAACTAAAGGTTATCTTTGGAATACTGTTATTAACAGATTCTTCTTGTCTTATTAAAATGAGTTCCTCTCAATTTCATTGTTTTGAATACTGCCTCTGTCTCTTGCTATACCTGTTACACTCTAGTGACATTCTTAAGAAGGAATCCTAATTGCTTTGATGTTTTTAATTGCTTTGTTTAAGCCTGTTGTATTGTTTCATGGAAAATGTCAGATGCCTTTCCCAAATACACCAAAAACATTGCCACTGGCTCAGTTAGGAAAGAGTCAGTTCCATTATTTTCATCACCAGTCTTTCCAAATTCAGATGAAAACTTGACACTCAAAGCAGGCTTTGAGAGTATTAGGGAAATATGAGATGACAGTACCCTGGCCAAAGGTCTTGGAGAGCTGGGCCTCGTCTGTCAGTAGGTTTAACAGGGATATGTGATTTTTCACCATTGCAACTTGTTTTAAAGATTATTTAATTATGGTATTAACCCCTGCTGGGAGAACATTCCTGTTCCTGCACTAATCTGTTAAAATTTAATTGTGTTTATACTGGCAGTGTAATAGCCAGTTTTAAATTACCTTGTACAGTTTCAAAGGTACACAATGTTTTCAGTTGAAAATAACATTGTTTAACTGATTTTGAACTCACAGCACTAAGACCAAATCACGTAGTCAGTGTTTCTATAAACATGACAAAAATTCAGCCTACAGTTCTATAAACCTGCTCTTTATTTCAGTAGGAGGTGCCTGTATGAATCTGCAGGTGGAGATTGTTTGACAAGGGCTTGGCTGTGTTAGGAACTGGGGTTCTATGACCCTTCTGAGTCCACCTCAGGATATTCTGTGATAATAGGAACTATTATTGCTCCTATGGATGTTAAATTGGGGAATTCACCTTTACTTCTCTATCAGTATGAGGTTTTGGTCAACATTTCTCATGTGTGTTAGTCCAGACCTCCATCTTTATGATTTCTGATGCAGTCTGCAGGCCCTGGCCTTGCAGCTGCTCTGCCCTTAGTTCCTGAGTGTTCTCTCGGGGAAGACCAGCAGGACTGAGGCCAGTTTGGATCCTGATGGAGGAGGGTGCTAATTTCAAGCCGTTGGGAACACACTTAGCTATCCAAGGAAAAATCACAGAAGAGGCTTAGTATACATAGGACACAGAGAGGACTGTGCTCTTGGGAATTCCTGAGACATGTCCTAGTGAGGGAGAAGGGTTGTTAAGAGTGGTCTGAACCAGGCTCTTCGCAACTTGCAGCTGGTGACTTGATGCTCCATGGCTGCAGCAGCTTGCGAAAGGACAAAACATCTGCAGAGTCATTCTGCAGCCAGAGGTAACCATAAGGATTAGCCCAGCTGTGAGCAGGAGGCAGAATTTCCCTTCAGGAGATGCATAAAGTGCAAGTTGGCTGAATTGCGGTTGCTCTGGAAACCATCCTTTGAGTATCTTTACTCCAGTAAGTGTGATTTCTCAATCATAACATTACACTAATAATGTTCTAGGATTTAATATCCCCTTTTAGAGTTAAAAGAGAAAGAGGAAAGCAGAGGTATAGCTGATTGTAGATTCAAATGAGTGATCATACATCTACCTGAATATATATTATCTTAATAACCTTAATAAACACTGCACTAACCTTTATTTGAAGGATTAATTAAAATAATTGCAAATGCGCATGTTTGATGGTATGGGTGTCTAACTAGATTTTTTAAAATGTCTTCTGTTTTGCCTTGGGGTTAAGATCCATGCAAAATCCACTCATGAACCTTGAAAAATAGTCACAGTGGAATGATGTAACTGCTTTAAGGGACACTTACAAATCCTGTTTAAGAAAAAATATGTGTTTATAAAACAAACTGATTAAAAAGGCATAAATGCTTAGATGTTGTTTTTAAATTCTCTCATAGCTTTTTTTTTATTTTTTATTATTCCTGTACGAATAAAAAGCTATATCCTTCTGTATGTCTTGTAGCTTTCACAGTGTTTTGCTCTTTGAAGTCACCTCTTCTTGTAAGAATAATGAGGCTGGTGGGTTGTCCGTTTTCCCACACAGAAGGAAACAGCAATAGCTTAACAACGACAAAGCACAAATCATCAAAAGTGACATGAGTTTGTTTTGGTTTCGTTTTTTTGTTTGGTTTGGTTTCGGTTTTTTTTACAGTTGTTAGAGGGAATAAAGCTTTTGTTGGAAGCAAAGAAAGAAAATATTGAGAGGGGATAAATATCCATGGAAACATCTGTCCCTGAAGTGAAGGAAAGCTGAAGGCAAAGAAACTGTACATGTATAGTTGGATAAATTGGTTCATTGGTATTTAGGACGGATGATTTCTGATTTTGTTTAAAAATAAAAAAGCGAGAGAGAATTTTAGACAAAAGATCAGAAACTCAGACTTTTGATGACAGATTGGATGGATGGTAGATTAGTTGAGAGAATCAGAAAGGCACTAAAGTATCTAGTAAAGAGGAGACAACAGTGCAATCACCAAATCACAGCATCTGATCTCTCATAGATCCAAGCCATATAAGGTACTGCTGTACTTGTAGCATTCTGATGCCAAGAGCGTAGGTAGTAATCATGGTGTTTTGGAGATGTCCATGAACTGATGAAATATGGTGGGACTGATGTTTGTGAACTGCAGCAATATGGTTTTTTGTGACTAGGGTTTATGGATACTGATTGCAGTTTGTTCTATAAGGATAAGATCGGAGCAAAAGCAGCTATTGATTCGGACTCATGAGCAATTCAGAGTTATGTGGCCCAGATTCTTGTACACTACAGATCTGATTAGTGAAAATCAGAGACCAGAGAGCTGTGGGAACCTGTTACAGACTCCCACATTTCAAGGCAGAATAGGACAGCACCAAACATATACACCTAATACTTAAGACAAGAAACATGTTCTTATGGGAGACAACTTTGCTGTACTCCTGACCATGGTGGAATTTCAGGCTGGCCTAAAGGACCATGATGATTTCCATTCATGGACAAGCGCCCTAGCCCTTATGCTTATGACACCCTGCTCACACACAGCTCAGGATCGTACGTCTGACAGAGATGCCCAAAACAGGAGGAAACCCAGCAGGAGACATTTGGGTTGTGCAATACACTCAGGGAGCTCTCTGGTAACAAATTTAATAGAGAGATATTTTAGTATGCTGAAGCTTTACAACACTTTTGATGTCCAGCTGTTTTATCTGAATATGTATGGAGTCATATCCTGAACAACACATATGAACGCTGTAAAAAACATGCACAAACTGTTCTTTGTACTGGCCATGCATTGCTGATGAATCACATTTCTAGAGATTTCTCTCCCTCTCTCTGTTTTTCACTTTCATGGATGTGGTAGTGTAGAGGTGATTTGAACAAGTGGGGTTTTTTTCCACTCAGACACTTCAAACTGTGTTGAACAATAAAAGCAAAGGGGAAGGCTGCTTTGGGTTTTCATAACACACTGCAGTGTGCTGGAAAATAGTCATTTCAAGGACAGGCAAACATAAGGAAATAAAGTGATTCTGCTGATGCTTTGCTTCTGGTGACAGAAGTTTGGCTTTCCTGGTGTGCAGAGGCCAAATATTTGGATTTTATTTTTTTAAAGGCTTGAAATCTCAGGCAATTTAAAAAACAGATTTGTCTCTGACATGTATTTATTTGTTTAGTGAAGCAAACCTTGTCGTATAATCTCTAGACTGCAGAAGACTATTAGGAGTGAAGCTCCGTATACATATCACTTTAGGTGATTCAGGTAAGACATATTTTCATATCTAATGACTATTTAGAAAGAGATTAATTATTTTCATTGTTTAGGGAACCATTGTCTGGGGTTTTTTTGTTTGTGGGGCTTTTTTTCCAGGGATCTAATAAACATCTATATAAACGTATCAGATCTTTATATTGCTGGATGTATGTCTCTAGCCTTTTGTACTTAGATATTTGTATCCAACATGTGACCTTACCAGCAACTTCCCCTGTCTTGACCCCAACACTGTGTCTTATCCTGGAGCTTTCAGCAAGTTCAAGAGGACCAGAATGCTAATAAAAACTTTATACCTTTGCAATGATGAGCACACAGCAAAGTTTGCAGAGACATGTGATCATGTTTCAAAGCATAAGTGTTTGATAACCAGGCAGTAAATACTATCTTCATCTTTATAACAGGACAAAAAAAATCAAACATGTATTTGTATACATATGGAAAGTATTCTTCTTTAACATAGTTATTTAAGTCTCTTTTCCCCCGCTGAAGTTGTTAAAGTTCTTATGTCAAGACCCCACTGCTGCAGCTTTAGACTTGCTTGATGGGATTCATTTAATTGAATGGTAATATCTTAAAATCTATACATTTATGTTCTGGTTACAGATGCAACAGTGCTAATTTTCTTTCTAGTAGCTAATACAGTGCTGTGTTTTGGATTTAAGATGAGAATAATGTTGATAACACACTGATGTTTTAGTTGTGGCGGAGCAGTGTTCACCCTAAGTCATGGACTTTTCAACTTCTCGTGTCCTGCCAGTGAGAAGGCTGGAGAGGCACAAGAGGCTGGGAGGGACACAGCCTGCACAGTTGACCCCAACACACCAAAGGGATATCCCATACCACGCGGCACCACAGTCAGTGTGTAAACTGGTGGCGAAGTTGGCAGGGCCCACTTCTCAGGAACTGACGGGGCATTAGTCAACAAGTGGTGAGCAATTGATTTTCATTTGCATCAACTGTTTTACTTGGGTTTTATTTCTTTCCCTTTTTGTTAGTTTGTTTCTCATTACATTTCTTGTTATTGTTATTATCATTGTTGTTATTGTTGCTGTTATTATTATTATTAATATTGATATTATAGTATTTCAATTATTAAACTGTCTTTATCTCAACCTGCTAGTTTCAGTACACTCCCCCATTTCCCAGAGTGGAATGAGTGAGCATCTGATTGGTGCTTAGTTGCCAGCTAGGGTTAAGAGCCACGACAATTTAGATCCATTCTAAATGTTTGTCTAAGCTCAGTAACATTGAAAGTGCACATTTCTTTTCATTCCCTATTACAAGACATGAGACAATTAGTTGAAATGTGTGACCTTTGATTCCTTACTTGTCTTTAATAGAGATGAATTCCAGCCTCTATTTTCACACACTCCATTTCCTGAGCAGCTGCTTCTTTTAACTTGCTTGTTTTAGGTCACTGTACAGTTTTAGGTCACTTGTTTGTCTTTTAGTGCACTGTATGTAATTTTTTGGCTCTTAATTATAGTTGCACGTACCTGAGGAACCTAGAAGTATCTTTATGAAGTCCTCTAGAGAGTACTCAGGGCCTTGCCCACCACAGAATTTCAAGCCATCCTGTGTAGTGACATTACAGGTGACAGAAGCAGTATTGCTATCTTAGAACAGTGTTGCATCCAAGCAGGTAGGCAGAAAGCTGTGGCCTGATTCAGGCTGGTCTCAAGGATATATTGCTTCCATTTTGGAAGCAGACTCTGTTGTCAGCATCTCTGAGCTCTGTGCACTGGTCTACATGGTGTACATTGCATCTGTATGTCCAGCAGCCGTGGTTTATTCTCCTGTCCTTCAGTCCTAATAAATCACAGCACAAAGGTCAATGGCTACATCAAATCACATACCATCTCCAAAAAGTAACTTCACAGTTCCTCATGCGACATGTTGCCGCTGATTCCTCACAAGTTATTCTGGGCTTGCATTGTTGAAAATGGAATCTGCCTATAAATGAGTGGGGGTGTAAATGAAGCTGCCATAGTTGATCATATTTTTACCTCTCTTGCATGCACTGATTTATGTTTTTGGACAGTTTTTCTATCAAAACAAAATGTATTAATGCCTTATTAAACAAGCATGGAAGAGTCTATTTGCCCTGTCATTGCTTCCATATGTTGGTCACATATTTGTCAGTAACATGCCTTCCTCTGCAATACAAGAGTCTACTGGATACCCAAATATATGAGGTTGCATTGTGGCTACTTTCCTAAATAAAACTTTCTACTGTAGGGTGGGTTTATTTAGGGAGTAGGGAGGTAAGCCTTGTTACTATGCTCTTGACTTGTAAAACTTTGGGAAAGGTATAGTTATGTTTCCAGAACAAATTTTGACTTTAGTCTAGGCACCAAAGGAAATCTTGGTGCAAATTGAGAACCAAGTAATTTTCAGGAAAAAGTTTTTCACCCAGAGGGTGGTGGGGCACTGGAACAGGCTCCCCAGGGCAGTGATCACAGCACCAAACCTAACAGAGTTCGAGAAGCATTTAGAAAATGCTCTCAGGCACAGGGTGTGACTCTTGGGGTGTCCTGCACAAGGCCAGGAGTTGGACTCAATGATCATGATGTGTCCCTTCTATGATTCTATGTTTCTTTACGATGGTAGATACCCGGATTGTTTTTTTTTTTATCCCTGGAATTGTTATTTTCAAAAGAAGGAAAATTTGAAATATTTTGGATTCAGAACCGTCAAAATGTTCATTTAAATTCTTTCTGCTCCCCTGATATCTTTAATGGACTGTTTAGATTAGATATTAATGAAGTAAAATCAAATTTGAAGCATTTTAAAACAATAATGTTTAAACAAACATATTTGATATTATCAGAAGAAAATAAGAAAATAGCTTTAATTTGTTTTGTTTACAATTTGAGAAAAACTGACACAAACCCAGGAAATTATTTTAATAACAGTGACTTTTCTGATGGAAAAAATTGGATTTTTCCCCTGTTCATTCATACACTTTTCCACAAAATTTGTAATATTGTGCTTTATATTTTTTGTTACAAAGCAAGAGAATTCTACTACAGCTGGACCTCATTTCTAATGAGATATTGGTGGTTCAGTCTAGCAGTTTAACTGTCAGGATTTTGCTGGTTTTCATTTCTTTTTTTTTTTTTTTTGTAATTTTTGATGAACAGCGTGGTTTTAACTTCTGAAAAATATAGTTCATTTTAAGATACATGTTAAAGGTAAAGAAAACAGAAATGGAAATGGAAATGGAAATAGAAAGCATGTATGCCTCTGTGGAATGACTCTTTTTATTCATATAACACAGTACTAGGCCCTATCTCAGCAGAATAGGAAAGACCATCTAGTTGATGAGTGTCACTGGAATGCAGGTGAAAAAAGCAGGTAATCGCTTCCTATTGATCCATGGTGGCAGAAATTTTATGGTAAAGCAAACATTTGAAGTGCCATTGAAAGAGCAATCTCTCTTTCAGGATTAAAATCATCTCTCCGTTCCCTTGATGACTAAAGAGCCCCAAGTAGGATTTCTGAAATAAAGTATCATGAAGATGATTCAAGTGGCTTCTTGTTTCTAGCTTTTATGTTATCTGTTATGAAATATCCTTATTAATGACAAAGTTGTATGGAATTAAAATTAGTAGCAATTCTTTCTTATTTATTTCCAAGACTTAATATTAATTCCCAAGGCTACAGAGCTGTGATGTGAAACAAATGTGAAAATTCAACCATATGTTGCACAGTTGGACATGACTAGCAGAAAGCAAAATGTGTCTTGACCCAATACAAGGCATATCAACAAGAACTAACCTGGGACTGAATGTCAGAAATTTCTATTTTAGTTTTGCAAACAGATGATGAATTATTTAGTCTGAAAGAAGGGAGACTGGTTTTAGAATTCTTAGAGAATTAATTGCAGCACAATGAGCAAGAGACTTCTTTGTTTTTACTGGAAGGCTGATTTTGGAATAGGTAGGTCTGACACTATGCAGTAAAGCATATGAGAAAAACCAAAACGGGTTCTTTTTTTCCCTCTTTTGCTAGAGATGAGACACCTCTGAATGAACGTTGATGGGTTGGTTTTAAAGCAAACTGTATAGTCATATAAAATATGGCTCTACAGTACTCTGAAAATGAAACCATAAAAAAGTGATTGCTTGTTCTTTCCCGCAGAGATTTACAGTTGCTTTGCCTCCCTGGCAGGCTGCAGGGACAGTGGAAGCAACGCACTCCGGAGTGGAGTAGGGTAAGGCATCTATGCAAGGAGGTTTAGAGAACATCAGTTTCTACAGTGAGGCTTAGTGTGTCCCCAGCAAGAAAAGCAGAGGGGAAGATGTGCAGCATGGTGGCACCCACTCACCTTTGCAGTCACAGGGGGTGTGAAGGACCACATAGTGTGGGCTGATTTGTATTCCCACATAGTGTCTGCATACATTGCTGGAAGAGATTCAACCAGCTCCAGAACTCCACTTGGTGCCAAACACAGCTTAGTGGTCAGAAAAACTTTCCATGATGATATGACAGGGTCTGATACAAAAATATCAGATAGACAGTTGGAGTATTGTTATAAAATAAGTTATTTTAGAATAATAAGCGTTTTTAACTCTGCAATGGTGTTTCGGAGTAGATCTTAGAATCACAGAATCACAGAATGGTTTGGGTTGGAAGGGACCTTTAAAGGTTATCCATTCCAACCTTCCTGCAATGGGCAGGGGCATCTTCAAGTAGACCAGGTTGCTCAGAGTCACATCCAAACTGACCTTGAATGTTTCCAGGGAGGAGGCTTCGCTTTTTATATTGTTTTTTTTTCAGTTTTGTGGAATTATGACTCAAAATGGCACCTCTTTCAAGGAAAGAATACAGGAAATATAAATAATGATAGCATTTTAGTCTAAAAATTAAATTTAGTTAAAATAAAAACTAAGGTTATTGAACAAACCTTTCTTTCTAATGAAAAGATTCTGAAATATATGGGGTTTAAAAGAGAAAAGGCAGGAAAGCAGCATACCTATATTATAAATTTAAGTTCAAGTTTTCTTTATGTTTCTCTTAGCCCACCTGAGAATGCCTTTCCAGCTTCTGAAATGTGTAGCATTTTTCTTTGATTCAGTTATACTAAAAAAAAGATTAAACTCCTGATTTACAGCTGTTGCTTTTGTTGGTAATGTATAAAGAGCAGAATTCTGTCTTCCACAGCTTTGTTGATTCTGCAGTGCTGACAATACTGACAGGCTTTCTGTCTGGCAGTAAAGGCAGGAAAAGTGACAGTGACTCTGAGAAAGGAGAAATGCTGAGTGTGAAGTGTAATTTTTTTAAGAAGTTGTTTTTAGTCATGTGCCCTAAGGAACACTGTGTTTATTTTTCATACTTCCTTTCAGTTTTGAAGATAAATCTTATATTTTTGTATTTAAACCAGGAAGTATAGAAGTTATACATGTTTATATTACCATATATAGAAAGCAGAAAATATAGAAAGTATAGAAAACTGAGCACAATGTGAAAATAAGAAGAGCCTCTATTCCTTCATGTGACTGCCAAGTTCCGAAGATGATCAAAGTTAACCAGCGTAGCTGAGAAGCATTTGTTGAACCTCAATAATAGTATGACACAGTACATCCATATCTAAGATTAACTGGCTGTAAAGATTATGTCCACTCTAGAGAATATGTGTTCTACACAGGTTCTGTATTTTATGTTGGAAGGTTCTTGCAGTGGTGTGGTGGAGCTGCTGTGGAATATTACAAATATTTCAGCGGGATTTTGTGCTGAAATTCATACATTAGTATTCCTGTTTTACATTATTTCTGTTATTTTTTTTCTTTCACTCTTTTAAGTTATACTAGTACTTGTGAAAAACTAGAGCTGAGTGAAACCAGAGGTAGAAGTAACACAGGATGGACAACCCTGTGAAACCAAGGAGGAGAGTTAGTGCAGGTGTGGAAGAGACAGGAGGCAGTAGGGGCTGAGAGTGTGGTTGGGTTGCAGAACAAGGTGGGAGCTTTCTGAGTGGTGAGCCTGAAAAGGCAAGATTGTAATCAACAAAGTTTATAGATAAAATACTATTTTCAATCCTTTATTAAAAGAACACACAAAAGTGTAAATTATTGTAGCTGGATACAGGCAAGCTTACACAACAGGATATCAAGACAGGACTGATCAGTGTGATACACTTTAAACATGTACTTTGGTTTGTGGGCAGCTCATCAAAGGGAAGCTGTAAAATGGATCTGGAGGGGAATAAAAGTCCCTTCATGTGTTTCTGTTCCAAAAAGCAGTCTCAAAACCGGATTGACAGGAGGATGTGTTCAGGGGTACTGTGCAGATTTGGCCATGCAGCCTGGTAGTAGTGCCCTGTTACACTTCCTGCACAAAGGTGGCAAGGGCTGGAATGTAGAGAGAAGTGACAGATTCACGTGTGCAGAGCAGAAAACTTGCATTAACAGCATTGCAGAGGGACACCAGGAGGCTAGGACTACCCCTTGGCTTGCCAGAGAAAACTCACTGCCAATTTGTAGGGTCTTGGGACACACCCAGGGCAGCAAGCTCAGCTATTCTTCAGAGGCACAGCCTTGTGGTATATTGGAAATGATGCATCCATTCAATAAATGACACTGATGGGATCTGAGGGGAGGCCATCCAATAACTCCAGTTCCTCTCAGTTTGCCACATTTGATTAGGGAGCTGTAAGAAGGCTCAGACTGGGAAGTTTATAGCAAAGAATGGTTGACTCAAAAAAAAAAAAACACTCAACAGGTTAAAAGGAATTGTATTGAGCTCAGCAATTATAATAGTAAGGAGGCTTTAAATAATTTTTACTGTGATCAGTATATTTGCTGACAAAACTCTGTACTACCTATGATCATAGTTCATACATGTTTGCTGTTAAAGTATCAGATGGCAATGTTCTTCATCTGCTGATTTGAAATCCCAGGAATACAAACCTCTACTCTCAGAGGCAGTCAACCTTTCATGCTTTATGAAAATGAAAGTAGATTGATTTTTGTAGAGTCAAGATTTCATGTATTCCTTAGAAAGGGTGATGTCTACCATCTGTTCTAGGACAGAGTCAGAGCCTCTGGGGCTGGCAGAACAAGCCTGGGCTAAATACTCTGTAATGGATTGTGGAAAGGGCCCAGATTATTTTTGATCAAGCACAGGAATGAACCTATAGAACCCACCAGCTACAGCCATAGGGTACTGCTTCCTTCTAGAAATTTCAGAAATAAGGCTGTTTGAGAAACTGAATAGTGAATTTAACTGAGAGTAGCACAGTTGTGCCTTTTCAGTGAGAATGGGATGGAAGAGGCCAAAAGCAGTAAGAAGCTATTTAATTAGCAGCATCTTTAGAGCAGCAAGTCAATGAAAGCATTTTCCTTCAGGTCAGAAAGAGTTCTCTTTCACATTTCAACTACTTTCCACAAGACAAGCAGAAAGGCCATTGTATCTATACTTAATATTATCTGAAATTTGTCAGGTGGGAAAGAAGAGAGCAGGGATGTATTTTAAAGGAGAAGAATGCACACTTTTTTAACAATGTGTGAGTACTGGAAAAGGATATTATGTCATACTAGGAAAATTTTCATTAATGACAGAAGTGCATCTATTTTTTTCTCCTTGGGATTTGATCCATCAATGGAAATGAGAAAATAAAGATGACATCCTGAGCCTACAGAAGTAAATTAAAACACTTTCAGTTATTTAATAGGAAGCATTTTTTTTCCTCATTACTAATTTTATCAGCAGGTAAGTATATTGAGACAGGGGACAAGAATTAGTCCTGATCTGACCTGAGGCATAAAGTAAGACAAATTTAGCTAATTAGTGTATACACAAAGATATGAGAAAACTTCATATATGATTCATGTAATATTGCTTATTGAGGTACATAGATAGGAAATAATGCCACAAGCAATTTCAAGCAAAAGGTAAAAAATAAGTTTTGGAGATTTTTTGTATTGTTTTGTTGGGATATACAGATAAACACAAATGAAACTGTCTCATTCTAATTGCTGTATAAGCTCTAAGAAGGCTGTTTCTTATGATACTAGGTGTTGAAAACTGATCATATTATTTGGAAGGTGGTAAGGTTTGTTATAATTTTACTTTCCACTCACTGAATTTCTCAATGTAGGCAATAAGAATAGCCCTGACTCCTGGGTTAACCACCAGCAAAGAAGTTCTCATATTGCTAGGTTGCAGAGTAAGAAGAATAGCAGAAATCCTCGCCTGAATAAAATCACCTATTTATTTTTCTAGGCCCAGATCACAGTAACTTTGGATAATGACTGCGTCCAATTTTTAAGTTGCTTTATATATTAAAAAAGTGAGTTAACAGAGCAGAAAACTGGTTTGGACTCCCTGAGCAGTTCTTGCCTCTTGCCTCAAAAGCTTCGAGCTTTTTGGAGATTATGTTTTCAAATCATAAGGAAAATTGCTACAACTGGGTGCAGCCTTACTAGTTCAGACAGATAGTTATTCCTTGTACATTTTGTATGGTTCAACAATGTTTAGCATAGAAGAAAAAAAATTTAAATCCAACAGAAAGTCTAGACAGGATTGCATTGGATGGATGTCATTATTACTCAACAGCCACCATGAGGCAGCCTTCAACTTTTGTGTTCATCTCAGTAGCAGGAATAATTATAACCACATAACACTGTTAGAGGAGATTGTAAAGGAGGTTCTATCAGGAATAGCCCTCAATTCTTTTATTTGACCCATACAGGAAATTTATTTCTTTCATAGATCCTGGGGAAAAATTCCACAGCTGTTTCGTTCCCCAGAGGCTGGTCCACAACTGTTCAGCTGGGAGGGAACCTTCTGCTTTGGCTTCAGCTGCTCTGTGCCTGTGAGCCATGATCATTTTACCAGGTGTTTATGTCCTGTCACTGAGATTAAAGATTTAGTTATTTCCCAGCCATTTCTTTTCCTGATTTGCTGAGGAAAACTGGTTCCCACAGGCACTGCAATATTCAAGCTAAACTCTGTTTAGAGAAAGTAATGTAAAAGTAAGGTATAGGATTTGAGTATGCAAATAAAGGCCACTGAAAACAGTGCCCTCATCCTCCTAAGTCTCCTGTAAACAACTGAGATTGCAAAGATATTTTGCCAGGTCAGCTCACTATGGTTTACATTTCTCTCTCTTTCACTCTTGCTGTTTTCTTTCGTGTTTCTTTTCTCAATAAGATTTTAAAAATGCAGATTATATTTTGCATGTGACACAAATAATGTGTCTGTACCATTTCCTGCATTCCTGATAATGTGTGTTGCTTTGTCTGCTGAAGTTGTATAATTAAGTAAAACTACCTGTATTCAGTAGCTGAACTCTTGTCATAATGGAGAGCTTCTCCTCCTCGTTAGAGTGTTGTCAAGTGTTTCTCTGGATAAAGAAAAATGCCAGACTCTTTCTTTAAAAAATCTGCAGATCAAATTTGATATTTGTAGGACGCTAAAGCCTGTCTCTGATGTGTACCTCTGTCTCAGTGCCAGAAACATTTATCCCTTCTTGTTTTGCAGTTCATGTTTTCTTACTTACAGGTATACCTTATATTTCTACCTTTACAAGCATTATTATGCAAAGTTGTATTGCAAAACCACAAGAGTTTTTTTTTTTTTTCTTTTTTGTGGAAGTGATTAGGAGAAGGATGTATGATCTGATCTTGACTTCATAAATCTTAAAACATCTGGATTATGGTCCAGAATACAGCCCTAACACATATAATTGTATTTTTTATTAACTCTTAAAGCATCATGCAATTAAAATACCTGCTTATGTAGCTATCCATATTGAAAAGAATATTCAAAATATTTTACCCTTATTTAAGTATGAAAAATACCTTTTTTTACAGGTGTGATTCATAACTCTCTAAAATAACACTGTATTTAATAGCTAATTCAGCTGGCTCATCCATCAAGTTCAGTTGAAATACCAAGAGATTTCAGCAGCTCTCTGACTTAGCCAATTACTCATAAATTTTGTTAATTTCCCCCTGTCATCTCATAAGGGGAACCCAGAAAAGCAGGATATTAAAAATTACAGCCTTTTTCTTTCTAGTTGCCTCTTCCTACTTCCAAGTCTAGTCAAACCCAGCTGCTATTTAAAGACCCACTGAAAGCACACAATAAATTTCAAGACACATTGATTCTGAAAATTCATTTTTTAAATAAATACGTTAGTTCATTTGTTTATTGCTACTTATATAAATGAAATGTTCCAAGCTATGTTTGTTCTGATTCCTTAGCTATTGCTTACTGACTACTGTTAAAACAAAATCTGGTCTTCCAGATGATCCATACATTTGTTTTTAGCTTTTAGAATTCATATCTTTTCCCCCTAGGAGTTCCAAGTAACCTTACTTTTCATCTGTTTGAAATAAGACTTATTTTGAAAATTATCACAGCATGACTATCTGGGCAGAAGAATTAAAATAAGAATAAAAAGCAAAAGCAGGGAGATTATTGAAATGTATGTAGATGTTTCTAGCAAATAAATAAATAAGAAATACAGCACCTATTTTTGTAGCATGATCATATCGCACAGGGGAAACTCAAATATGGCTGCCATGTGTCTCAGTCATTGTAGTGTAATGGAGATTTTGGGTTTGTGACTTACCCACAAATGAGTCAGTATGTATATAAATCACAGTGAACCTAAAAAAACCCAAAAAACAAAAACAAAACAAAAAAAAAAAAGAAAGAAAAGCTTTCAGAAATATCAGACATTAACTTCATTTTTATTATTAACTCTGTCTCAGTTTATTTTTTAGCTTCAGAACTTTCTAGGATTAGACTAAAACTTTTATGAGCTTTTTTTGGTTATTATTTACTGGGCTACCAGTTTGGCAAATGTTTGTTGTTCTCAAGAGAATTACTTCCCTCTTCGAGTGACCAGTATGTTTTAGTGATAAAAATTTGGAAGATCGATTGTGCTAAAATTCTAGTGACTGTAATCAGAGGGCAATCAAGATAAGTTGCTGTATATATGTAAAAACAGTTGCTGTATTTATGTTTGTACAAATAACTTTTAAATATTTGATCACAATGAAAATATCAACCACTATTCCAAATTCTCTTGAAAAGCGAGGAACTTTATTCCTATCACTGTAGAAATGAGAAGCTGAGCATAGAGAAAACCATGGATTCCCCATGGGGTATGGTTAATCCAACTTACACCTTCCTGATTGCTGCCCCAGTGTCTTCACCATGAAATGGCAATTCCAGTTCTTTCCATTCTCAACATTTTCATCAGATGCATCTTATTAATGTTTTGTAATAGAATATAACTTACCAGTAAAAAAGTGGAACAGCTTTTTCACTCTGTTCAACAGATTCATGAGCCACAAGCCATGCTCCCAGGGAAAGTATAATAACTGTTCTTTCAGGGAAAATGAATTGCTGGTGCCACCTTATTGTAGTGCTTTAAGCTATATGAGACTCAAAGCTCGGTAATATTAAAATAAATTAATATATATATATAAGAAGAAGAAGAAATTGAAGGTACCAGTATGAAATTAAAGAAGGAAAAGAAGACCTCAAGAACTTCACAAGAAATTTAGTTTTTAATCAAATCACTGTAAATATTATGACAGAGCATGATGAAACACTTCAAAATCAGTACTAGAGTTTGGCTTATGGTTAGGTTAAAGATGTATAAAGATGGAGAATTAATTTGCTGAAATATCCTTTTGAAATATCTGAGCATTTAGTTATTAATTTATACGAGAATGTACGATATACCAGAAATATTATTAAAAGAGCTAGTTGAAATTTGTCTAACTTTGCACATCAAAAAGTTACCCATCTTGACTAAATGCCTAATCTAGATACTTCTTACTGCCAGCTGAGAGAAATAGTCACATCCAAGGGATAATATACTATATAGTTTGGTCATCTGTTTCAGGACAGGATGAATTACTGTGTGGAAGTGTCTCTCTCTTTGTTTATTATAGAGGGATTCTTGCGGGACAGTATGAACTAGATTTCCATGGAATAATTTTGCTGAGGGTTTTTAGGAGAACACCACTGTTTGAATGGGGATTGCTGTGTGCTCTGGTTTTCTCCCTTTTTGCATGAAATGCATATTTTTTAAACACAGCAGTTGTTATTATAAATAAAAATCTAAAAAACATGGTCTCCAACATCACAGGCAGCACAGGTGACCTGAGGAAAATTATTCTAACTATTAGTGAAGGCCTTAAACATGAGACATCACATCAGATATCAGTATTGACATTTCATTAAATGGAGGATTCTAAAATCAAAGCAAGGAAGTCCACTGAAAGTGGAATCATTCAATATCTACCATTGTATAAGCTTCACTGATCTGAAAATCAGAGTATGATGCAATTTTTCCACTGGAAAAAGTTGCTCAAAGCCCCATCCAGCCTTGCCTTGAACACTTCCAGGGATGGGACATCCACAACTTCTCTGGGCAAATTATTCAAGTGCCTCACCACCCTCATAGTGAAGACTTTCTTCCTAATCTTCGTAATCTAGACTCACCCTCCTTCAATTTAAAGCCATTCCCCTTCATCCTGTTACTATGTGCCCCTGTAAAAAGTCCTTCTACAGCTCTTTTTTAGGCTCCCTTCAGCTGCTGAAGGTTGCTCTAAGGTCTCCTTAGAACCTTGTCTTTTTTCTTTTTTTTTTTTTTGGTCAAACAGTAAAAAACTAGAAAATATTTTTATATGGCTTTTCCCATTTTGTAAGGCACTGCAAAATCTCCACTGTTGAATGTCATTTGAATCAAAACCAGAGAAAAATCAGAACTGTATCCTGAGAAAGCCTTGTCATTCACATTCACTATGGATAGTTGATATGTAACAGTCAGTCAGGAAAATAAGAAAAAAATCAGGCTTTTTGCATCTGTTTCTTGATAGTACCAAATGTCATCTATCTATTTGAAATATGTCAATTCATTTAAGTTATTGTATTACTCTGTGGCAACAAATATATACAATGTGTTTGAAAATCATGACAATCTGCCTGAAGAAAGAAATAAACAATTAAAAGATTGATTTTACTGCACTTGCTATTGATTTTTATTATTATTTGCTTCAATAAAATGCATAGAGCATAAGCACATAATAGCTGGGAAAATTAAGTATTAAGAGATAAATACTGCAGAGATTCCACGGTGCAGACCTTGCTGAGGCAGCTGTGCCCCTGCAGCTCATGAAGGTCCACAGGGGAGCAGAGATCCACCTGCAGCTCATGGAGGACCCCATGCTGGAGTAGGTGGATGTCTGAATGCAGTTGTGACTGCACGGGAGGCAGGGTCCTGGAAGGACCTGGGGATCCATCAAGAGAGGGACCCAGCTTGGCAGGACTTGTGACCCCAGAGGGGACCCACAATGGGGCAGCCTGTTCCTGCAGAACCTACATGAGAATGGTTCATGAAAAACTGCAGCCCATGGAGCAGCTCACATTGGAGAAGATCATGTAGGTCTCTCCGCTATGGGAGGGATCTAGATGAAAAATGTGAGTTCTACCCCTGTGGGGGAAGGAGCAGCAGACACAACTTGTGGTGAACTGACCACAGCCTCCATTCCCCTGAGCTCCTAGAAGGGAGGAGGGAATGAAAATTGGGAGTGAAGTTGAGTCCAGGAACAAGGAGATGGGAAGGAGTTTTAAGATTTATGTTTTTTTATTTCTCATTATTCTAGTCTAATTTGATTGGTAAAAAATTAAACTAATTTCCCCAAGTTGAATCCGTTTTGTCCATGGCAGTAGTTAGTGAGTGATCTCCCTGCCATGATGCCATGAGCCTTTCAATGTATTTTCTCTCCCTTGGCCAGCTGAGGAAGGGAATGAAAGACTGGCTTTGATGGCCAACCCACGACAAACATGCTTGAGCTAATCAGAATATTTCAGACTCCACCAATATTTTACACAGGATCAGGCATTTCTATGATTGAAGACAGCTCAGAATGCTTATGGTCTTTAAATACTAAATCTGATTCAATAATTCTCTTCACAGCCTTGCATGTGGATCATTACTAAAATACCTTATAAGCAAAAAAATATATAAGCTTCCCAAGTAAACAGGGTTAAAATGAAAACATAAAGTTTTAACCTTCCCAAAGATATTCTTTAGAAAGTACTCATTATTTTGCTCCAATAAAATGACATTTTTAACAAATGCCCACTTTAAAGAAGTAGTAGATGATACTTTTTATTAAAATAGATTTTATATTTTTTACAATCAGATTTGGGCAAAAGTCAGCAAAATTAAAAAATTTTCAGAAAATATATATATATATATATCTACCAGCAGGAAGTCACAAGCAAATGCAATTTTTTAGTAGACCATACACAAATGCATTTTAGCAGGTAAGCCATTTGCATTTTAATCAGCCAGTATTTACACATTTACCTGACTCAGTGGTTTGGGGAAAAGTTAAAAGCTTCTTAAATAGGTATTTTTTCCTGATGAAGAATTATTCTCTATCAAGTAAGCCTGTGGTTAGGGAATTGTAACACAAGTGAATGCCAGCCTCCATTTTCAGCTTAAATCCCTGTCCTGGATAACTGCCAGATTCTTAATAGCTGTTCTGTCCTCCTGCTTGGCTCATCACTGTTCACTCAGGCAAACTGCTGTTCCTCAGTTCCCATCTCAGATACTGTGAGGTGGTATCTTCTGAAAGCAGACAGATCATTTCTCTAGTCTTCACAAAATCACACACTTCTAAAATGAAGTTGATAGTCCGTTAACTTAAGAAGAAGACTGGAACTAGACATACCTCACTGATCTTCCTAATATTATTTATTTCAGAGGGCTTGAGGTTGTTTTGCTATTCAAAGTCTTCCCATGTTAGGGCAACTTCTCTAATTATGTAAAGATTAATCTTAGCATTTACAAAAAAAGCCCCAAAACAAAACAAAAACATGCACACACAAAGCAAAATAAAACAAAAACAAACAAACAAACAAAAACAAACAAAAAACCATCCAACCAAAAATGTATCTGGAAAGACACTGAAATATAGCATACTTCTTTTGCTTAGGACTGACACAGTGGACAAAATCAGTACACACATGCAAAGAAACTGAGTAAGTAATAGTACATGCACACAGATTTTCTAGAAAGCCATGTAAGAGGGCTCAAAGAAAAGATTTATTCATATTATCCTACCTCAGATATTCTACTTCAAGTCATTAACAGCAACTTTTACAGGATGTTTTGGCATGTGCTATTGATCACATTTTTAATGTGCCTTGCATTCACCCCCAGCAAAATATGCTAGCTTTTGTTCAATTATTGTTTTTTCTGAATTTGGACCTTTATGCTCTAGTCCTGGAACTATAGTAGCTATTTTTTCTTTTTTTTCTAGTTACTCCATGTACCATCTTGCTTTTGAATAAATACATTTTAAGGTCTCTTACCTGAAATTTTAAAGAGGATTTCACTGCAAACTGATCAAGAAAAGTCTTACTCCAACCAGTCTTACTGGCCCTTCCTTGTACTTCTGGCCAGGATCATTTGAGGTAAAAATAACAGAAAACACTCTTAAGTTTCACAGAGTCATGGGAGACCTGTAGAGATTGTGTAGTCCAAGCTCTGGCTCAGAGCACAGCTAATTGCCCAAGTGCCATTATGCACCCAAAGTTATTATGTAGAAAATACTGATAATAAGTAATAACATATTATAAGAAAATATTATTTCCTTTACATGTAAAATTTCTTTTAAGAGGAAAATCTTCTTTTAAGCTTTCTGAAAACAAAATGATCCTGAGAATACAACACTGCTCATTTAGGTGTTATTAAAGGAAAATCTCAACTATTCAATTTAAAAACTGTAATATAGTTACATTTTATAATATAGGATTTCTATTAAAGGATAGATGTTTTGAAAGTAGAGTTCAAAACAAATGTTTTGAAAGAAATGGGTTTCTATGGTAAAATTTTATGTAATCAGTTCTTACAAAAATAGCAGAACCATTATTGACAAAGAATTTTTCATTTTCTATTTTGTCTTGTCTAACAGATTTTCACTGCCATTAATTACTAGTGGGAGAGAATTCACAGATAATGGCAATCTGTCTCAAACCTGGAAACTCCACATTTAACAATAAGTTATCTTAGTGCATGGATTGCTCCTTTTTTTATTATTTTATTTTCAATTTTTTTTATGGCCATAGGATTGCTATATAGATAGTAGAAAAGTTGAATATCTTCTACCCTTCCTCACACACATAGATAGCTTAAGATAAATGCTTCCTATGATTTACTCAAGAATTTATCAACAATGTTACCAGAAGCAGATGTTAGGTACTGAGTTAATGATTTAATTGCTACTAATTGCCATAAGTTTGAGATCCAGCCCTCAGTTAGGATTATGCTGCCATAATTCCCTGCTATAGAGGAACCCAAACTAGAAAGAATCAAATCTTAAATATGATAAGGTTGGCATTGGTTCAGCTGGCCAAATATTTAGATAGACCACTGTTTCAGTAAAATTATGTTTTTGTTGAATTTTAGCAGTTCCCTTCTACTGCTATATACTGTAGAAAAGAAGAAAGGTTTCCACTTTCTGATAATAGCACTGTAAATTTGTTTTCCTTTTTTTTTTTTTTTACCAAGAACTAAGAACACACTGAATGTTGCAGACAATTGTAGCAAAATATAAATATATTCAAACTAGGCTACAAAAGGAAAATGGCAACATCATGTAACTAAAAATGTTAATCCTTTATATGGTATATTTCAAGCAGAGAACAATCCAAGGTTGTTGGTGGAAAACTACAATGTGTTATTTATAACTATAATAGGAGTTTTTAAAATTGCCAGAAGCTAAATCTGAAGCAATATATTTCTTTTATTGAAAGTCATTTGCTATTTTTCATTTTATACATGAATATTTAAACAATTGTATGCTTTTTTAAAAACATTTTTTATTTTATCCTTGAACTGTAAAATCTTCTGCAGAGTTTTCTTATTGCTACAGCTACAGATGCTCTTGTTCTCTAATGTATGTATGGAAAGAAGGCCAAAACCAGTCTGTTAGTGCTTATAAGAATTTTTAAATTACCATCTATCCATTATACTGCATGGGGACATAATTCCCAATTAAAACTTAGATGCACTTTCTGCTTGCGAAAGATTGGTGTTCTGCTGCCTAGCTACGAGAGCTGAAAGTGAATTTTGATTTATTGGTCTGTTACGCAATTTCAAATCAGATTATCTACTTCCAGACACTACAGCATGCAAGGAATAAAATGTGGTCTAGTATGCACTGAATTGGCACATAGCTTCTGTTTGATTTGGTTTGGAAAGTGTGTATGACCTGAGGCAAAGGAAACATAACTAACTAGATGTTTACAATAAGACATTGGAAAATGGTTCTTATTCAGGAACACCCTGCCTTGTGCCCTGTGTGTGTAAGGAGATGGGGCTGATAACATAAAGTCCTGGATTTAATTGTCTCACACCTTTATATTGTTGGTTTTTCTAGCTGTAGGCCCTTGTCCTGTGTTGTTTACCTTCACTATGCCTCTGTTCTTGAGGAAATAAAGTTTATTGACCATCTCATAGACCATTATGAGCTGTTTTCCTGTCTCATGAAAGGCTGTTAAAAGCTTATATGTTCTTTATTATAGTCTCTTTAAGAAGCTCAGAAAAGAATTCATATTCTGAACATAGGTGAGGCAAGATTTGTCAGGGTAAATAATTTATTTTATGAGATCATCTGTTGTAGCTGAAGAGAAGCCTGGCCACTTACTGGTTCGTAAAACCTTCCACTGTGCTGCCGGTCTAAAAGAATACGAGTAACTCTCAAAAATGGTTAGGTTTTTGTCTCGCTGGAAATATCAACACTTAATTATGTAGCCCATCATGGCTACTCCAGTACACTTTGAACTAATTAAAAGGCTGAAAATTCAAACCTTTGTGCTAGGCTCTTAAGGGTTAAAGGTGAAAACAAAAGCAAGTTTGTCTCTCATGTCCCCTTCCCAGGGCAGGAGAGATGAAGGTGAGCAAAGTTAATCCTTTGAGCACCCATTGCAGGTTAAATGCAGAACAGGCATCACTGGTTGGAATCCCATGGTAGAGACTCAGGCTGTGCTACTTTCCATAGGAATTTGGATCATCATAAGGTGCAAAAGCAGCTGCAAATTGTATGGTGGAGATTGGCACCCTCTCCTGAAATGAGAATGGGGAGGAACTTTTCCAGCTGTCCTTTCTCTCCCCCTTATGGCACACAGCCCACACAATCATTTCTAATTTTCAGTCTCAACTCCTGGAGGCAGTATAAATTTACAGTTATTGAATAGCATTTAAAGATAGTCAATAGTTTACTCAGAAAACGTTTGACTGCTTTTCTCCCACGGCTGGCAAACAGTGACCTTTCCATTTTAAACTCAAATGATGCGCAAAGAAATGACTGCACAAGTGGAAACACTGTCAAGAACCTAAAGCTAATTCAGAGTCTGAACTATTCAGTACCGTTCAGTTGAGCCCAGTCCTGAAATGGCAGGGTGCAAATTTCTAAAAAAACAACAAATAGTGGAGGCTGGATAGGGGTAGCAGAGCATGATAAGAATGTACTTGTTTCACTTGCAATTAGAATTTATTTTTGTTTTTTAAAGGTATTTTTAGTATAACTGAAAATTTTTCAAAATAAAAAAAGATATTTAAGGTTTGTCTTCTTGCTTATGAAAGGCAAGAATTTAGTCTTTTTGGTCTGAAGTGCAGTTTTGCATTAGAAAGAATCCTAGCACCCGGTATATGCATACTGAAATGTCATAAAAATATTCATTGCGGAAAAGTAGGATGTCTTACTGCCCCCATCTTGCTGTCAAATGACTTTGTTTACATACTGATTCCCTCCTTGGGGATATGCCTCAGTGGCTTGTCTTTTGGCTAATTAAAGTTTGGAAATTTAACTTTCTAATCTGCATCCTAAATCTATAAAGGATAGTCCGGGAGAAAATTTATGCTCCTGTGAATATCTCTGTACCTCACAATAAGACCTGTGCATTAACCTTCAAAGACTTCTACAGTAATGGATCAGAGTACTTTAAACACTTATGAGTGATCTCTTCTAACTTCATTAATGACTCTGCTAATTATATAGTTAATCATGTCATAGTGAAAGATGAAAAAATAGATAACAACCATGTCCCTTTCATGATTTCATTGCTCTTTTTAGTTTCACTGAAAAGACACAGTAGGATTAAAAAAAAAATCAATTCTAGACAAGTTTATTTTGCATTTAGTAGAGGAAAACCATTGCTTTTATGACAAGACTCAGATACTCTGTTTTAGGATTTCAGTCCATAATACCGTGATTTGTGCCTGTTCAGAAGTTCTTTCACGGATTTATTTCCAGGGTATTCCACCAAAAATTGGGGCAAAGCCACCATCATCTTGAGAGAACTATAATCCCAATGAAGAAATGGCATGGAATTAAGTTTAGCAAGAATTGATTGGACAAGGAACCCCAGTCCTGGCACAGAGGGATTATAGAACAAATACGATTCTCTTTCTTCTCATCTGCTTTCTCTGTTTCTAACTAACAGAACATAAAACAGAAGGCATGAAGAGAAGCATTTGTACCTTGATCCTACAACAACAGACAGTGTGCAAGAAACAAAGGACAATTGCCGCACTCTCCAGACCAGAACTGGAGAAGACTCATGGAAACAAAGAAGCAAAAATATCCCACCTATGAACTCACATTATGAGCCCAGTCTTTGGCACCTCTGATGTAAAACACTGGGCACACCCTACGTCTTTCCTTATGCCTATGTGAGGAGAACATGAAGCTATCAACTCAAATTCCCGTATCTCTTTCTTTGGAGCTACTCTCCAGGCCCTTGTCCCCCAGTCTGTATGTATAAACAGGATTACCCCATCACAGGTGCAGAATCCAGCACTTGACCTTGCTACATTTCTTATTTTCATGTTTTCCATTTAGTTTTATTATTTTGTGTATTTGTTTGTTATTAATATTACATTAAAAATAAGGCCAGTTACAGGGAAGATGATCTGACTTTTAAAAAAACCTGGATTTGTTTTAGAAGGAATGGACAGGAAACATATATTCGGTTCACTCTGAGCTGAAACTACTTCTTCATCCAACTTTCTGGAAATTCACTGTTTGGATAAATGTGTCTTAGCTTGATCTACTTTCTCAGAAGTTAGGTATCCCAGTACAACTGGCCTTTAAGAGACAAAAAAGGAACACTAAATTAAATTAATGCTAGTGGGTTTACAAGGTAGTCTGATACTTTTGGAAGTCCTCATGATACTTATCTGTAAATATTTCTGAAAATCTTATCAACTCCATCAGAGTTTGTGGTGCATCTTATACACTACTGAGTACTTTGAATTTCTGCTTTTTAATGGATTAACTGCATGGGATGATAACTGAAATCAGAATGATCCTTTAGCTTAGAAAACACTTGTCTCAGAAATTTAAGCTTTGTTTTGTCATATTTTACAATGTCTAAAGGTACAGATACATAATCAGAATGAATATAAAAAGTAACATAAATTTTCATTGCCAACAAAAAGGACTAGTAATGGTTTTCAATTCATCAGTCTGTATATTTCAAACATAACTGGAATTAACTTTACTGTGCTGGCATATAAAAACATCACATGAAATAGAGAGTAAAAACAAGGAAATTTGACTATGCTTTCAGGATTCTTCTAAAAATCTAAACAAGCAGTTTAAAAACTGTAAAATCATAACCCCTGGGAAAAAAATTACCTTGATTTTGTTGTTAAATTGTTTCTATATAACAAGTTTATCCATTTTCATGAAGTAGACTCTGATTTTTTTCTTGTATTGTCTTTTCAACCCAGCCGTGTGTGGGAACATCCTGATGGGAACATTTGAGCTTTGAGAAAAGGTTTGTCAAAATAGATACAAAGATATTTTCAGAGACACTTTAGAATAGCGAATATTTGAATTGTTCCCTTATTTGAATCAAAGCAAAGTAAGCAAAGTCCTCAGTGTTTATTGACATTACCAGTTCATCTAACATATGTTTAAACTAATTACTTCCTTCAAGTAAGTTATGCTTGATATAATGAAGCACATTTCTTGGTATTAATAGACACTGATGCTATCTCCAAATAAATAAATGATCCTGAAAGATAAATTTGGGATTCTATGCCTTCACCTTCCAAATTGCCAGAAAGACGATAGTCCTGATAGTCCCTAGCCCCTGTTACCAGCTCTGTCCATGGTGATGGGCAACCTGTAAGAAGATCTTGTGCAAATTCTTAGTTTTCCAGTTGCAAAAGAGGGGAAGATACGATGCCATTTGCAAAGTGCTCTGAGGTATGTGGATAAAGGTTCTGGTTACCATTAGCGTTTCTACTCTTCAAGATGTTCTGCTCTTTTTGTATGAGTATTTAGATGAATAAACAAATCAAATTACACTGCTATTTGAACACACTATCTTCTCCTTTGATATTTTATAAGAAAATTATTCTATATTAGTGATTACATATGCAGTGTGCTGAGTTGTGAAAAAGTATTCCCAAGAACGGAAAGCTATGGTTCATAAAATTGCTTTGCCTCAGCTGAAAATACTCTTAATTCAATAGACAGGATACTGAACATAAATTACTTTGATAGAATGTATTGTGCTGGGAAAGGAGACCACACTATGCAAGGAATATTGATGTGTGTAAAATGAGATTGTCACTCTTCCTGACATAAATGTTATTTCTCTTGAGAACAAACCTCTATCAATATCCTTAATAGTTACAACCTCTAGCAAATAATCATGTTACTGTCTGAACGCAATAGGCAGAGATAAAAGACAACATTCTCCTTTGTTTCACAAGTTAAGTGAAGATTCCAGTAGAGCTTCTGAACTGGATTCACTTTATTTTAATCTTTCAAAATAATTTTGACTCTCTCTAAGTCAATTCTTAAATTTTGTGCAGCTTCTGTTTCTTTAAGTTGAAGCCATTCTTTCTTTTCATTCAGTTGCTACTTTTCTTAATATTTCTCATGGTAACATGGGGAAAAGAAGAGTCTTGAATGTCAAGTCCCACATCTCTTGAATATTGTTTTTTATAGAAACTCCTTCGTAACTCCCATTGCACTGTTTCTAAATTTTCCACAACAATGCTCTGGACTTGGTTCTTTGTTCTCAGATTTTTGAATCTCTCTGCCTCTTCTTCTTCTCTTCTGCATGTACAATTCCATTTTTCTATTCTTATTTATCTTTCACAATCTTTTTTACTGCAGTGCAGTGAGCCTGGTTTCAAAACTGAAGCAGAGGGTGAGCAGTGACTCAGTCACCTCAAAGGTGAATTTACCTATAGCTTCAGTGACCTGTAATGCTGTCCTGACATTAGCCAAAATGCTGCTTTCATTTCCCCCAAATAACCATAGTCCCTCAAGGGAATGAAAGGCATCCTAGATATGCATCTTCAGCTTTCAGAAAAGGCCATGGGAAATAGTACAGCTATGGGCCCAAAGAGCCCTTTTGATCATGAAAAGTGTGTTATGCCTGATTAGACAGACCCTAGAACATATTGTGTTGCTGAGAGGAGTCTCAGCAGTCCCATCAAAGGAAAGGATCAAAGAAGGATAAGTAGAGTGATGGTTTAGGTAAGGGGTGATCAAATAGGGGAAGCTTACTTGTGAGCAGAAATTGGGGATTATGTTGTCAAGCCTGCTTTCACTAAATACCATGGAAAATATTTAGCTGGTTTCCTCTGGGGCAACCGGGAGAATGTAAAGTATTTTTCAAAATTCCATCTTTGATGAGAGAAAATGCTACACTTTGCAAATTATTATTTTCATTCTCTGTCACTGAGGATTCCCTAGAGGCACTGCAGCCTTAAGTGGCAACTTGTTTGAATGAGCACTGCTGCAAGAACTGTAAGAAACACGAAAACCCATTTGAACCATTGAGTTACCTGCCTATTACAAGGGACATTTATAAAACAGACAGCATTTTAACACTGAGTCAGTATTTAAATATTCACTTTTTTCATACACTTCCTTTTTTTTCCAAAAGAAAGTGAAAATTAAAAGAGCAAAAGAAGCATCCTCTTTCTCTTAAACAGAGTAAATTGTATTAAGGCAGCAGTTATCAGTTAGTGTCATAAGAAATTGAAGTTCTTGGTGAGATATAGTCTTAGAGATGCATGAAAACCCTTAAGTGGAGGCTTCCTCAAGTTTCTCCACTTATACTGAGGATCCAAAAATGAACGAATGAAATCTGCAGTTACTGACCAAATAAGGATATAACATACTGAATTTTTGGATGTCCTTTTTAATCAATTCAAACAAACAAAACTTCTCAGAGGCATGCTGGTATCACTGTCCTCTCATTGTGCCAGAAAAATTTGGAAGAATTTGAGCATTTCTGTTCAGCAGAAGCCTTGATAATTTGAGATAAATGCCAGGTATATTTGAAAACATGTTTTTGCATTATCTACCTGTAATAATTTGTTTCTGAGACATAAACTCTCAGCTCAGGTATTGCAAATGTTGATTTCTAGATCAACCAGCATAGCAGCACTACATTTGGTTGCAGTTCATCACTTATTATAATAATGACACATCATTCTTTTTGCAAAAGTGCTAGAAAAAAAAGTATTTGTTAGAGGAAATGTCATCATTAGCAGTCCAGGTTAGGTAAACAATACATCAGTCCTGAAAAATCTAGGAAGGGAGAGCGTGGAACATGCACTTAAGTCTAAGTAAATATTTGCGGCATAAGGAATAATCTATTTGCTTCCTGCCATCAGGAAGCTTTCCTCTTGCTTTGCCTGTCACATTAAATATTGAAACCTTCTGTGATCAGTAGAAATATTGGGAACCCTCTGTCTGGGTCTGCTTGGAGAAACATTATTGATACAGAGTTTGCAACAAATTTTCTTTCTGTAATTTATGGGTTTGATTTTCTCATATACCATTTTTTGCACAGAAGGGAAGGGGTCAAACTGCATTGTCAGCTGTATCTTAAGCTGTAGCTTTAGGTTTAAAGAGGCAAAAAACAGTTTTGAAAAAGGTCATTCTGACCAAGGAATCAATCCAAGTTACAGAGATCACAGAAAACTTCAAGGCATGAAACTTTGACAGAAGATGTATGCAAGGGTATAAAATTCTAGCAATCTATAATGTTTTGCCCTTGAGTCAAATTTTATCCACTTCCTTTTAGAGATCTTGAAAAAAATGGTCAGTCAGCAAAGAAATATTCCTTCTTGAGAGTTCCAGAAGAAAACATTGATTGTTTTTCGGTGTAAATTTCAGATGAAAAACAGTCAGGTGCTAATTCTATAGAATATTTTGAAACATTCCAGATTTTGTTGTACTTCAGAAAAAGGCAAACTTATTTTACCTTCTTTACAGCAGGACTAACCGATGTCTTTGTTACTTGTAAAATTTTCTCATTTGAGAAGTTGTCTCATCTAGTTGATTATAATGCAGGATTTTTGGTCACATACCAAAAGCAAGTACTTATAATATTCCATGTAACACTTACTGCTCAGATTTCCTGTGCCATTGCTCTGATGAATTTGATTACATAGCCTGATTTTCACAGAGACTTGGTAAACTGATAGAAAAGTTTATATACAAGATTTTATCTATATTTAGCTTCAGGCTGTGTCTCATGCACTATCATGCCACACAAAATCAGATTTAAATTAAGGAGTAAAAGAATAGGCTCCTTCTTCGCTACTCTTCTCTTTTAAAAACAAGAAGTCAAGTAAAGGTAGAGAAAGGAAGGCAGTAGATTTTGTTGATTCCCTGTGGCACTCTTCCAAAATAAGAAATACATTTTTAGGATACAAACACAACATTTAGATGAAGGATACATCTAAACTTTGACTGAATTAAGAACACAGACTTCTTGCCCTATGAAACACAAATATGAAACTTTGAATAGGGGATAAGATGTTTAAATATTCCTGATCTATGTCTACAGGGTTCAGACAAGAGAAATTGATTCAAGCCGAGAGACACTACCTTAAAATACTTATTCATGATTTTCACAGGTGCTATTTTTTTGTGAGTACAAGAAAAATGTTTAAGAACTTTCTTAAGAAAGGCAAGTGTTACATGTTTAAAGCTCATCTTTGAAAATAAATTGTATACAAAACAGAAGTAATTTATTCAAAGTTTGAAAAAAACCCTAAAATTTTAAATTTGTTGAAGTTCAGGGTTAATACAAGTAAGATAAATGAACCTATAAAAATGGCACAGATTGTTCAGTTGATTGAATTATGGTAAAAATTCAAATCAGAACTTGTGATAAATGTATAAATGTAAAAACTTTCTGAAGCCCGTTGTGTACTTAATGTGGTCTATCATGTAGATATGTAAATAGGGATTTCTTAGACAGTTGGTTTTTTTTAATTGCACCTAATGCAGCATAACTGTCTAATAGGTTAATGAGCACATAGGGATTCTTAAATCACAGATTGCATGGTTGTCATGTGTATATATTAAATCCATATGCTCAAAATGATCAAGATGATACAGAAAACCTCATCTAGATAGGATGCTAGTTCTGTCAGCAGCAGCTGTGCTTATTAGCAAATCCTTTTGCCATTAATTGGAATTTCCAAACTGGATGTCCTTGACTTTTAAAGGGTAAAAGTAGGGACATTTTAGTAAAAAGCAACTATTTTAAAATTAAATAGGACCCTCCAAATAATGGGCACATAAAATCAGCAGTAACTTTTGAAATTTGGACAGTAACTTTTCATAGATATTAACAAGACTCTATTCCATAGTAAGGTCACCTCAACTGTGTCTGAAAAGTCAAGTAGTGGTGCTTAACTTAGAAAAAACTGTATGGGAAGAAATAAAGTGTCAAAACTATGAAACCAATCAGTTGTTAAATCTTTTTTCTCCCTCTCAGTGTGATCAGAGACGGGTGATTAGTTTACATAAACTTTCTCTGAATCCAGAGCTGATAGCAGATGTGCTTGGCAAGGGTGATTGCTGATAGAAAAAGATTTATCTTCTCAAGATAGCCAGGGTTTTTTCTTGAAATATTTCTGACTTGAGAAAAGGCAGTCTTAAGGAAAACGGTCTCCTCCTTGCAAACTATGCATCAGCCTTTTCTTCCTCTTCTGCCGTTGTTGCCATGTGTTTCCATCTGAAGCTATTCAGATATCTTACTCTGATGTGAGAGATTGCACTGTGGATTGCACTGGAAACATCACATGGCCTCTCAGAGAGCATTAAGTATTTCCCTCAGTTCTCACTGGTAGGTACTGCCTGGGCTATTTGGCATTGATTTTCTGATATATTTAAGAATAGGAGATCCTTCATTTCCTCAGACTGGTTAGAACAATACTGTGTCATATACAGTGTTTTCAGGACCAAAAAATTTTAATTTACCAAGAAAGGTTTATTTTGTTTTTTCTATCAATGCCAGTACTGATACCCATGTTCAAGAAGGAGTCAGATTTTCCTTCATTATTATCTCTCTGTGTGCCAGACAGTGCATTAGCAAAAAGCACCTTTGAGCTGTGCTGTGTTGTCAACCTTTTGAAGCCCTTTGAAAGTGTGTTGAAATCAATAGGGAGTCCTGTTTATTAGGCAATTATATTGCCTTGGGATGTTTGCTAAAGCCACACCATCTTCTGGAATGAGAAAAGCAAGAGAAAAGAAATTGACCCATAATTAGAAAATACAGTTCTTTCCATACAGTTTGTTCAAACTAAAGAACAAACTTTGTTGCTCTGGATGGAGTTTTCTTAGGTAGGCACAGAGGAATAACCAGGAAAAGAGGGGGACCTTGAATGACACTGCTCATAGCACATGAGCAGCTTCCAGAAACTGTTTTGCTTTTAATCAGGAAGTGAAGGGCTGGCAGCTGGCTGCCCTGGGCTATAATTCAGCAGAGCACTCCAGCATGTAAGCCAATGGGATTTCAGTAGGTCCTCAAGGTGCTGATTCAGCAAAACCTGCCCCTTCCCCTCAGCAAAGCTCTGCCTCTCCACTGGAGATAAAGAGTTCCTGCAGTGCTCTCCAGTTTACTATCCCTCAGGAAATGACTTGAAAGGTAGGCTCTGCTTTTACAGACTGGTAATGGAAGTGGACAGAAAGGCAGGACAGAGAGAGATTTAGACCTCTTGCCAAGTTCACACAAAGCAACATTGAACTGTAAGCTCGTCAAGATGCCAGGCAGTGGCAGAAATGCTACACCACTTTCCCTCCCTCACTTTGTTTGACCTGAACAGGGGCTTGGTTATTCCTGTCCTTAAGTCTCCTGCCAAGCAGGGGGACAGAAGTATTTGCCAAAACACTGTGTTGACCAGAATATTCCCTGTGTTACCAAGGAGAAAAGTACAGTGAAATTACATTTTCTTATGTACCACTGGAGATAAGAGAAAGCCTTCTGCAATGTGAGCAAAGACTTGGCATTTTGTACACAGAGGAAAATGCTGGGAGCGCTTTCCTGCACTGGAAGACAGACACAAAATGAAAAATCTTTATTAAGTCCTCTGGAAGGATCAAACTAGCCTTTTACAATAAATACGTAATTTGAACATCTGACTAGGGAACCTTGTGTGCTACAAAACAGCACAAAAATAATCTTTATATAAACATGCCACATAGGATTTATAAAACATGGAAAGTAAAAGCTTCTAACATGGTTAGGGAAATTTCGTGAGTTCAAAAGTGCTTTGGAACCTAGGTTTAGGATTTTAAGAGCTGGGGCCACTGAGATTTGGGACTTTACCCCGAAAGAGACATGCCGCTGGTATTGCACATCTAGGTGTCAGAAGTCAGTATAGTTCACAGTGCTGAGTTACGTACTTGATTCTCTACATACTAAATGGGAGTTGTGCATGACACTGTGCCACAGAGCACCCCTCTGGAGACAGCTAAGATGGACAAGCAGATGAAAGGACAGTGTTAGGATTAAAACTCCCCATGGGTGAGCAGAAGCTTTGAAGTTCAGTGCAAGCTTGCAACAATTTAGTGGGGAAACCTTATCAGCTTTGGAGAACAAAACCTGCAGTTTGGTCTCTGCATCCTTTCAATTGAAGATGGACAGCCTTGCAGAGCCCAGGGCCAGGAAAGCAAGAAAGGTGACTCTTTTCCTCTTCTCTTTATAGCAGGATGGATGTGATCCAGCTAATCAGCTTTCTACATCCTGAAAAAATCGTTTTACTTAATATCTATTTACTGTGCATGGGGTTTTCCTGTTCTGCCCATGAATCAGGACCATTACCTAGTAGCACAATGAACCTTAAGATTATGGATATTTAAATTTTAGGACTAAAGAATGAAAAGAGTGTACTACATTTTGAGGCTGTTCACACTGTGTGAATGCAATCCTGAGGAATTTGCTTTCTAGAGCTAGAATGTAACAGGACGTGATGCTCTATGAATATATTTTAACATATCAATATTATTTGCAGACCAGGCTAACAAATTCCTTTGATGAGATTATTGCTTTATTATCTAAAATGCCTTTTAGACACCAAGTATTCAATATTTCTGAAAATTCATTTTATCTTTCACTCTGATTTTTCATATTGCTATGCCAGCAGATTATTAGAATACCAAATGGAAATGAAATATGACCTCTTATAGATGTGTTTGCAGTATAAGCAGCATTGTACATGACAAGCTTGAGGAATGAATAAGCACAGATATACTGAAGCATATTTTGTATCAGTTTCCACATAGTACACCTTCCTTTTAATTCTGAGATTTTCTTTGGTAATATTGTAATGGACAGCAAAACCGTATTTGTCATGATATTCAGATTAAAGCTAAGGCTCAATTATTTACTCACTGAAAACGAGAAAAGTACTGGACAAAAGATGAAATACTACTTTGCAGAAGTCTTTGCTCTCAAAATTAATTCTCTTTTTATAATATTTGAAGATTCAAATTGTGAATTAATACCATATTTTGAGCATTTAAAATAATTATCTCATGCATGATAAATTACTTGTAAGAAATGAAAGTTCATTTGTCCTTATAAAAGGAGTTGCAAACATCACATCTTGTAGTAAAGGCCAAAATTTTAATCTCCATCCCCCAGTTAAGCTTATTTATAGGAATAATTAATGCCAGATCTAACAGGTACTTACCTAAATGTCAGTCTCTCTATGACTTTCGTTGCAAAATGAGTTTCTTTGGTCCTACAGTATGGTATCTATGTATAATATTTCAAAGTCTTACAATGCTGCTAATATTAATTCTTTGTTTATTAGCCCTAGTTTTAAGAAAAAATAGCAGTGTTNGAAGGTATTTTTCTTCCTCCTGTGAACCCAACAAATTATCCTCTATTGCATTTTGTTTCTATCCTGCCAGCAGAAGAAATATGACCAAAGAAGATTCTTGCTTAACACTGTTCCCTCTGAGTTTTATCTATTGGTAGCTACAAGAGGCATTTAAGTCAGTAATTGAAGAGTTTCTGGTCCAAAGTCTGGAACAGAAACCACTAATTACTAGTATCTGTTTGCCACCCCCCATGCCTTCAGCCTTCTGTTTTACCTAGACAAATGAACTTGTAAACTGAGACTGTCTCCCAACAACCTAGAGATGTGTTATGGAGAAGAATCAAGCATTTAAAAAAAAAAAAGTGATTTGGAGATAACACAGATAACACTAAAACATGAGCCAAATATTAAGATGTTGCGTTTTTAATTTTTACCAGTGGGAGGGATTTTCTTTGGGAAATTATCTGTTATAAAAATCTTTCATGGTCACTCATGGTTACTATTGTACACTGATATATAGAAACATAACCAGTCTTTAAAAGGTTTTGTTGTTTTACTCATTCTTCAATTTTGCCTTGCCAAAAACTATTCTATCAAGGAATTTTATCATTAGGAAGCAATCTTGTTGGGAATTGGAGAACTCTAATTCTTAGACAGCTGAGAATGATTGTTTCTGATCCATTTTATTACATTCCTCTCCACTGAAGTGCTTCACAGTCATTAACTGTTAGAATATGTGGTCATTTTAAGGTGTCTCTCATGAGTGCTTATTTTAGATGGAGAGGCCTAATTCTCTCCATTGACTCTGAGCAGAGTTTATAGGAGGGCATCCCATGCTAAATAGCTTGTCTTAAATAGCTAGCATGGAGCTATGTTTTGGATTTCTGCTGAGAACAGTATTAGTAAGCCAGGGATGTTTTCATTACTGTTGGGCAGGGCTTATGCAGAGTAAAGGCCTTTTCTGCTTCTCACTCCATTCCACCAGTAAGGAGGTTGGTTGGGCACAAGGAGGTGGGAGGGGACACAGCTGACCACAAGGACATTCCATACCATATAACGTTATGCTCAGTATATAGAGCCAGGGGAAGAAGAGGGAAGAGGTGGATGTTTGTAGTGATGGTTTTGGTGTTCCCAAGTCATTATTATGTGTGCTAGAAGTCTGCTTTCCTGGAGGTGACTGAACACCTGCCTGCCTATGGGAAGTGGTGAATCAATTACTTGCTTTGCTTTGCTTGAATGTACAGCTTTTGCTTTGCCTATTAAACTTTATCCCAACTCATGACTTCTCAGCTGTTCTCACTTTTACCCTTCCAGTTCTCTCCCCCATCCTGAGGATGTGTATATGTGTGAAAACTGTCTCGGCAAGTAGCCAGTAAGAAAAGGAGAACCTTTCATTCACCGCACAAACAGAGAAAAATCTCTGAAGAGCAGAGGAAACTCCCAGTTAGGACAGTTTTTCTATTTTCCCTGAAAAAAATAAAAAAGAAAAAGATAAATTTAAGATCTGTGCATTAAGTGCTTATTCAATATAATTAGGCAGCTCTTTTGAGTGATCATTTTTCTGTCTATAATTCACAAAGTACATTATCTGTTAGGACTGTTAGTTGGTTAGACTGTAACATTATAACTTCATGATCAGGCTTTTAAATGACAGGGGTTTGTTTTGTTCCATTAATGGATGGTTAAAGCTTTATGATCAGGAGCAGAACTTCATTAAATTGACTCTTTAATAGGAAGATGGAGTGTAGCTTGCAAAGAAAAAAAAAAGACACAGGCAGGCAACAAAATATTGTTATCATTGCTAGGAAAAATATATTATTTTAATACAATCTGGATAAAGTCAGTTTCAAATTTTCTTCATAGTCACAGACAGCTAAAGTACTGCTGTTGACAGACAGCATTCATGCTGCCTGTAAAGCTCTGGACTAGACGTTCCTATGTAGGCTGTCTTAAAATTGCCTACATTACATTACAGTGGGTAAAATATACCAATCCTACAAAGAAGGCAGTTGTTTTTCTTCAGGGAACTGCATTAATGCGGTTAATGATCTCTTGGATCTAGAAGTACAGTTTTTTGGGGGATATATTCCCCATTCAATACATTTTCATGAAATGTCTCAAAGATCTTTTCTGTTTTTCAATGGGCAAGGGATGCACACCATCCCCTCCAGTAATGATCACACACGCAGCTTGCTAGAGTGCAAAGTGCAAAGCTCAGTCCCAGCAAAGGAGCTGCTTTCTCATTCAGTCAATTGCCTGTATACCAGTTTTCCAGGAGGGTTCTCACTGATGGGTTAAATTACCTGTTTAATACGGAATAATATTCTTCCCTCTGAATATCTTTCGGCACAGTCAGCAACACACTTGAGCACATTTTCCTTCCACTGAGCTGTAAAGAACATCTGGGATGACTGTGTAAATTCTTAAATGTTAATATGTTGTAACAAATCTTTAAGAATCTTTGGCACTCAGCTGTGCTCCTTAGGTTTGCCCCACGTGCCAGAGTCTTGCTGGTTATCTCTGGTTATCAAAAGCTGATTTATCTCTCTTCTGGACTCTGTGCTGGGAGCTCTTAACTTGGCATGAATGTCTTCTACTGGGACATGTTTGGAAGAAATAATGATTGGTTTTGAAGAAATAAAAATTTGCCTTAAAAAGTGTTTTTCAGGAGTCAAGTCGTTCATCTCCCAGATGTCCACAATTATGAAGATGCAAACATGGTTAAACCAAGTTCAGTATATAATTTTCATGACGCAGATTTTTTTTTTTCATGTTTCTTTCAATATTGATCACATGCCAAAATAATGAAAATGCAAGTTCAGGCACTTATAGTCCTCAAAAAATGAAAAATGTCATGTCTATTCTGTAGTTCTTTGGGTCTCTTGAGATGCTATTACTGTGTACATGTTCCAGGCAGTCTAAAACACCCCTCGTAAATCATTATTTTATTCCTCTTTTTAAAGTGATGCGAGACAGAGAAAAGGAAAACAACAAAGTCTGAAGTGATACAGATCTGTAAGACTTGTTAAAATACCATTGTCAATTACTTTCTTAGAAGAACAGAGCAGAAGAGTGGTGGTGGCTAGTGGAATTCTGTAACAATGTACTTCCTTGGGAATTATTGATCGCCTCAGAGAATCAGAATCAAAAATGCATTTGAATTGAAGTATTAGCTAAGTAATCCCAGATCGATTTTCTCTTTACTGAAAAGTCCTGTAAGCAAAATTATAAAGGAAAATTTTAAATAGGAACAAACTATGGAAAAGGAAATATAGAGGGTTAAGTTTTGGTAGGAAGAAGTTACCATTTCCCCAAGAAAGAAGAAAAGAGTGGAGAAAATCCAATGATAACAATTGCAAATGACAACATTAAAACCAATATAATCTGTATTAAATACCCAAAAGCGGAAGTAGAGAGGAATTGATGTAACTTGGAATTTAATAAATGCAATATAGATAGAAGCGCAGCTAAATACAGACAAAAATCTATGTCAGGAGAAGTATAAATTGTAAAAAAAAATAGCATATATGTTCAATAAATGTTTCTTCCTTTTATTTAAAAATAACAGAGTTGTGTAATTTGTTTTCAGAGGAAGACTATACCCTTTCCAATTTTATAGTAGCCAGGAGACATGTAATTCACATCTATCCAGAGAGAAATATCAGCCAGTTTTGACAAGTTGAATCCAATCTGTTTGAGATAATCTTTGGTCTTTTAATATATCACAGAAATTCAAAGAGAAACAGAATAATTCCCTGAATTTGAAAAGAACAGGGGCCTAGGGAACTGTTGGCTGACCTGACTCAAGTTAAAGGGAGAAGGTTGGAGCTTGGTAGAAGCATTAGCTGACAACAAAATCAAAATAGAACAGTACAACAGAAGTCCTTCAACAAAAGTTTTTTAAGAGTAAATCCCATTTCAATTCTTTGAGATTAGAAAATTGGTTACTAACAGTAACATAATAAACTTCAATAGGTTTGGTATCACCATGAGTACATTAGCACTCTAGAGCACTAATGAAATTCATGTTAAGTGGATAATAAGGAGAGAAAACTATTGCTAATGGGTATTTGTCTTGAAATAGAGGTCCTGGGAGGATTAAGACCAGCCTGACACTGAGCACTTTCATCAGTGAAGGTGTCCATAACAAACATTGCCCAAAATATGAATCTGAATGCCATAAGGACTTGTGGAAGATCAATGTGAGATTCATCACATAGAAAGCTCTGTATTGCATGATAAGACAGACCCCGTTCAAACAAAAATGGAGGTTTTAAACACAGAGAAATATGCAAATCTCTAAGAGAAGCAAGTACATGCAGAAGTGGAGATGGCACACTTGAAAGGCAAGGAATGACTTGTAAACTATTTAAGACTGCAAGGGAGAAAGCTACCAAATTACTGACAGAGGATGTGCCAGAGGGATTGAATACAGCTCCTGGATACATAGGCAAGGGACTAATGAGTAGAAGGAGGGAGATAATGCTGGTTTTGGAGACTGCCACAGTCAGTATTAGTATCGTGCTCTGATATACATAATTTAAAAATGCTTTGAGGGAAAAATGATGGGAAGAAATTTTGTCCTTTGAATGAGGTAAAGAAAAAAGCTGGACTGAAAATTCAGACATAAGCTAACAGCATAAACAATTGCTGGATGCAGAGCACTAAATTGTTGCTTGTATTGTTTGATTTATAGAACTTGACAAAAATTCCCTGTGAAATGCAGAAAGGTGGTTCTTAGCTTTGCAAACACATTTTCTACAACATAAACCACTCAGTGTATATTCCCCAGACTAAGAATGGAGAAAGGCTAACATTTTCTGTTTTTTATTTTTAACTGCCGCATTATTAAAAAGAACTGAAACTGCTACAGTACTGATGTTAGGAATGCAGAATTCAGCACTTGTTGAAATCAACACAAACATTCCTACTCCTTAGTCGTCTCCAGCTATTAATGTGGTGCAGAGTTCACATGTATAGCAATGGGTGAGGTCCAAGTCCATAAATAAAGCTCCTAGATGATATTATAATGCACATAAAAGCTAGTAATAATGAAGTATGATCCCTGGAGTATTTCTTTGACAAATTAGCTGTGATTTGCCTGCCTCCGATATTTCAAATTCATATTTAAACTCATTTGAGAGGAACGAGACGGTTATGAAACCAAGTTTGTTCTTATTCTTACACCTCATTTTTACAGTAAATAAACCCATAGAAACACATAATTCAGGATAATTGGACAGATCTTTTTTAATAGGATTCACAGGACAAAAAAACCCCATCCCACAGAGAGCTATTTCTCCAGTATTTTGTGGGATTTTGTTTTTCTTTATTTTTAACCTAAGACCTGTAGAATCTCTCCTCAGGAGTGCACCCTTTCAACAGAGACAGTGATCTAGTCTTTGTATTCCAAACACCTGAGTCTAAAAATCATTCACTGTAGAAACTGCTTTCCATAGTGCCTTTTTATAGCCTTTCTCTAAAAGTTATGGATTACTTTGCTTTTAAGTGAAGGGGGAAAAAAAGTAATAAGAATTTTATATCTCATTACTGAACAGACCATTTTCTTAATTAGCTTTTTCTTAAGTTTTCTTAAGTTTCTTAGTTGAGATGCATTCCTTTTTATCTGTATGTTTATCTGGATACATTTAACTAGATGGCCCGAACAGTGATTGTGTAATGAGCTATATAATTGATTTAGGATATGTACTTAATAGCAGGCAGGTGGTTGAGGTAACCTATTATTACTGCAGGATTAGATTGTAGTAATGTGTTCCCTCTCCTGTCTTTTTCTTTTTCCCCAAGAGAACAATGGCTTAAGTAGCTGTTTAGGTAGCTGTTATCACAGGTATTTTACATGTTTCTAGTGAAACTGGGCTCAGATAATACTTAGGGTATGTCCATTTGATGTAAATAATGAACCAAAGCATTATGCCTTAACATTTTGCAGAGTAATTACCCAAACTGAATAATTCAAAATAGGCTGTCGCTGGATTTAAAATGTGAATGATGAGCATGTGTGAATGTGTAAAATTGCTTTTAGAAATACAGCTGCTATTGCCAAAGCATTCCCTCATCTATAATGGGTCTGATTGTAGGATTATGTGCATAAGGTCACTTGCAGCAGGGAGACTTCTCAAACTAAAGTTCTTAAATGCCTATCACTTGCAACACTAGAAATTGCTATGATTTTTTTTTCATGCTTTCATTCGTCTCTCTGCTTCATCTCTATTGCTTTCAAAACCTCTGCCCCTCTCTGTTGCCTGAAATCCCAGCTTCATACCTCTGTGTCCACCCACAGAGGATTTTATATTCAGAATGCTGCAGAATATCAGATTACCGATAAAATTCAAAGTCGAATATTGATTCTATACTCTTCTGCTTCAAAAGAAAAAAGTAAATCTGGACTTACAGTACAAAAAATAATATGCAAAATATTTTCTTATGTATTATACCACTTATTTTGCAATAGTATATTCTGATAAAATGAGCATATAAGTCTTTCTCTCTGTTTATTCCACTACAGATGACCTGATTTAATTATGCTGACACATGTGTTTATCTCCTCTGATTTTCCAGGGAACCATATTAAAAATGCGGGAAGCTAGAAGTCTTCCAGCTATAAGCTAAAGCATTGAAGATATGTGACTGCTAAAAGAATTTACACCTTAAGAAATATTTAATGTTTTCTTTTCAGACCTAAGAGCAGCATGTTCTTATCATAGTGATTTTTCCTAGATCTTAATAATTAATAGACTAATATAAAACTTGAAATAGTAGATAGGAGGCTATAATGATACTGCAGACAGCGTTAGTGTCAGGTATTAGCTCAAAAAGGGTGAGAAATATCCAATTTTGAATAAAGGTCATTCTCAAAGTAGAAAAACACAACTTAAATATCCCTTTTGCCACCTTTATCACAAGTCAGCTAGAAGAGCTCTGGTAAGTAGATACCTGATATACAGGATTATTTTCTCACATCCAGCCTGCCACATATGGTATTATGTCGTCTGCCCCATCAGACATCTCATTAGTCGCCTGATCTAAGCATCACCATGGTAACAGGGAAAAAAACCATTTCTTCAGCGCCACTGCCCAGCAGCGTTAGGTAACACATGTCTTTGGTTCAGTGTGAGCACTGTGGCAGCCAGCACAAAACCTTCATCACTCCTCACAGATCCTGCTTCTCCCCTGGCAGCTGGGGAGTGGCGACAGGTATTCTCTGTGGCTAAAGAAAAAGCTTCTGATGGTAACCCCTTTAACGAGCCTAGATGTTGTAACTCAAATTCATGTCTATATGACAACCTCAACTTCAATTTCTGTTTGTATTGACGTTAGCTCTGTGCACCTGTTACAGAGCTTGTACCTCTGCAGCTGCAGCCTGCTATGGCGCACTCAGGACACTGCAGTGAGTGGTAGGATGAGACCCCTCTCTGGCACACTGCCTCTTGGCAGTGCTGTGCAGGACCACAGAGCATCCTCTTGAGCTAAACTCTCTTCAGTCCTTGGGCAGCATTTCCTTTTCACTTCTTATTATTGGTAATTGAGAACTGTAGCTAAAATAAGTTCATTTTGCTGTAAAGGTTTTAACGTCCTTCAGAGATTTTCAGACCGAGCACAACTGCTTTCTTCTACATCCCATTATCTAGGTTGCTCTGCAGAAAATTTGTCCTCATATTTCAGACTCGCTACTCTACTGTTTGCAAAGTATTCACATCAACAACCCCACAGCATAGGTCTGGCACATGGCTAATGCTTGAATAATCTATCTGCTCACTGTAACTTAAAACATAAGTAGTTTGTTTGGTTTTTTTAATTACAGCTTTTAAATTGCATATAGTCAATAAATACATTGAAAGCAACGGAGAAATTTTGCTAAAAATAACTCTCCTCTTTTTTACAACTGAAACAAAGTCATTGTTTATCAACATTCTGCTCTCTAAATTATGTGTTGTCTTTAATAGAGTAACTGCAAGTCTGCAATTAAATAATTACATCTGAAAATCATTCCTTACTCCAAACAAATTAACAACAACAAAAAATGGAATTTCAACTTTTAAAGGGATTTTTCTACATGAAAAAATTGCTTGGTATGGATGTACTTTTTATTGGGACTTTAACTGAAATTCAGCACCATTGATAAATTATTTCTGTAGTAAAAGCAGACACAGATAGTGCAAATTTGCCTTTAAATATCTGCTATTTATTTCCACCTTCACCTCTGCAGATGTGCACACACATGCATATGTATAAAAATTAGTAATTGATAATAATGTAGAACATTATTAGCCTAACCATCCAGATATAGTATCTGGATATGATATGTTCTCTCTGTACAAACACAGATTTACTTTGATGCAAGAGTGTTTGGGCACATGTGTGTTGGTTTATTTATTTTTTGTCACTCATCAGGCAATGGTAGGACCTCCTCTGTTACCCTGGTTATGTTATTTGCAGTTCCCGTAAATGGGACTTGGTCTTCTTTGGGTCTTGGGAGCTATAAATCCAAATGCCTAGTGAAAACTCAGAATTCAATTGTAAATGTAAAAGCCAGATTATGGAAATCCTTAAATCTCTATTACCCTGGAAACAGAGATGCAAAAGAACATAAATTTTCCCTATTATCTAAACAGAATCTTCCTTCCTGCAGTTTCTCCCCTTTACTACTTATCCTGTAATGTGAGGTTATCTCTTCACAGAATACTTCTGTGCCTGTGAATATAATCACTGGCTTTTGTTGTTGGGGTTTTGTTTTTTTATTTTTCCTGCATATAAACAACTGCAGGCTATTCTGTTTTGTCTCATAATTCATGATTAATAATGTGTAATACTAAACTTAGGATGGATAGTATCTTTACTTCATTTATTTTCTATCCCTTGTGACAGTGATTATTGCTCCTTTAAATGCAGACTTCCACATGGTTTTCTTTTCCATAAATAATATATTGAAAAAATATATTGAAAGTTTGCCCTACTGTCATCAGAGATTATGGTGAGCTGATGTCAGAAACTTTTGGTGTTTTCATTATAATGAATGGTCATTAGCTAGAATAAAAGAAGATACAATTCACTGTTTGTAATACTTTTAACAGGATTAAAAATTGTGCCATCTGTAATGCCAATTTTCTGACATTTTTTGCTCTTTTTATATATATTTATATATAATGTCATTATTCTTCAGTGTGTTTCCAGAAAGTCTACATATTTTGGAAGCCAATGACAGACTGGATACAATCAAAGAGTACATCTTGTAAGAAGCTGGATTTGAAATATCATTATAGTACATCTTGAAGAAAGTCACTGTATTCACTTCACAACCGTGCCTCCAGTTGTGTCAACATTACTCTATTGTCTGCTTTGCTTCAGACAAAGGATCTGAAATAAAATTGCAAAAGGTAACTGGAAAATAGATTTATTTTAATCCAAACTGGGGTGAATATAAATTAGACATTCCAGTCGTCCAGACTTAGAGAATTTTAATCTCGTTTGTTTAAGCATTCCTCTTGTCCACCTCAACATGATATTTCTGCCCTACATGTCTTCACCCCTACCCTGAGCTGCCAGATGCCTGCCTGCAATGCTCTTATAAGTCATCCAAACTCTTTAAAACTCAATGGAACTCAGATGAATGGGAACTCCATATGCCAAACAATTGATTTCTGGTGATGCTCACAGAACATTAGAATGTGCTGAAGAGTTGGCAGGCTGTTAATAGAAATCTGGAGCCAAAGGTCCCACTGTGCCTGCTCCTGTGCTTTCTTTGCAACTAGTCATCCACCAGGAAACCCCAAAAACTTGCTCCATCACTCTGGATAGGAAGGGAGGAACACTGCGAGATGCAGTTTCAGTTTGTGACAGTCTCAGAAGTTTCACGTGTAATTAGTGTCATCAGGTGGTACTAAGTGGGAACAGGATTAAACGATGGTTAGGATCACCATGTCTATTGAATACCCGTTCAGCTGAGGCTCTGTTAGCATCTAAATTATAGGGAATCCTAGACCATTTTTAGGGGCTTAACAGTGCAAGTTAAATTTAATTATTCTTAACTCCTTGTCAGTAGGAGAAATCTATGAAAGAATTCCACAAGTATTTTATATTGACTGATTCAGACCATTTGCCCATTACATTAAAAGTGTATATCAGAACTGATTACTTGCAAGGTTCTGACCCTACTGAATGGAATAACAAAACTCTCATTCATCCCAGGCAGGATTTTGCCCTCAAGTGAAGGGAAAACATATCAATATTTCTCAGGTTTAGAGACCAACAGAAGATCTTTTTTCACTCAGTTTCCAATTAATATTTGTCACGTCAAAGAGCCTGAATGTGACTATGCTTTGAAGCTTACATATATTTAATAATTTTGTCAGTGATGAAAAATCCAGCTACACTTACTGCTTTTCATGAAGTACCTTGATACTGCTGTACATTAAGAAGTACTAAAATAGAAGAATCTATAGATTTCTATGATATGGATTATTAGTATATTGGTGCTATAACCTGCAACAAGCCAGTGTTCTAACAGTGCTATGGTAAGTTGTTCCAGTGAACAACATATCCTGATGCTGTGGGCAGTGAAATTATATACCATTTTAATTATGTCATCATTTTAAGACAGGTTCCTTTTTATCTTGAGTTTACAGAGTATATCAATCACAGGATAGTGAAGGTTGAAAGACACCTCTGGATATGATCTAGTACTACTGCTCTGCTGAAATCATGGTCAGTGAGAGCAGATGGCTTAGGATCATATCAAAGTGGGTTTTGAACATCTCCAAAGAGGGAGACTCCACAGCCTCCTTTCGGGGCAATCCAAAATAAAAAATAAAATTTAAAAATAAAATCTTATGCCATATTTGCATGAAATTTTGTGTATTTCAGTTTGTGCCAATTGTCTCTTTTCCTGACACTGAACACCACTGGCAAAAACCTGACTTTATCTTCCCTACCTCAGGTGTTGATACACATGATCCCCCTGAGCCTTACCCTTACCCTTCAGGTTGAACAGTTCCAGTTCCTTCAGCCTCTATGTATGAGTGATGCTTCTGTCCTTTAGTCATTTTTCTGGCTCTTTGCCTGACTCTTTCCAATAGATTCATGTCTGCCTTATACTGGGAAGCCTGGAGCAGGACACTGAACTCCAAATGGAGTACTAAGAGTGAGATTAGCATGTTGTGCCTAGTAGGCATTGACTTAACATTCAGATATAACAACTTGTGCACTGCATTTCTGGTGACTTCAGAACCTTGATCCAGCCCAGAGTCGAGAGAGGTTCATCAACAAACTGCGAACAGCCAAAATACGGTTTCTTGTAATGAAAAAAAATAATGTTAGATGACAGCTGAGATAGATGTTGTTTATATGAATCAAATAGGGTTGTCTTTGTGATAGGAAAAAATCTGGTTGTCATCTATAAGATGTGACTTGCACTCCAGAAAACCAAAATGGCAGAGTATATGGGAGTCACCTTGCAGAATGAATTGACAAAGACTTGCCATTTTCATCCCTTTGCATCTGCCTGGATTGAATTAGTTATTCTTAGCCATCTCACATAGACTGATATCTCCCATGATGGCAATTCAACAACTTGCCTTGCTAGCTTTCTCTTGTTACTTTTTGCTTGTTTGCTTGTTTGTTTGTTTCAGTGCAAATTCCTTACCAATTGTTTTCTTTAAATTATTCCTCCTCAGCTTTTATGAATTATTTTTCTACTTTATTAATATACAATAGCAAATGTCACCTTCCTTCCTGATTTTGTATCCTCCTTCTTCCCCTCTTTCAAGCTTTGAGACAGCAACATTGCTTTCCTTTTTAATTTTTTTCCCAACCACTGCCTCATTACCTTCATCTTTAAGCAAATTACCCCAAGCCCTATAGATCCTTGTGAGAGAGCTTCTCTACTGTGTAATGTTGCTGCTTGATGGCAGCACAAGGAAAAAAAGTTCTTTTGTGATCAGCTTATTGCCAGGCTTCACCACACCAACCAGAAAAAAACCCACCATCAGTCTGGTTAAGCAGGATGTGATGGTCAAAATGCCAGCCCTCATCTAAACATAGTTTGCATTATTAATCCAGACGAAGCCTCTAGAATCTCCCACAGCTGGGATGATGGTGACTTAGAAAATCTGTTGGAAGCATGTTTCCTTTTCCTCTCCATTCTCTGATGGACAAGAGCTGGCATTTGGGAAATTCTGTTTTTCCTGGAAACTATTACAGCTCTTGGAGGATCATCAAAATAGAGCATTTGTTTTGCACACCCTCATGCTGCCTTAAACTGCTGATAAGGGTGGGTTTCAACCAGGTTATCAGACTACACCTGAGGTACAGACAGTTTTCTCCTCATAGAAAATGGCAATTTCCCAATTTCCCTCATTCTCTGACATATGGCTAGTCAGGCTGGGCTGGCGCTCAGGAACCATAAAATCTTAATTCAGCGTGGCTAAATCCTTGATGGTTCATTTCTCATAGCCCTGAGGAAAATCAAACAGGAGTTTTAACACAAGATAGTTTCTTTCCTTCGTATAAGAAAATGACTACAAAGATGGTATTGGCTTCTCACTTTATATGTAACAGGCTTTGCTGCTCTTTACTAATGTTATCTCCAGCTGTTAGACTATATTCTTCATAGAGCCTGTGGGAGAACACAGGGATTTTGAAATGAATCTGTGTTCACAATTAATTGTGTTTAAATCTATATCATGCTCTCTATATTTCTCCACCTTGAGAAAATAACAGTGTGACACTTGCCTCTTCAGTCTCCAAAAACTGAAATAAGAGAAAAAATATCTGCATTTTTCTGTCAGGAAAAAAAATGTTTCTGTGTGTTAGAATATTGGTTAGAGCTTGAACATTAATATATTGAGCGGGGGTGGGGTGGGGTGAGGGGGGCAGAGAGAGAAGGGAGACAACCAGGGAGGGGGCAGAAGGGCAAGGAGGAGTCTACTTTCTCTAAATCTGGTAACTTTGGATCTCAGTTTAACACAGCCTCTAGAAAGCATATGCTGCCCTGCAGGATAAGTAAAGTGAGTATTTAATTAAGCAATGACTTAAGCAACTGCTTGTATTAGAACACTGCTGGCAAGCTGCAGAGCCATTTGTACAAATTCAGACCAACTCTGGGCAAGCAGAAGGGCTAAAAATTGTTTCCAGTTTTCCTTTGTTGCTGCCTTCCCCTACCAGTGTTCTCAAGGGAAAAGCCGAAACAACTTTTCATGGGGTCTAATGTCTGAAGACATTAGGAAGGAAAACTTGATTTTTATATTTTGTGAGAATTTTAAATTTAGAGGGTGCAGTGGGAAGACTGGAGGGTGGAACCCATTTTTCTCTTCTAAATATTCCTCCTATTGAAAAGAATTGTTGGGGAGACATAAAGGTTGCATCAGGTTCTGTTACAGAGAGTAAAACATGGAATCCTGTATTCATTTTCTTCTCAAACGTTCAGTTTAAATAGTTTGATTTCTATATAATAGAAGTGAAAACAGTATTCTTTCTACTGTCTATCAATATACAGTTATTAGAAATCCAGAAATAGGTTGTCGTCAAAGACATGTATTCTGTATAATTGCTTACTTAAACAGAGGCAGGAAAACCTACAGTATTACTACTGCAGCTGGTCAGAGGTAAAGTTCTTTAGAGTTCGGAAACTTAATTGAAATTTGAAGCAAAAGTTCAAATTACTCTGTGTGAATCTGAGCAATGTCTGCAATCTATTTTTATAGCATACATCCAGAGTGTTTAATTAAAATGCAATTACAAGAGAGTCACAAAACCAATGAAAAGCATCTGTTTCAAACTAATATTAACACTTGGATACAGTGATTTATTAACCAATCATGATGAAATTATCAAATCAATGTAAAGAATTCTATATCTCTAGATCTTTATTAAATGGTCATTATGTTTTAGTCAGGCTAATGAGAAAAAAAAAGTATTCATTTTAAGTCTCTTATAAATTTCAACTACAGTGCCTGGTGAAGCTTTGATACATCGTGTGCCATTTTGTGTATATATGCAGAAACCAGAAATATCTAGTTTGGCCCATAGAACCCCAGAGTGCTACACTTTAGGACACTGAACTTCCACCTGTCTCAATTCTTAGCAGAAGATGCTGTGTCTAAATCAGCACTTGTGTTTCTGTGCATGGGAAGATTAGCCTCATAAGAATGTGCCAGTCCAGTGATTAGAGAGGTTTGCAAGGCCGATGATATCAAATACTGTGTATATCTGAACTCTCAGTCACTGCCAGCATCCACCCTCCATTTTCTGTCCTGCTGGGAAGCATCTCCTCTGCTTTACAGATGTAATTCTTGACTCTTCTGTGGTCCTGGGCTCTTCTGTTCTGTATTGAAGAAATATTTCAAGTTCGGGACTGAGGATGGGAAAACTGAGCTGCTGGTTTTTCACAATTTCTACATGGTTCATTGGTGGGGAGGCAAGGAGCTTGTTCATCCACAGCTACATCCTGCTGCTTCATATTAATGTAAGATAAAATTATATCAGGGCCTGGTATCACAGTGGGCCCTACTGAATCTGCACGGTATCAGACTAAGATATATCTCATGCTATTCATTCACCTTCTGCAGCCCAGATCAGGCCATTTGAACAGATCCTAATCCTGTTAGTGATAACCACAGCATAAACATACATTTCAGGCAAATGGGTGTCATGGAAAAATAAACAGAGTGCTGCTAATAGTAAATGCTAGTCTGCGTGTTACAGATGCAGAACATCTTGTATATATTAGCAACATTTATCTTTACGACAAAACATGTAAATTTAATCATGCAAACTCATCCAGAAGACCTGCATTGCAAACATTTACATTGCAGCATATATTTGCAGTAGGATGCAAAAAAAGTGATCTATAATTTACACTAAAGTGAAAAAATATTTCATTCTTGTTTTGGTGTCTTGGTCTTGTTTCAGTGGATGCTTATATGTTTTCTAGCTTTCAAAAATGAAATAATTCATAATTATTAATGCAAGCTGCTAGTTGTCTTGATGCTCAAAGAAAGGCAGATGAAAAATGCCAGTGTTTTAAAGCTCTTAAAAACATTTACATTTTCTTCATCTTAAATGTTTTTATCAGTGTGTCTAATCCAAGTATGTTGCATGGAGCACAACCTCCAGCTCTTCTCATGGCCACCCTGTGCCCATGACTTGTTTGCAAACCTGAACACTGACTTTTACAAGCACCTCATACTGCAATTCAGCTTCAGCCATACAGGCACCCAAGCTTGTCCCTGGTCAGTCCCACAGAAGCAGCCATTTGTGCAGCACATTTGCCAACTCTCCTTCAGGAGCAAGTTGAAGCACAGAGAGACTGGAAAGGGATGAGTGGTGAGCCTTCAGAGGGACCTGGACAAGCTCATGATGTTTAACAAGACCAAGCGTACGGTGTTTCACCTGGGTCAGGTCAACCTCTGGTATCAACAGACTGGGGGATGAACAGGTAGAGAGCAGCTCTGCTGAGAAGGACTTGGGAATGCTGGTGGATGACTCAGGACATGACCAGGCAATGTGAGTTTGCATCCCAGAAAGCCAACTGTGTCTGAATAAAGCAATAGAGGAAGGATATACACTGCTTTTAAATAAAAGCAGTGTGGTCAGCAGGCTGAGGGAGAGAATTCTGCCCCTCTTCTCCACTCTAGCGAGACACCACCTGGAATACTGCATCCAGCTCTCAGATCCCCAGCACACAAAGGACATCCACCTGCTGGAGAGAGTCCAGAGTAGGGCCACCAAGATGATAAGGGACATGGAACATCTCTCTTACAAGTAAAGTTTGAAAGAATTGGGTTTGTTCAACCTAGAGAAGAGAAGGCTTTGAGGTGACCTAATTTCAGCCCTCCAGTACCTGAGGGTAGCCTACAGGAAAGACAGGCACTTCCTACAAAAGCATGCAGTGACAGGACAAGGGGGAATGCATTCCAACTAAAAGAGACTAGGTTTAAATTAGATATTAGGAAAGAAATCTTTACTGCAAGATGGTGAGGCACTGCAACAGGTTGCCCAAAGATGTTAGGAATGCCCTGTCCCTGGAAGTGTTCAAGACTGGCTTGGATGGGACTTTGAGCAACCTGATCTAGTGAAAGGTGTCCCTGCCCATGGCAGGGGTTTGAAACAAGATGATTTTTAGGGTCCCTTCCAGCCCAAACTGTTCTATGATTGCATGATTCTGTGATTCAAGTCTCCTCAATGGACCTCCACACAAGAACTAAGTGGTCAAAATATCTAGCCTCTACTCAGTAAACACTGCTATGACTATATGCCAAGTCTTCTTGAAGGTTTGACTTTAGGTACTGATTCAAGAAAATACTGCTTTTCCAGTCTTTGAGTAACTTGGTCTATTGAGTGGCAGCCCTGCCCATGGTAAGGGGTTTAGAACTAGATGATCTTTAAAGTCCCTTCCAACTGAAACGTTCTGTGACTGTGATTCCATGAGCATTAGAAGGCAGATTTCCCACAGCTTTCATACAGTTTATAAAAAGGTGCATTAAATAACCCTTTTGCAACCTCACTGAGCAGTTCTGCAGAAGGGCTTGCCAGAGGAGTCCAGAGATGTTCTGGGAGGTGTGCCCTTGGATCCTCCTTGAACCAGTGGAAGGAAGGAGGCAGGCAGCAGGTAGGCAGGGATAATTGTCTGCTGTCTGTGCTAGGGAAAAGAGCCCACCATAATGTTTTAAAAGCTTCTTCAAATGTTTGCTTTGCATAATGGGGGAGTGCTGAAGAAGTGATATTTCAGATGTGAATGGAAAACTTAAGCCTTTGCTTGAGGATGGGATGCATGTGGTTATATTTAAGGTTCTACCTAAATGCACAGTCTAACCCCATTTACTTGTATACGACCTAAAATATGCAGTCTTTCTTTCATCCAAACCCTCAGTGATTTTCCTATTGGACCTCATTCTTTGTTCTTTTCAGAAATGCAATAAATACTCCAACTTAATGCATTAAATATGAAAAGACTTACTGAAGGGACCCAACTTATAAATGATTCAAAATGCCTTATGCTGGAAAGCATCTATTTGAAAACATTTATTATTAATTTTACAGTTTAGATGAAGTTCCTATAAGACAGTCATTTATTAAATATTGACTTCAGTTAAGTCCACCAGATATGTTTATCTGTACAACAGTACATATAACCAAAGAGCAACAAAGCACCAAAATGTTCCCGTCACTGATTAAAGCAATTAATAAAAAATGCTTATTTTGCTGAGGTACTACCAATCATAACCAAAACATTTAGCTGAGACAGTAAAAATGTTGTGCACTGTATCACTAAAGCAAAGAGTGATTTCAGATTTAGAACAAGTGGAATTAAACTGATACAAGGAAAAATTCTTGAGCAAATATTTTAAATATTAATTGAACAAAAATATGTTAATTAAGGACATCACCTTAAAAAATTACTTTGCAAACAAGTATTTCATAATCTGAACAAAAGCTACTACTGACTTATGGAAGAAATGGTATCCTCTGGAAAGGTGTACTTGACAGTACTGTGCCAATGCTGGTGAGTTAGCTCCTTCCTACCAGCCAGCTCTTTCTAGGCTGAGGTGATGGTAATTTATTCACAGTAAAAATTTCAGAGAGGTATCATTTTGTGATAGAGTCCAAACAAATGACAGTTAAAAATTAGCACAATAATTCTTTTTTTTCACCCCTTTGAATCATTTCATGTTATCCATTTGGGTGCTGAATTAAAAGAACTAGCAAGTAATCCTCTTCCAAAAATGAATGAGTGAGGTCAGACTGTATGGAGGTGCATGTGGACTGATGGGGGATCTTCAACAGCATACTAAATTTCTCCTGGTTTCCCAAACTCAAAAAAAAGGACAGTTAATTGTCATTGTAGTGTAATAAAGCATTATAATTAATGTTTACTACATTAGCAACAAGATGAAAAAAATATGGCTGTAAAAACTTGTGAATTATTTAGATGTTGCTACCAATGGATCTATCTGAGGAGATATATATCCTTATTATAACTTTCCCACTTCCTTAGTAATACTGGTTATCCTCTGTGATCACTGTGTTTGTGAGCCAGCAGGAAAAAGGCAGATCCATAAAGGAAAGTGTTTTACTTCAATCAGTTCTACATCTCTCAGTATGGATATTTTGGAACTCTGGATTTTTTTTTTTCAGTTCCTGTGGTCAGGCTCTTCAATAGCCATGCAGTCTTTCCACAGGATTAAAAAATCCCAAAGTTGTCCACAGCTCATTAAGCCCAAATTATATTCACTGTTAGAAGTACTAAGCAAGGCTAAGTAAAGTATCCTTACAATCAGAAATTATCCATACAGAGGAATGTCCCTAAGAGCAGTGTTTTCTAATGTTGGGTGGAATTGTGATGCACCATCAGTGATGCTGGAGGTCTCTGAAAAAAGCTAAAATGGCAAGGCCAACTTAAAACTTCACTATGAATCCATGATGAGAGGAGGCTGATCTGAAACATGGTGTGAGGCCAGAGTCATTCTGTCACTTCCTTCCAATTCTTTGGCAGTAAATGGGGCCAGGAGGAAGTCTGCTTGCAAGGGATCGAGGGATCTGGTAGGAAGGGAGATTCTTTGCAGTGGTGGTGCCATGCAAGGGAGAGAGCCAACTGAGACACACAGAGCAATATACTAGACACATCCGAAATACTTGTCTAGGTCTGATTCAACACCATAGAGAAATTGCTTTTACAACAAGTGTCAGAACTATTTTAAGATTTTCTACTCCACAATCATCCTGCAGTTCTGAACATTACTATGCTTCTTGATATTGTTTAAATTTAGCCTCTTAAGAGTCTGTACTGACTGCATCTTTGATTTTTAAAGTGTTTCTCCTTTCTCACTGTGTTGTTAGGAAGTAAGTATGATTAGATGTGGTGTCTTGAGCAACACAGAGGGCAAATCAGATAGTCAAGACTAAAATAAAAAGGATTTTATGTACAGCAAGAAAATATGCTTATCAATTTCTTTTTAGCTTTTCTACTTAGCAGTAAAGTTTGGTCTTGAGGGGGAAAAATCAAATGCATCAATATTCATGCTGAAATAATAGACTTCACTCTGATGTCATTTACATTCACAGGAATTAGAGATGCTTTATTCTGCTATCCCACATTACAAGTTCAGATTATTCTAAGAAAACCTTTATGGATTTACAATAGCCTAAATGAAATACAGACATTAATAGCTTACATTTCCTCTCAGCACTCATTGTCCACATGCATATTTCACGACCATCGCTACTAGCTCATCAGCCAATTTGCCATTTGCGAGGAGCTGTCACACTGTATATTTCTAACCTACAACACTTCTCAGTTTTCTACTGAAGATTGATTGAAGACAAAGCAGGTGTCTCTATGAAAAAATGCTGAGTGTCAAAAGAGCTGTGTGGTCTGCTTGAAGGTGTTCCTGTGATGAAAGGATATACTTTCAACCTATGACTGCCATGTGAGCAGCAACAGCACATCTTTAGGTGGTTGCCTATGTCAGTAAAACCACATTCTGTTTTCAATACCTCAACTGCTCCCATATTTTGTGGGAGAGTAGTATTTAAAATGTAAGGAGGGCCTAATCCAACAAAAAGATGGGCATCAAGAGGTGTCACTTTGTTTTAAGTGACAAACCTATTTCTCATGATCAAACAGCTTCCAGTATTACGCAAGTGCTGGATTGAACACCCCCACTCAATTAAAATACCTAGCACTTACCTCACATTGGGTTCTTCAGTACTGAACTTGCACTGTTATAAGTGACAAAACACTAAGGGGACTGTAAAATTGATCCAGCTGAGATGATAACACATTTTCCCTATTCACAGCTCCTCTTTTTGATTCAGCTAAAACTAACTTTTGATGCTTGTGTTCAATGCAGGATGAAGTGTTGGTCCAGAGACTTGGAAGCTACAAAATGCAGGAAGCTGTAGAAAAGACAGAAGCTTGGTTTAAGAAACTTAAATCCCATGTGTAGATGTTCTAATTCAAAGCTAGGATTTGCTAATTAAGATATCACTGATCTATTAGAAAAAACCAACTGTCCAGCTGTGAAATCCATCATTAGCAGAGTTTAGAAACAAAGACTTCCTGAGGAGTCTCTAGCTGAAGTGGCATTCACAAGGTTCAGGTGCCCGGAGGAAATGCTGGCAACTGGAGCAAGTCCATTTCTGCACTTTCGTCATATTCATGCTTTAGATGTTCCAATCAAGCCCTTGCTATTATTGCAACTTTTTGAAGGACAATGTGTTTTCAGTGACCTAGTTTTTGCAAAATATTTATTAGGTTTTGCAGATAATTTTGTTTCTAAATGGTCCTTCTTATTCAAATCTGGAAGAAATCGATCCTTTCCCCTCTTTTGTCTCTACAGGAAAGATTTCCAAGAGAACACCAAATAAGTAGGTTGCAAAGGGTGATCCATGGATATGTTTCAGAATTTACTCCATTTGGAACAAGAAAACAGAGAGGAGATTGTGACTCCACAGAGTTGCAAAAATGGTGGTAGGTAAAGAACTGTCTGAGATAGGCTAAAATCACGAAATGGGACATGAGAGGAAAAGCAGATGCAGGATAGGTGCCTATCTAAGCACAAGAAGAATACACACTAGCCTTCAGTTCTCCCAGAGGTTGACAAAGCAGGATGCTGACATTATCTTCAATGATCATTTGTAGTAAGATGATGAGATTGAGGGGCAATAATTGTAACTGATGTTGCACTCCAAGGAGGTGGAAGTGTGCTCATACACAAATGCACGGATGTCTCCTGACCATCAACGCATTTGCATGTTTTTTGAGGGGAGACATTCTGCAGGATTCCTCAGGGCTCTGCTTTTCCCTTACTGTGATGATGCTGGAAAACTCGTCCTGGTGCCTTGATGGAAGAGAAATCAAAGGGAATCTTTACAAATGTGATGAGCATATGAAACACTTTGCAAAAACAAGGTATGTCTGTGGAAAAGGAAGGGATACCAGACAAAGTTGAGAAGTCTGTAGCTCACATCTGCAGTTCACTTCTGTAGCTGTGAAGGGCTTTGCAGACATTCAAATCCAGTTGAAAGGAAATACATCTTTCAGAATGTGAGCTCCCCTTTGCTCCAATGCAGCCTTCCAGATGTCTTATGAGAGCCTCAAGGGGACCAAAGGACCCCTAGCTACTTGGACAAGACAGATGTTTAAGGTGTGTGTGGTTAACTTAAAGGTAATGCATCCATATCAGTCTTTCCTATTTGACAGTTTGCAAGAGTCTTAAAAGTTAAACTAGTAAGGAAGAAAAAAAAGGGGTCTCAGAAACAAAATAAGATTTATATGGACTTTGGGATAATTCTGGATTCAAAACTTAGTTTTGTCACAGACTTTTTTATTACTTGCATGTTTGTTGTAACATCTTTCAGTTTTTCAAGGTTTAATCCATCAGCATTCTAAAGAAAAAGTATCAAATATTCTTGGGTCTATAAGATTATTAAAGAAATATGTATACTAGCATTTGTAAAACACTTATGCATGAAGAATAGGTTTGGTTTAATATTTTTCCAGTATGATCATTTGATCAATACAAGCAGTTGCTTTATTTTCCCTTGAGTTAGGAGGTTTAAGGCTTCCTGTTGATGTTCTCATATTGCAAGTGGAGTACTCCACTGGAGTGTGGAATCACAGCAATCAGGGAACAGTGGTTTCCTTATGTTTAGATATTATAATGGAAGCTCAGCTGATACCTCTAAACCCATCCCAAAAGAAGAAAGCATCTCATTTAGTGCGCATCTCATTGGTAACTCTCATGTACCAATTCTTTCCTCTACCAAGAAAATCTGTGGAAATGAAGTTATGGAAAGGAAAGATTATTATTATTATTTTAATTAAAAATATATATAGTTATGCTTGAAATCTCTCCTTATCCTTTTTTTTTTGTATGCTGTATGTACACCACAGTGAAATAAAATAAAATATGGTGTGCCTAGACTTCCACTGAAGGATCCCCTTCAAAACTGCCTAAACCCAATTTGCTACATCTCTTTGCCTGAAGCAAGAAAATCAACACACACTGTAAATCTTTCTGGTTGGCTCATTTTCTTTTAAACTGCTTTGAGACTGTGAGTAGCAAACATAACGTATGTTATTGCATTCTGTATGCACCTGTAATTGTGATGCTTTTCTAAATGAAAAATATTATACATTTTGGCTTGCTTTCTTTGTGCCTTTCTCAACACTTGTTATTCAGTGAGATACAGCTTTATACTAGTAAAAGCAGTCACACGTTCTTCCTCCTGAAAACATGTATTTTTTGATTAGTTAATAAATGCAGTCAGTAAAAACTGATGTAGTAGTCCAGCCTGCCCAGCCTTCAGCTCCTCCTCTGGATGCCAGGGTGAGGTTGTTGGGACCAGCCAATGCAGTGCACCCTTTCAACAGGGAGCTCTGGCTCCCTCATGTATAGGTTAAAGTTAATCACTTTGCACAAGCAATGAAGAGGAAGCTATTCAGGTATAGACAACCATCTTTCAGATTTCTATGGCTGGCGGGTAAACTAGAATGGCAAAACTGAGTTTACTGTACACTAATGAGAAGTTCTAAGCTGATTCCTGACTAGTCCGAGTTTTCATCTGGGCATCACAAAGCCAAGCTGCCATTAGTTATGCAGCTCATTCCGAGGTTCCAGTTCTGTGTGTTGCTAATACTTGTTAGTTCACAGATTCTTCAGTACCATGACCGATGGAATTGTCTCTAAAAGTAAAATGATGTGATTAAAAGGATTATGAGACCCTGCTCAAAAGGCAATATTGATTCTAGTGGCTATTTAGTGAATTGCATGAGGTTTTTCTTCTGCTGCTCTAGTTAGCTCTCCAGCACCACCCATCAGGCATTTAATCCTTAGTCAACCTCACAGGCTTTCACACCATACTTTCACGTCATGTCACACACATTTTGATTTTCACGCTGTGAAAATAAGCCCAAGTTCCTGTCAAGCTGACAGTGCAATTAGAAAACATTTGAGATATGGATCTTGAAGCTTTCACATTTATTCTCAGGTCGTTGCCAGAAATTTGAAACTGGACACATTGAATTTAGATCTTACCTACTTTGTCCAGTTCATCTTTCTAATATAGCTTGGTTTTCAGTATTGGTTTCTATCAAGACTGTGATTACTCATCATAGTCACGAACACAAGCTATTTTGTCCCCCACAACAGCCATTACATGTTTCAGGATATTTATTGCAAATTTATAACGTTCTTGCTTGTATCGAATATTTTCAACTAAAGATGAATATCGACAGTGCCTTATGTATGGACCCTGTATGAAAATAACAACATCAAAAACCAAATCTTCAATCTATAACCCCAACAAAAGATGATTGCTAGGAAGCTGTGTAGGCGTGGGGGCCAAAGAAATCATTCTCACCACTTACAGTAATCTTCTGCAGGAGACCTCCAGCTGAGGTGGGTTTTGAGGAAGTGGAAGAGAATGTAAGTTGAGAGGCTGCTGTAACATCATTCACTGCCTGTCTTCTCCTCTGTCCCTCCACTGGATGCCACCACGCTGGGGATGCTGGGGATAGCATCGGTAGCCCTGCAGAAAAGGGCAAGCAGGGCCAAGCTTCCAGGTCTTCTGCATCAGGGCTGTCACAAGTGCTGACAAAATAACTTGCTGTCAAAGCTGGTGTTTATCTATATGCCAAGATGATCTCTAGCAATCAGATTATGTGTGTCTGCTAAGGATGAATTTAGCATGGGGAACCATGGACACACAAATACTGTGTGAGGATGGCAGAGACAGATTCCCGTATACTTCTGGGTTAGAGGCCAACCTGGACTTTATTCTCCAGACTAAGTATCTCTTTGAAGAAGTAGGCACAGGAGCATCAGTTTGTCGAATAAGGGAATCAGGTAATTCAAGCTGATACAAGTTGTCAGCATGCTTCAGCATTGAATCAAGCTGTGTCACGAAGACAGTTGTATCTGATTAACTAATGTAAGATTGCTTATGGGATGAAATGAAACCAAAAAAAATCAAGTTTAGTGGTTGTTTTTCATTGACACATTTATAAACCATTTTACCTGTCCTAAATTATGAAGTATGAACAGTTTTGAGTTAGGTTAAAAAAGAGAAAAAAAAAAGACTAAGAGAAATTATACATATTTCATTGTTCTTTACAGCAACTAGGATTTTTAATTGCAGAAAATACTTATCATGCATTAGCAATCAAATGCAGACAATATATAGCACAACAAAATAGAATGAATAATCTGAAGTCTTTCCAGACTAATAAGAATAACTAATCTATGAATCAAAGGATAATTGAATATTCTCTAGTATCTTTCTGGCTTTCAACTCTTTAATCCAAGTACCTTCTTCAAATGAGGAAATCTATTTTATCTGAAAAAAGCTCATGTCTATTAACACAAAAATCAGAGCACTAAAGCAACTGCTAGACAGGAATTTGCATAAATGAAAACTATGACTGTTTCATAATTTTCACTACTGGAAGATGATTTTTTTTTCACTTGTATCTTTTTTCCCCTTGACATGTTTCCTTTTCATTGCAATCCCCCAAAATTTAACACAGCTCACTAGGGAGAGTTGCGTGGTCTCAGCCCATGCAGCTCTATTTTCAAGTATTTAATTCGCCTCAGAAGAGCAATTAGCTATATGTACTGCCCTTTTATCGATACCTTTTTCCTGAAAGTTGAGTAGTTGACGCAATATATAAAATATACAATTTCATGTGAAGTACCTGTAAGATGAGATACTGACAAGCCTCATATGCTTAAGAAAAAAATTATTTCAGATGAATCTAAGGAAGTAATAAATACGTATTTGCAGAAGAGATGTCTGATTTTGTGCATTATTGCATTCAAGTGAGAAATACAGCAATTAGAACAACAAGCAGTTTTAAAAAATAAATCTGTTGAAAATTTTACCACAAGAAATTAACTTTTCATTATTCTGAATAATATTGGCCCTAATGATAGGAGTACCACCTTGTGAAATACGTGCGTAAACTTATGGTCATCATAAAACCTATTTCTTAAAAGTGTCTCCTCTCAGGAAACATAAGACATTTTAGTCCCAATGTTTCATGCAAAATTGACAAGACTTCATTTTTATTTCATAAAACCCTGGAAATATAGAAATAAAGATGACACTGTGAAAAAAAATTAGGCATGCCATAGCTTGAACATAATTTTCAGCTGGGATTTTGAATGATAGATCTTATATTTTAGAGTCTTTTTTAATTGGGCTAAATATTTAGCTAACACAAAACAAATCACCTCAATGGTTAAATCTTCAAATAATCGAATTTGCAATCCGCTGTTCTGAACTACATCTGAGACTCCTGACCTCTCTATCAAAAGGTATATTTATGTGACTCATGGTGTTGATCTTCATGTTTCTCTCTCTGTCACACTTGTCTTTCTTTTCCTCTCTCTAAATGGTAAATACTTTATCCTCCTTCTGTTTCTAAGTGAATGACTTAGTGTGGATTACTGACAATGGTTGCATATGTGTTTATGTGTTTTGTTACTTTTACTTCTATCACTCACGTTATAAAGGGTGGTTGGTGTCAGTCACAAGATCAGTTTGGCCCATTTGAAACAAAGACCTGGGCTTTTGTACTTAGAGATACTTATTGATTGAATAGATAGTTAATGTAGCACCCATATTATTGACATGGTAAACTAAAGGTTAAAAATGTTCCCATTTAATTTTCAAAATAAGACTCTAAAATATTTAATATTTGAACATCTAATTTACAAGGGCACAAATGATGGTGTGATACTGTCTCTCTGCAGAATAGCAAGAAGCTTCTTCTCCATGCACTGACCTGCAAATAGCCAACAACTGTTGATGTACTTCTAAAGCACACAATGCATTTAAAGAGGTGTAGGTGAAAACTGCACTGAAATCAATGGCATCTTGAAAGAAATCAGAATATCTGCCAGTACAAAAGGAAACAAAGAGCAACAGAGTAGTCCTCACTAAAGCTAACCATTGAAAGCAAACTGAAGAAGTGATTGAATACTAAACCCAAATCTATTTAGATTGTAAAATAATAAATAATTAAACTCTTTCTAAATAACTGCTCTGTAATTAGCAAGAATCTTAAAATCTGCTCTAGGATTTAGTACAGATGCAAACAGGCAATGCATAGCTGCAGATTTCAGGCCAGTGTTTCAGCCTCTTTTTTCTGTTCTCAGCCAAAGGAAGAGAACATGAGAACATGACTGTGATAAACCTACTGTGTTTCTGGATTTCTGCGCCCAAAGGGGCGGGTGAGAGTGGGAGGCAGCTGCAGCAAAATCAAAAACTTTTTTTTATTTTCTGAGAATTTAGAGTGTGTTCCAAAGGACTGCAATTTAAACTGGATTTCAGCCCTTGTAGTCCTCAGAATTCCCTCAATTTAAATTGAAAGTGGCACATAGAACCCATAACAAAATGCTGTTGCACCATGGGTGGAAAACACTGATATGAATAGCTTTTAATATCCCAGTTCCAATCATCAATAATCTACTTCAAACTGACTGCAGCTGTATTTAATAATCACACTTGAAAAATCATAGTGTTAAAAATCATTGTTTTAAGCTTTTATTCACATTGTATCAATGACAAACCTGTGCTATTATCTCTGACTGAAATTTAATAGGTGGCAGTCTTTGTGTACCTCAATGCCCCTCCAGTTCTCTTTTTTTGCTTTTAACACAGTTCTACTTCCACAAATGTTAAGCAAAAAACTGAAACAGTCAGGTCTCTACATTATACAATACTGATTGTGCCCTGCTGGCACTTCCTTTCTACAATGACCTTACTATACTAAGGTGACCAGAAATGCTCACTGCATATTAAATATGATCTTGATAAGGAGTATAAATGTTCATCTATTATTGCTTTACCTGTATCTCACACTATACGTCAAATCAGGTTTTGTCTGGGTGCATGGACTTCACTGACCTAGTATTTGTGAGAGCACAATTTGACAATGTCCAGTGAGGAGGTAGTGTTAGTATTTCTCTTGTAATTTGCTATGTGGAAATGAGCACGGGAAAGTGACATGCCTTCTGTCGTGGAAACAGTGTTTGGCCCTTACCATGATACAAATGCTAAACATCACTGCAATATTTATTAGTGCAATTCTCAGGATGGGTGAGAGCCAAGTGGAAATGCTGTTGCATGGCTCCCTGAGAAATAATGCCAGGCATTTCTTTCTTGACGTTCAGCATGAAACTCCCAATTCAGAAGCAATGCAACAGGCTGTTCCTAGTGATGATCCATCTTTTCCCTCTTTTAACCTCATTCAAACATAGGTAGCCTCTCACAGCTTCTTTCTCTCCACATCACCTCTTTTAATCCATCTGTCTGTCTTCATAACACTTCCTGTTGCTCTTTTCTACACTCCTGACAGTATCTTTCTGTTTTGGGAGTGCTTTGAAGCGCATACAATTTTTGCAGGTGAGGTCACAGCAGGGCTTCAGAGAAAGAAATTATTATTGGCACTTCCCTGTGCCATGATGATATCCTTCACAGGGTGCAATTTTAATCCTTAGTGGCCATTTCAGTTGTTATATCAGGTTTTATTTCAGAGTTCATGTGCAAATTTCATGAGACCAGAATTATCCATCTGTCATGGAATCAGGGCTGTTGTGCTCTGCAGGAAACTGTGTGACTGTAGAGCCAAAACAAAGTCTAATTGGATGCCTATGGATACACCTAGCATATATACTAGCATATAGCCTAATTCTGCAGTTTGTTTCTAGTTCCTTAGCTGTCCACACTGCATAACTATGAAAGAGTACTGTAGAGGGATGGTTGGCAGACAGGAGACACAGGCAAGGTATTGCCAACCTAGGCCTGGTGGAAACAGAGGCCTTAGCGTGCCTGACCCAGCCAGGAACTCTGCTGAAGAAGAAACAAGCCCTGATACGAAAAGCATAAACAGAGTGCCTGTGCCAGGAGCAAGAATGTAAACTGAACCAGGCAACCAATGACAACGCAGAGATTGGCTCGTGGACAGTGGGTGCAGGCCAATTAGGGTAAGACACATGCTGAGCCCTGTCACGTGCACAAGCCAGAACACTATAATTGTAGAAACGCCATTAATAAACTGAGCTTTGTTGCTAACCCATATTGGGTCGTCTCATTGCTCCACAAGCCCGCCTCCAACAGAGTACAGCACTTTTTTCCTAATTTTTATTTCTTTTAAAGCAAAACCCACTAAGGTTCAACATGGGATCTTCATTAGGTTCAACAAGGCCAAGTGCAAGGTCCTGCACCTGGAGTGGGGCAATCCCCAGTATCATCATAGGCTGGAGTATGGATGGATTGATAACAGCCCTGCCAAGAAAGAGTTGGGGTGTTGATGGATGAGAGATTGGACATGAGCTAGCAACATGCACGTGCAGCTCAGAAGGCCAAGTGCATCCTGGGCTGCATCAAAAGAAACAAGGCCAACAATTTGAGGGAAGTGATTCTGTCTCTGTTCTGCTCTGGTAAGTCCCCATCTGGTGTACTGCATTCAGCCCTGGGGTCCCCACTACAAAGAAAACATGGACTTGTTGGAGCAAGTTCAGAACAGGACCACAAAAATGATCAGAGGACTGGAACACCTCTCCTACAGAGACAGGCTGAGAGAGTTGGGTTTGCTCAGCCTGGAGAAGAGAGGGCTCCAGGAAGACTTTACAGCAGCCTTCCAGTACCCAAATGGGGTCTTCAAAAAAGCTAGAGAGAGACTTTTTAAAAAGGCATGTAGTGATAGGACAAGGGCTAAATGAGGATAGGATCAGACTACATATAAGGAAGAAGCCTTTTACAAAAAAAGGTGGTGAATCACTGGAACTAGTTGCCCAGAAAGATGGTGGATGCCCAGTTCCTGCAAACATTCAAGGTCCGATTAAAGAGGGCTCTAGCAAAGTCAATATATTTGAAGATGTCCCTGCTCATTTTGAGGGGGTTGGACTAGATGACCTTTAAAAGTCCTTTCCAACCCAAATTATTCTATGATTCTATGATTTGTTCACTTCAAGGTCCCACATGAGAGGCAGCATAAGGAAGACAACCAGGTTTGGCTCCCTCTGACCCTTTCCCTTCAGGCTTTGCTGTCCCAGTTGGCCTGCGCTGGCACTCCATGCTCCAGGGTATATCAGACATACCCTCAGTCTTCCATCCTGCAGTTAAGACCTTCTGCTGAAGATCTCTAAGTCACAGGTTTTTCTAATTTCTTCTTTTATGTATATTTGCATTTTCCATCCTGGATGGGATTTTGGTGTATACCCAAGTAGGACATAATCCATTGATTTAGCTTATGCTGTAGACATCATCTTTTCATCAGCACTTTAATTCTTTTTCAAGCTATGTCAAAAAAGCTAAAGAATATCTTGTGTTCTGAAAGGCAATAAAAGCACACTGGAAAGATTGAACGGTTAAGAATACAGCCAGCAGAAAGTGCCCTTTACTTTGCTTGCATCCCTGCCATTTTGAGAGCTCATAGTCTACAACAAACAGACAGAAATGGACGCAAAACACAAATTCAAGATCTCTTCCATCCTGTGTGTTGCATGATTATGATGTAAGTTATGTACAGTTGAGTGGAATATATAATACCTTTCTGAATTAAAAAAAGATTAGTACCTTTCTGAATTAAAAATAGGTACTAAACACTAACCATAGAAGATACACTACACAGTCACAGTCATTGGTCATGCACAGTTAAAATCTGTTTTCTTGTTAATATCAGAACTAAATATTCTAGAGAGGTTTTTCAAAGCACAAACAAGAATATGAGGAGGAGCTATACACACACACCTAAATAATTTCCTCCTTAATGTAACAAAAATGTATGTTCAGGAAATGAAAATGCAAATCCTATGCAAATCTTGTAAAGGATTTTCTATCTACAGAGAGATCAAAAGCATGTCGAGATTTTTCACCAATCAGAAATACTCCCCTACCCAGAAGATTCCATTTAAAAGGATTTGTATGGTTCAAAGTCATACTCTTTCATATCTTGGTAAGCATGATTTGAAGAACGAGAGAAGAGTAAAACAAAACACAGTTGGGGGGGGAGGGAGGGGTGTGGAGTGGGAGGGGGAGTCAAACACCAAAATATAACCATGGCATAGAAATCAGTTACTGAAGAAATTTCAGCAAATACATTTCAGCAGAAACAATGTCAGGTATCAAATAGGAAACATATTCCTCCAGGGAGCAGAATGTATATTTTTTTAAATCCAAAATCAGCAGTGACAATTCTGTAATTAAAGTTTAGCACATCAAATTCAGCAGCACAAATCAAAACAGAACCTTCTAAAATTGTTTCTAGAAATGATGCAGATCCAAAATGAGTATCAAGAATATCATACAGTAAGCTGTAGTAAACCATGGACTATCTAGTACTCAGCGATTCACAGTGAAAGTGGACCCTGTTTGTAAAAGGCTGCAAAAGCTCCTTTCTTACCACCTGGTTTTCCTAGGCACTGCAGAGCTGGTAGCAAACTCCATTTGCTCTCCAGGCTCAGAGCTCTCTGTCTGCTGCTGACCTTTGCTGGGACAGGAGCAAGAAAGAGGTAGGCGACCTCAGAAAGCAAGCTCATTTTTAAAGCACCTAAATCCTCTGAAGGGGATCCAGGAAAGGCCAGGAGCCTTGTACTTCTGCAATTCATCAGTTTAGAAGAGTTGTAAAATATAAATTATTTCATCTTTTCTACTACTTACTTCAAATTTAAGGAATTATTGCAATGATACCTTAATTTTTGTGATTTCACATTTTTCCCTTGTTTCTGTGCATCTCTAGTCCTTGTCAAAGAAATCCATGCAGTGATGTACAAGAGCACCTGACTAGTTTTGAGCTTGTGTGGGATGAGTTTCTCTTTATTTAGATTTTCTGCAGGAAACAGTTATTCAGACTGAAAGTTCCACAAGCTAGGTAGGCAGCACAGAAAAAATAGTCTAAAACAGCTCAAATACAGAAATAAGCATTTTCAGAATGTCTTAAAATATCATCCCAGAGGAAACACTGATGCCCTAAAATTCATATGTAATTATCACAGACCAGATCTTCACATTTCTTATTTGTGTATTCTCTGCTACCCCAAAGTTTCATGAACTTGGAAATGAAGGACTAAGCAGACCTATGTGCTGTAGCAAAAGGCACTAAGTGATAGCCCATGGCCACAGAAAACTATGGGAGAAAATGTTGTGGTCTTCAGAACATCAAAGACTAAAAGAGCATAATGCTTTTCAGAAAAAATGAAAATCTTATCTATATATAGACTGACACTGGAAAGGCTCAATAGTTTCTGGAAGTGATGCTAGTAGCTAACCACAATCTACTGGTATAGCTACATTTTATTTTAAAATTGTCTTTGTGGCGTCTTTGTGGCATCTTTCTCTGTTCTCCATTTCTGTTATTACATATACCCATTTGTGACATCCTGTGCATTTATCTGCCAGGGAGATTATTTTCCTATGGTTACTAATCATTTGGTATAGCATGAAGGATAGCTGATCCTTAATGAGACTCTTTCTTAAAAGATTCTTTTCATAGGTAATTATTTTTAATGTAAATTTTATGGCATAGCAGGGCTGTGTTCTTCATCTCCTTTTATTGCTACCAACAGTCATACTAAGTACAATAATGTTAGTAATATTCTATTTGTACAGTGTTTCCCATTTAAGTTTTTTCAAAGCATTTATGGAAAATATTTAGCATGCTATGGTTCTGTAAGGAACCTTTTGATTTCCAGTCTTATCACTGCACAGTTGGACCCATCTTTCTCATATATCCCGTAAGCTGCTCAAGTTCATTATCACCAGTTAAAATTAGCTCATCATATGGCTCAGTTAATGTAAACAGATAAAATTATGTCAAACTCGTAGAACTTAGGTCCATTTCTGCCAACAGTTTGGTTGGCATAAAAATTCTCTAGGATGTAGTTTTTATAATTCAAATAGATTATTGATTACCTTCTTCCATTATCCTGGCCCCTCTTTCGGTACTTGTTTCATTGCTGGAAATTCTCCTGATCTGCGAGAGGAGCAGTGAACAAGGTCCCTTACCCAGATAAATCTTTATGTCTAGGAGCAATAAGGCTTAGTTTGTGGTTTTTTTTCTTTGACATAGAAACAAAGAATAATTCAGGTAATAAGAGTCCTTGGTTTCCTGCTCAAAGTAAATGGGTCCTACCCAAGGCCTTGGCTGGGTGAGTTTTGAGTATCTTCAAAGACACATGTTCATTATCATCTCTGGGGAATCTGCTCTTGGAATGAACCCCTCTCTGTGTGAGGACATTTTTCCTTACATGTAATTTGAAATGGCCATATATATGCTAGCACTGCCCCGATGATGGCTTGGTTTCATTGCTGCCTTGGCCTGCTGCTGATTCCTGCTCATTGTGTACCTGCTAGACAGATGTATCTCCTACAGATGCAGAGCTCTGTGTTTGCTCTTGTTGAGCTGAATGAGATTTCTGTCAGTCTGTCTCTCCACCTTACTTGAGAAGGGCTCAGTGGTAGCCTCTGAGAATGCTGTTTGTAAGCAGATGCTGGTTGCACTTTGGATCACACTCAGCAGTTCAGCCAATTTTTCACCCACTTCATAGTTCACCCATCCAGTTCACCTTTTCTCTCCAAGAAAAACCTTTGCAAGAAACTCTCATTCCTAAAAGGTTTTGTACTGGATTCTAATTACTCTTTCTTTTTTTTTTTTGTCAGCCCTACTATTCCTAAACCTGAAATCAGGCAAAACAGGTTCAGAAAACTAAAATTAATTACAAAACTCTTTTAATTTTCTTCTCCCCTCTGCATTTTTAATGAATGGGTGCTCTAAATACAGGAAACTATGGACAAATCACAGCTCACCATTGCAACTTATGAAGGAGATGCTGCTCCTGGGCTGCCAGAACTGAAGCACTCCCTCCAATCCAGCCATAGCAGAGATGCTCTTCAGGAGGCAAAGACAGACAAGCTGTCACCATATATTGCTACACAGAGCTCAGACTTTACCTTTTGCCTGCTTGTTTTCTGCCCCTATATGGTTACAACACACATTAGCTCAACTATCCATAGGGACAAGTGATTAGGTGAAGTAATCCTCTCTTGAAATGCTGTAGATATTTCACTTGGTTAGGCTTTGAAAGGGGAAGATGAGAAATCAAACCCATTCTGTCTCACTCAGATATGAAATCCCATACTCTTCACAGAGAGCGCTTCCAATCCTGCTTACAGCTTTTTTAACAGAAGTATAAGTGAATCTACTTCTGCTGGAACAAAGTGGTTTTGCTGTTTTTATTCTCCCCTAAAGAAAAAAGCCTGTTTGAGTTCTATTAGGTATCAAAAATACCATCAAAACATAATCTGAAACAGTATGTAATTTTTTTTTCATTTCAAATCAGTCTTTGACAGACATGCCTGAAGGTAAAATAGATTCATATCCCTAACAACTTTCTAGCAGCTGAAATCTATAAACAGCTTATACAACGTGCAAATTGCTATTTCAACAAATCAGGAAAGCTTAAAATAAATCTCTGAAAAGTAAGGTAACTAAATTAAACTCTGAACAGTGAACTCATTCAGTAGCAGAGAAAACTGGACAGTCATTTAATAAATCTCTTTTTAATTGCATTAATTTTTTTTAAGGAAATATTCCAAAATTAACAAAATCTGGGTTGTTTCTTCTAAATGTTGCACTGAAGTCAGACCAACTACAGACTTACTTCTAGAGACCATGAAGACTCAGTCATGTCACAAGGGTAAGAAATGGGAACTTAGATACCACCCTACAATACCTATCCTGAGTACCTTCTCAAATGACAGATGAACTTGGGAACAAGTTGTGTTGTAAATAAGCAGAACTCCATTGCCTAAAACTGAGCTATGCCTTCTGAGATAGTATCTCCTTTGAGCTTTATTTCTGCAAGCTTTGCTAGAGCAGAAACATTTTGGATTTCTGGGTAAAACTCTACCTGTAGAAGGGATAGTCAGAGTATAAAGTTGAGATTTTTTTTCAGATTCAGGAAACTAGGTGTTCTGAAGAGTCTGATTAAAACTAGTGTGTGAATTCTAAGGTCAATAAATGCAGAGAGAATATGTTTCAGGTAGGCAGCTAGCTATCCTCAGGGACACGTGGATGGCCTTTACTGTACATAAAGAAAAGTTAAATAATCTATTCTTAGAATTTAGTGCAAAGACCCAGACATGCACCCTTTTTATTTTCTTCTTTAGTTTATTTGTCCAGTTTCACTAGTCTGAGAAAATGATATTGCTGCTGAATAAGGAAGAAAAAGAAGTCCAAAGGGAGACAGTCTGAACTCTAACCACAAGCACTGTACTGCATTTCTCAGGGATCAGATGGTGTGACTAGGGAGTGCAAGGCCTGCCTACACTTTCCAGGGCACAGAACAGCGCCCTCAATTTCCCATGTGTGCCCCACTGCTGGGCTGCATCCTGAAGCTGGCTTGGTGTATACCCAGAAGATGGTAATGTCTCTTTGCTCCTTGCACTATAAGTATCTATGATTTGGCTGAAAGAAAAAGAAGATCCTTGTGTCCTTCTTGTGGTTAAATAACACATGGGTGTTTGTTACGTTGGTAGCTGATTCACCAAGTAATCCTATTACTATGGAAAAGAAATATGTCACGACTTTATGGCGTGGCAAGACATGACCATGACAAGTACTTACCAAAGGAAAAAAAAAAACCAAAGAAAATAAAACCCAAAGTAGGAACTGATTTCCTTATATTCATACAATTTTCTGATGCAGAGAAAAGTAATATTTCTTGAACTAGTGGAATACCAGCAATAGTTACGAGATTATTGTCGGGATGCTTAAATCTCTATATATGCTCTATATATGCTCTGTGGATGAGACACCAGGTATTATGTGGGTATCTAATTTCCAGATTTTATAATGGAAGTTCGATGATAAAAAAAAAGCATTAAACAAACAACAGTATCTAAGTGGAGACTTTTCTGTTACAAGCCGTATCTATATTTTAACTACAGTTGTATAACAGTGAATCAAAATATAATGATCATCTAAAATATCAAAGTTAAATATAGGTATGCATCTGTACAAAATGAAGCAGAGCATGTGTGACTTCTCATGGGTTATGAAAATATGTACTTAAACATTTTAGCAGACTTTTGTGTTCTCCATTAAGTAAAAATATACTCTGCCAGTTATACTACCAAAGCTTAAAGCACTTAAAGCATTTAAAGCAGTAGCATTTCTTCAGGATTTAACATGCATTACTCTCAGTTAATATTCCCTAGGTATTTTTAAAAAACTGAATTATCTATTTATGCTTAAATTCTGAAATATGTTTCATTTAAGATGCTAGTACAAAGTCTTACTGAAGCTTTTTAATCTATTTCAGCTTTAGCAAATATTCTCCACAGTATTCCAGGGGAAGGCTTTCCTGTTTGTCTTAATTTACTGCGAATAAATTTGTTTCTACAATTAGCATGCAGGCCCCTAAAGCCAGAAATACCCTAAATTAGTGGTACGGTGCATTTTGGGATGCAACTTAATTACTAAATCAAAGTACTAGAACTATGAGCAAGAAGCTTATTTTAAGTATTAGGCAACTTGCAAGACAGAGCTGAAACTTCCCAATGGAAATATGATGATCTTTACACGTTTCACTAACAAAACAATGTGAGGTATTATAAGATTCGAAAATATAGGAGATAAAACAACATTCTTTTTGTAAAAAAACCCTTTTATATAAACATGTTGAAGCTTGTGTGCCAATTAAGAGTACTAGACCTGTCATTTTAAACTCTTCCAGATGAGCACAGAACCTTTTGTCATTAGAGTTGTTGCTTGCAGAAGTGGCAAGCAAGAAATATCATGGGGATTTTGAGCTTTTCTCAGCCTGTGGATGTGCAAATCAACTAAACTGATTCCAATTTGCATAGTCACTTCATGTGAAAAATGGATGTGCAAATCAACTAAACTGATTCCAATTTGCATAGTCACTTCATGTGAAAAACATGAGCAGCACTGGATACAGGGAAAATATGTTTTTGGTGTGAGCTGGAGAAAATCTGTCTATTGTGCTCGAAGACAGTGGTCTTCTATAAAGCTCTAGAGAGAAATTTGCAGTGCTGTTATACATGACTCTGAATAATTCAGCTTATATTTCTTTTAAGTGTCACAAGGCAGTGACAATAAACAAAAGATATTTGTTAAAGTAACTTGCTGTTTAGGCTTTTTGGAAAACGCATCATCCCTCACGACAAATGAACTCCTCCTTTAGGAACACATTCGGCCATGTCTGCTGCCAGTTTCTGGGCAAAAAGTAAAGTAGTTTGTGAAAGCCTTAGCACAGAATTTCCTTGCCTTCACAATTTTGTCACCACGCCAGCATTTTAACATCACATGAAACTTAATTTTTTTCATAATAGCGTAATCTAAAGCAGGAGTTTAGTTTCTTAAGTTTTAACAAGATTTCCATACATGGTTTCAGCTCCAGCCGGGGCACCATCTGCAGCACTGGTTGTTAAGTAAACATTGCCACATTAATCACTAGACAGGTATGAAATAAACACTATCAAAATGTTTAAAAGAAAATTGAGCAACAGATTGATGGGGAAAATGGGTCTCTGAAGTTCATATTACCTAGACACTTAAAAAAGGAATTCTTAACATTTTATTAATCTGAATTTGTTTAAGTTTTTTGTGATTCATTAAGCAGACAAATATTTTTCTAATATTTCCATTTCTTACAATGGTCTGGAAGATGCATAATAACATAATAATTGATATTAAAATCATACAATCATGCAAATGAGGTTTGCCTCCTTCTTAACAGAAATAATAATCTGAATGTTGTCATTATCCATGTGTGTTTATTTCGCCACTTTGTATTGTCTTGTTATTTTTGTATCAGCACTTATATTATCACATGCGCTGGTTTAAAGGTAAACCGGCAGAAGAAATGGACCGCAAGAGATTATAAGTCAGAGTTACAATTTAATGAAAGATATTATCATAAATTCACTGACACAAAGAGAAAACTGCTTTCAACTCACCAAAACCCAGCAGTATAACCCAGTGTCCCAGGGCACAAGCCCAAAGGGGTTTTTTAGCCCTTGCGCTGAGACCCGCATGGTTCCCCCAAGTCCAAAGCAAAAGGAAGTGAAGAACCTGATAGTGCAGATGATGGCTGTGGTCTGGTCGGGAGTAATGGTCGTGGTCTGGTCGAGAGTGGTGGTTTCCTCCTGTCGAGGTCCTGCTGCTCCTCTGGATTGGACAAGTCGTACTTGAGATCTTCTGAGCCCGGTTTATGTACCCTCAGGGAGCACCCAGTCCCTCCCCCAGGGCAGGGACTCACACAATGGGTGATTAACTCTGTGAGTCATGGGGTATTGTTGAACCATTGATGGCCCATTAGCAGCCACACCCCCTCAGGCTGGGTGTGAAGGTGCTAACTACTTCCTGGGCAGCTACTGCAAATGGTCTATTGTTCTTGGGAAATTAATAGAGGGGGGTAGAATACATAGCTTTGATCACCCCCACACAGTGATAACTGGTCCCTCCTGCTGAACTAGGACATCACACTATCTATGGCTAGTACTACTTACTGGCAGATAGTAGGGCACCAACAACCAAACAGATTTGACACTCAAAGAATAAGATGGATGGGTTTTGACCTGCATAATGGGCTCTTCCACTTCTGGAAAACTGGGAGATAATGGAGAAATCTATAGTACTATTGCACTTTTTGGGTGGGACCTGTGTGAGCTGCACACTCTTATTCTGAGATCTGGGAAATGTTGCTGTGTCCTATGTTTTGGACATAGCCAGGAAATATCAGGGAATTGTCTTGGGTGAATATGGCTTTGGTTTCAATCGTTCTTTTGTTGGAACTTCTTCTTAGTTTTTTACATAAGAAAAGGAGAAGCAGAGTTTTCTCAATTGCCCTCTCAGCACAATCATTGCCTCAATTATTTCTATCATGGATTATTTTGTGCATCTCCTCTTCAGTGCAAATTGTCTTTTCAGCATTTTTTGAGATTTTTTTTAATACATATCTTTGCTGTCTTTTTTCTGAAACATCCATTCTTGGGAGCAGATTCAAGATGTGTATAGTTCATGTATCCCTTTTTTTCAAGACAGTAAAACCTTCATTGTTTTCCACTCCATTTTATACTCTAGGTATTCTAGCAATTTCTTCACTTTCTTAGTGGATGATGCACATTAAACAGTATTTTCTTTATTGAGCTCTGCACAATGACATCAAGTATTTCCTCTGTGTGATTGCAATTAATTTTGAATGAGTTGATATGTATGAGCAATTCAAATGAACATTGCCAACACATTTTTTCAACTTTGACTTGTACACTGTTCACTCACAGTTTTGTTAGCTTCCACTGAAATTTTAGAGGTATTCAACTTTTGTAACAAGTACGTATTTGGCAGCTGTAAATTTGTCACCTAACAAATTATTTCCTTTCCAAAGGATGGGAAATTACACAAAACAGGATGAGATAAATATAACATTTTTTTCCAAAATGAGACTTGTGGCAGTCCAATATGGTTTAGAATGGTTGGAACAGACACACGGTTAGATACTAAGGTGTTTACAATTTCGTGTGCAATTTCACATTTTTCATGAATAGTTATACCAATGAAAATTGAAAAGGTTCCAGGAAAAAATAAAACTTCTCAAAAAAGAGAGCATTTTCTTTAAATCTGGAAACATCAGATATGCTAGCTCTACCCCCAACCCCAAGGCCATTTCAAAACCATGTTGATGTGCAAATGGAGTGCATTTTAAATAAAGTAAATTTGTTTCCAAAATATATTTCTACAGTTAAATTAGTCATTCTTTTCTTAAAACCATTTCTTAAATTTCTGATTTTCTTTTCAGACAGATCAAATTAAAAGGTTCAGCTGGAGAAACATGTCCAGGTTGGAGTACTATGTCGGGAAAGATGTTGATAAAAATGACAAAGCTTGGAAAAAAATACCTTTGGAAAAGGATAGGATGAATTGAGACTGTTTATCCTGATAGAGAAAAGACCACTGGTATTGAAATCCACAAAATAATTATTTTCTATATAGAGGGTACATGATACGCACAGAGCAGAAACAAGGAGCTTAAATAACAGACAAAAAGATTCAATTAAGACATTATCAAAGCTGGCGAAAGTAGAGGATCTTGGGAGTTGATTGCCTGGGTAGATTATGTAATCTCTGCTAACAGACACCTTTAAGAAACTGTAAGTCAAATATCTGTTAGGAGGGCCATAAATCTTGTTCTCAGGCGTGAAGTTGGGATCAGAATATTGGCAGACACTTGGCAATTCTGTGATATGTTCCTTCAGAGTTTTGATTTTTGTCATGCTTTTTCTGTCTCATTCCATGACCACTCATCTCTTTAGCCAGTTCGTGCAAGGGAAGTTGCTTTCCTCTGACTCTTTCTTTTAACTCACATTTCTTCTGATTCCTGATGTACTAGACAATGCAGTGTCAATTGTTTTTTTGTCTTTGTCTATAATACTATTCAGAAGTTCTCCTCAGAGTCTCTAATTTGCCATTAATTTTATTTTACTGTGAATACAATACTAAAATAATAACAGTGTCAGAACATAGTGTAATGTCCCATAATGTATAATGACTCTTCTAATGGTTCAGGTTTGAAATAGAGTAATTTTCCTAGACTAATCACCTCATCAAAGCATCATAATGGAAACCTCAAGTGGTCTCTGTAGCCACAAACTCAAAGCATTGCACCAATCAAAATCTCACAACTGACCTTCTAATGCCTCTCTAGCAGAAGCCTCAACGATCTTAAACAGAAATAGTGTTACCAATGCGTATTCATCTGTCTCTCATTATCTGCGAGGTCTCTACAAATTTTCACTGCTTCTCTTCTGGGACTGTTGTTGTCACATGAACACCCCTTTTGTGTATGCAAGGCATGCATAAAAGTGACAAATATAACAATTCTACAAGGTTTAACATCAAAATCAATGTCTTCACAATGTTTGGTTTTTTTAAAACTGAAGAATTATGCTCTATGCACATTCAACAACTACTAAATACACCTTGACCTTCGGTTCTTATATTGTAACTGGGAAAATACCTATCTGTCTAATATGAATCCTATCTGTTTTGTTTATGTCTGGTTTATTACTTAATTTAGATTTTATGTCAGTTAGAATGAGATATGTCTTTGTTTTGAGAGATGCAGGACTAACTGTGTTTTGGGTTTCAGCCTTAAATATAAACTTCCTGATATGCTTGGTCATTACCAAAAGAACATGTAAAATTTTCTTTGTGATAGGAGATGCAATACTTAAATAGAATGAAAATATTGTAAATAAATATATTGAGCTGGAAAGGGTTATTATGCAATTATATAATATAAATATATTGATACTGCTTGAACAAATGTGAAGCTTGTTAAAGACAATGAAATCCTCACAACACAGAATGGCAGAAAATTTTGTCTCATTCAAGGAACGAAGCTTGAAAAAATTTCTCAGTAAATTCAATTTTCTTACAAAGTACAGTTCCACTCAAATTAAGGCAAGGTAGTGACCAAAGGTGGTGTCATTATTCCACATTGATGGTGTCTTTGCAAATCCAAGCTTTCCAAGGCCTTCAGAAGAATTGCATAGGTAAGTTTTGTAATGGCAAAATGCTTCAGCAATTAAAATGCTTCACTTAACTCTAAAACCTGACAAAATATTATCCTTTGTTACTCAAGATGAAGTCAGAGAAAGTTAGGTTTTTAAAACTTATAAATGGTTCCTTTTGGTCAGTTCTAATTGACAGTGAAGCATTTGCTATAGATTTTCAATGGTTAAATGCAGGAGAAGATGCACTGCTCTCCAGCCTGTCCTGATGTCTTAATGAGTCTGTCATAGAAATATATTGAAATACAGCATTAATATAAGGGGCAAAGCAAAAGTGATAAGTTTTTCTGGTAGTTCCTTCATAATTCAGCAAACCAAGTACAACAATAAGAGAGCATTTCGAGGATGGGAAAATAACCCAGACATTGTGTCATGGATCAAATAATCATATAAAGACAAAAAAAAGTAGAAATAAAGCCACACTTCATACATGTTTATTTTTAGTTTTCTTCCAAACCCACAAAATTTGAATCTACCAGGAAAAGGATGAAGTAAATCTCCTTTTATTGAAATTGTGATTCTTGAAAAACAGCTTTTCTTAGGAGAATATGAATATTAATACACAAAGGATAGACTTCTTAAAAATTGCAAAGACAAAGGGAGGTTCTAAGAAAAAGTCTGTAAAATGTCATGGTTTCCTAAATGGTCTTAAACTCTCTTTTGTTTATATGTATCGGTTGCCTGGTAAGATTTCAAGCCCTGACTCAGGCTACTAGCAGTTTCTTTTGCGAGAAAAGATCTGTTTCTTATTTTCATTTAAGAATTTTTGGATGCAGATCTGTTTTCAAGATCAAGGCAGAGGTTTTATATTCCCAGGTCAGAGAGTATTCTGAGTTGAAAGAAGACTCATCGAGTTCAACTCCTGGTGGGTAGAACAGTATCTTTTGGCACTCTCAGAAGACCACATATACTATACCTGCTATACAAATAAAGAATAATTAAAACTTACATTTTTAAAAAAATAATTCTTTATATTAATTCAATGTTATAATTTTAATACATAACTTGACTAGTTGATTTCAATTTAATCTACAAATGTTTTTACAGTTCTACACTTAGGAGTGAAATCTATTTACTCTTCTTAATCCCAAGTTATCCTTTCTTATTTATTGCAGTTTTTCTTCCTCTCCTCTACCTGCTGCCCAGATGACAATTAAACATTTATTTTCTGAACTTATAAATACCCATAGCTCCTTGGTGTTTAGTATTAAAGTCCAGGTCCAGCTCAGGCAGAATATTTGTACTCTTTTCAAGTCTTTAGTTGTGGGGTATGAAAGACACAGTTATTTTTCATTTCTCTGTAGAGAAGAACATGTCTTCTTTTGATCGTATCTCTGAGAGAGTTCACAAGATTCTGGGTGCCATCACCTATTCACTGACATGTTTCTAATCTTTGTTCTTTCAAATGGTGTAGAAGCAAGATTTCTCATAAAATGGACACTTCAGTTAATCCTCCTGTGACTGCCCAGCCCAATCATCAGGCCTAGACCCCTGGAGCATTTAGATGCAATTCGCCTTTTCAGCTCTTAGTACCTCAGTGTTATAATATCTCAATACTTAATTGTTGTTCCCAAAAAACAACTCTCTGGACAGTGACTATGTTTTCTTGTATTTGTCAATACACAACAAACCTTTGCTTTCTGGAAACTGCTGCTGTATAAATAATATATTCATGATTTCATGTGCTTGTTTGTTATAATAGGGATAGGAAAAGAGGCAGCACAATAAGATGACCAAAAAAAAGAATTTTGTCAAATAATTCATTGACATTTCCACGTTGTCAGTCAGTCCAGTTGTTTATCCAAGGAAAACTCTTTGACCAACTGTATTTCTAGACATACAAAGAGTTCTAGTAATTCTTGCAGTCACCTATCTGCAAATTGTTAAGTTTGTGAACAGAGTAGATTTTATACAAAACAATGGTATTCTTGATAGTATCATACTTGAATAATTTTGCTGCTCCTCCCAAGCTCTCCTTTCATGCCCATCCTCACCGGATAGTTCCTTGAAGATTTGCTGATATGCTGAAAGTAAGGTAGCATGGATGGGGTTTGATCAAAATTATTTCTAGGACATTGGAGAGAGATATCCACGTTAAAATAACATGCTCCCTTTGAAGAATATCTGTCATGAAAGACTTATTTTAATGAAAGCAAATATTTTAATGTTTTAGCTCTGTGTGCCTTGCTTTCTAAGTGGAAATGCTTGTGATCTGTTAGAGCATTACTGTCTATCTGGGATCATATAGCTAGTATAATTTCAATAGTGTTCTGGTTTCAAAATCTGCAGAAACATATTTTTTTTAAACTCTTAACATGAGGCATTTGGATCAGTTACACCATGGATAGTGCTTATTCTCTCCAATTCAAGAAAACAAAACAAACATATTAAATGAAAATTAAACACTAATGGAACAAAAATTTTTCACAAATATTCTTTTACCTTTTTTAAAAAAGAAGACATTTTTTGTGATATTTCCCATTAAAAAAAAAGAAAACTTCAGGTGGTATTACTTTGTATTTATAGTTCAAGATATTATTATGGCTTCTGAGTCACAAATACTATTTGTTAAAAAGAGATAAAACTCATCAAAGAAAATGTAGTATACAAGAAGCCCTGCTGTTACCACAGGGGGAAATATGCGGGTAAAGTTGCAGCAAAAGTAGACTTCTGGGGCAGTGAAATGGTAAATCTAATAGAGCCTCTGGATTTATTTGAGCAGAGTGATAAAGTGACTTGATGATATTGACTATAAACAATGGTATGTCTGGTAAATATTAGGGATGGTGAAGTGCATACTTGAGACATAAATACTTTCCAACTTCCCTTTGAAAGCTCTATATTCCTGAGGCAATGCACTCAACTGCAACCTTGTAGTGTTCTTGTAATTGAACCACTCTGCATCACAACTTCTGAAAAACAAAAAAAAAAAAAAAAGGGAGGGAATCTCTCAAGCTCCAGGAGGAAACATACTTTTATTTTCTTATGCTCTGCCCATTAATCAATGATATTGATTAATCGATGAATATAAAATTTCAAGGTTCTACAGTACAGATGGGCCAAATGAAGTTTGCCCTCCTTCATCTGGCAACTCAATCTTTTACCACATAAAAATCCTGATACAAAAAGTTGTATGACATATATTTTCAAATTTGAAATTATAACTCTTCACAGGATGTCCAAGTACATCATGTGGGAGCATACAAATGAAAGAAAACATCATACTTGTCAGTAGAGTTGGAACTAAAAGTCAAATGGGTATTAGAAGTCATTGCTTAGACCTTTACACTGTGTCAACTGCATAAACAGTTTATCCAGGGAGACAAATTATAAACGAATTATCATCAATTCAAAACATATTGTAAGTGTGGCAATAGGGATGTTCAACTAATGGACAGTTAATTCAAAGGGCAAACAACCTGGGTTTTTTTCCTTACAAATGAGGTAGGCTGGTACATCTATAATGCTTCTGTAAGGAATCAAAAGCTTGCAACATACAAATGTGTGTAGTGTGAATAATTGCTACATAACTTCAGAGCTTGAAGACATTTTGCCAGCAATTACCAATTGTAAAAAAATCCACAACCTTTTGGTAAGAAAGTGAATAAGGAAAGCAGGGAAGTTAGACACAGTGTCTGATCCTTTAGGAAGCACATGCCAATTCTGGTCTTGAGCATGATAAGTCACAGTCCCAAGAAGTTTAATCCTGTGCCTGTAGAGGAGTTGCCTTTTGCAAAACTCAGGTGAGTCCCTGAGCTGCATCAACCCCCAGACAGCCCTCTGAGTTCCTGTACTGGTATGGGGGTCACTGGGCTCTCAGTGCTGCACTCCTGTGACTGACTTGGCCTGGCATTTATTTAGGCACTTCAATACATAAATAAAGGAAACAGAGTGTAACTTGCAGGAGTCAAAGGGCCTGACTCTTTGAGCGATGAGAATTGCAGGATCAGACCCTTAGCAGTGAACCTATGTAGAACCATGTAGGAGTTCTAAAAATCAACTGGGGAAAGATACAAACAAGCTCTTGGAATGAAAAGGTGTGGTTAGGGACGCAAGGCTGAAAACCAAACTTTCCTAACCAAGCAGAGAGAGAGAGATGTCAATGAAGTAAGCAAAATGTTATACAATACAAATGTTCACTAAAATCACCATTATTGTCCCTCTGGGTGCAGGATAATGCAAACATATTACATGTAAAGATCATAAGGAAGCACTTCCACAAAAGGTTGAGTTTAAAGAATAATTTGTTTGAATAAGAAAATAATTTCTTTGCTAAGAAAAAAAAAATGTTTTGTAAAGAAAACAGTAGTGGATTAAGTCTGGACTTTTAAATCAGTCAGTGGGGATTGTCTTAACTTACAGCAGAAGAAGTCTTGTTACCTTCCTCTTGTTGCTGCTCTGACATGGTACGATTCTGCTGTACTTCCACTCACAGAAAAAAAGCAGGAGCACTAAAGCAATTGTTGGAGAGTCAGGCCTAAAATATTCAGAATGACTGGTGATTGACTTAATAATTCAATAAAAAGGGACTCATTTAATGAAGGTGATGGCTGAGTATTTTCTGATAGCCTTTTCTATTTGAAGCAGAGCCTTAAAAATCCCTATCTCTTCCTTGGAATGATTATTGCTATTGCATGTGTTTCTGAGGATGCCATTAGACAGAAGTAGGACAGCCTTTCCCTCAGGGATAAAGGAAATTTTTCCTTTTCCTCTTTTACAGAATAAAACTGTTTACAAACAAGAAAGAGATATATCAATGTTTTTAAGAACAAATTGCCATGCCCACTTAGCAATTTATTCTACAGAGAATGTATGCTGCTTCCATGCAACAAAGATACCTTGTCTCCTGTTGTAAAGGTGGGAAGGTGCGGCTTCATCTCCAGGGCTCACCAGAGGTTGTTACCCATCAACACTGCTACTTCCTCCAACCTGCTGTTATGCTTGTCATCCTCTGCTTCAGCTACAGTGACTGATCACCAAGCAGGAGGCTCACTCTCAGGAATTTCTGTAGGAGGCATGCATTGTTTGCAAATAAAGACATCCTATAGTGCCTCTAGTTCCCTGAGGTTTGTGGGTTCTATTGACTTTATGGCAGCTTTCTGAGCATTTCTTTATTTTGGTTTCTGAGTCACTCTTACTAAGAATTAAGAACTGATGGTATTTTTACTGATTTGAGGCAGAAGCTTATGTGACATTTGCATCATCCAAATTTGACATCAGGACCTTAAAATAGTCTCTGAAATTTATTTATGTTCATTTCACCCAAAACCAAGAATGTAATTGTGTGATCTATTTTATATTTAGAGTGAGATGAACCTCTGCCCAGAAATACCTGTTTTTCTCTGCTGAGTTAAAAAAGGTGTCTACACAACACACTCAGATCCAAGCAACTGTACTACAGATAACTACCTTTGTTAAACTCCTTGTGGTGTCAGGACAGGTACAGTCTTAGGTGGGATTTAGTCCTGATCACTTGTCTGTTTGAGAAAAAATAGTGTGAAAAAGAAGGTGTTTAGAGTTCTGTCTAAATAATACCTAAGTCTAAAATGGTCAACTCAAGGAATGAAATATCTAACGCTAATTAAGGCAACCAAGCTTGTTGCTATTAAATGCATAGGACAGGTATATTAGGATTCACAACAACCATCAGACTTCAAGATAGAACCCCTAATGACCCAGAGGAAATGGTGGAGTGAGCTGAGTCTGAAGTGTCCTGCAGGAGGTTATTGGCCTATTTTGTTGATGCAAGTAAGATCCTCCACTAAGAATGCAAATTTACACACTTTGTGAATGACAAAAGTATGTGAGACTTAGCCACATGAGAGAGCAGTTCTGCTGACTCTGCAATACAAGAGGGACCAAAGGAACCACTTGCACCCATAATCACAGCCATAATTTGAAAGAGACCATAGAGACAGAAGTTGTCCCACCAGCCTTCAAAGGAGAGTCAAAAACCTGTGGCTTAAGTTCTAGAGGCAAAAGAAAAACGCAACTCATGGGCTCTGAGAGGTGAGATCTCTAAGACAGGCAGATGTGCTTCTTAACAGTACAAAGGACTGCACAACCTGGTGCTGCTGGGTATGCAGGACCAAAGTGTTCCTTTAGTGTCAGAAAATAGTTTGAGATTTAATGTACTTAGGAGATTTTCAATGAAGGCCAGAGCTAATGTCAACATGAAGTATGAAGGGAATTTTTTTGTGCGTGTGTATGAAGGTCATGCATTATGCAAAGACAGACTGGGCAGCATTAGATCTTACCTGGGATCTCTGCAAGGCTTGTGTATAAATGACTGGGACTGGGGATATGCTGATCCATGAAAGAAGGATGATTCCCAGGCATCCACTAATGTCACTTATTTACTGCCCTTATACAGCAAATATAATTTATACAAAAGGCCTGCAACATTATACTGTATTAGTGCCCTTCAAGACAAACAGAAATGAGATAATTTTGCTGGTTCATTATTTCTTGGAGAATTGCTATTTAATAGAGGAGATGCTTTCCTCACCTTTGTAGTGCTTACCCTGCCAGCTGAGATTTAGACTGATGTTAAGCCCAGACAACTTCCACGTCAGATATGTTGTCCTCAACCAAGCCCCGTCCTAGTCCTCAGCAGTAGTAGTAAAAAGAAATTGATGTGAATTTTTAGACAAAACAGAAAATTAGGCTTTATTGTAACAACGACAATTACTTGTCTTGAAAAATTCACATTTCCTAAAATTTCTTCTCTGTGGCAGGAAGAGATAGAAATTACTCATGCTTCACACAATGTGGTAAAAGGTAACTTTAAAATAAAAGAACAAGGAGCCAGAGGCATGTTACAGTGAAGTCTAGCAACTGCGAAGAAAACAGGCTTTTTTGAACCACCCAGCCTCTGAAGTGTCTGCTGCCAAAAATACAAATAAAGAAAGACAAACAAAAATAAGAAAAAAATATTAGGAGTTATGATGGGTAACTACAGCATTCCTTAGAAAGAAAGATTAGGAGACTGGGTAGGAGAATTAAGGTATATATGCAAATCATTAGCGAACTATCACTTCTCCCAGCAGAGTCAATCCAATTCAATGACTTAAAGGTAGTGATAATTTTCCAAATGCCATTTTCACCCTGAAAAGCTACTCCTGTGAAGCAATGAATTAGAATCGCAAAGTCATACCAATAAACGTGTCAGGTAACTCTAGAGAAAAGCAATTCCTTCAGGTTCCCTGGGGTCAGCAGATCCTTGCCACGCAGTAAAACCCTTCTGCAGGGACTTTGAACCCAAATGCTGGCATCAACTTCTGAATGTACATCAGAAAGTGTAATTTCTGCAATCCCTCTGGTAGTCAGAATCTTTATTTTGAAAAGAGCTGATGGTTGCTAATTTATTGTCCTAACAAAAACCTTATGGCAGCACAGCATGACATCAGCCTGGGGAACAAGAGTGTGAGGTTAAAAATGTAATTTTTCTGGGGTGTTATTTGCTAATTTATATTAAGCAGTGGCCAGTGGAAGGGATTGTCCATATGTTGCTGTTTTTGGAAACAGACGTCAGCCTGTCACGGGAAATGGCAGGCAGGGTAGGGACAACCAACTTGCAACCAAGGGCAAGCTGCTGAATGTGTGCAGAAAGACTCAAATCTTTGGCCCTCAGCACTCAAGTCGTCAAAAATATATGTGAAACATATACATCTAAGTGTCCTTGCTGCTCATCCAGCCAACCACATGCAAATGGCAGGTCAAGAGAGTACCTGAAATATTAATTTCAGTTAGAGAGGATGACAAAGCTGTTCACGATGATACTGTGAGGAGGCGCATATTGGAAATTGGGAGAAGCAGAGTGGTAGTGGAAGTGTTCCCGTGCCCTCATAAGAGCAATTTGACCACCCAGGGAAATCTCCCTGAGAATAATTGTCCTATCTGAGTATCAGCAGTTCTCTCCAAAGGCATCTAGCAGACACAAGAAAACATGCTTCACTGCAGATGTTTGAAATATTTTGTGAAATCACAGTTGTATTCTGAAACATAAATTAACCTACAACTAAATATGCAGAAAGCTTTTACTGAGTTATAGAGTCCTTAAAACTGAAATAAAAATTGTCATATATGCAGTTTAAGCTACCTTAAACACAACACAAGTTTTATTGTTGTAAAAAAACCTATATTGCCCTAGTACAGTTCTTACCAACAAGCAACAGGGGTTACCTTCATCCATTTTTTCTCTCACTAAGCATCAAAATGCCTGATCTTGAGGAAATTGGAGTGCATAAAATCACTCCTTTTGCAGTACACTTCTTAACTCAGCCTGAGTTTAGAAATTGCTGCCTTGAAATTACTGCAATTAGCACCATGTTCTTCTGCTTGTCACCTGTGTGCCTGCTGTTCCCCTATAATAGGCATTCAGGCACAATGTGATGATCTCTTGACTTTAAGATGACAGTTTTCCAACTCTCCTCTGGAGCCAGCTGTCATACATCTCTGGAAGGATGTGTTTCCAGAAGAGCATCTTTAGGTACAAAACGAAATTACAGTGTTGAAAGCCTCAGTGATGATGACCAAGTGTTGATATACACAGAAACTTATCTGTCTCTTTATATTACTCTTCCATCTCAGTTGCAAAGGTAAGAACTGTTTTGCCCTGCTCAAAGAGTTTTACATGGAATTCATTGTACTTATTTTTTCTTTATGTTTTTAGTCCAGAAAATGCAACTTCTGAGCTTCTACTCTAAAAAGTCTTTATACGAAAATGTGCTGTAGATTTGCGGCTTATAAACAAAAAGTTAGAGCTTTTTTTTTTTAATGACAAATTTACTCATTCAGTTCAAATACCAGCATGTCAAACTGACGTTTTTTCTTTTTATTTTTAATCTAGTTCATATATATTGGTCTTGTGATGAGCTTGAACTCTGAACCTTTAGAGGCACAATCTATAGACCGTCTCTCCTATGGCTTGAAATAGGCACAGTGATAAACCGTTGTGGCACAGCTTATAGAATGACTATCTAAGAGAGACTCCTCTCATTTAATTTCAACCCTTTAAAGGTTAGTCAAAGCTTGTTTTCCAGTCTAGCTCTGATAGCAGCAAAAGCCTCCAGAGGATCATTATTTATTCTCAGGATACATACTTGACGAAACTAGAATAAGAAAGCTGAGATGTTCAATGGTTCTTGACAAAATCTAGATATCTAATATTGTCTTGAATTGAGCAGTCTTGATGTCTGTTAGATGTATGAAGTTCAATTAATTATTTTTTTCTATTAATGACATAAGAGTTGGGATGGAATTTAGCTCATGTTCCCACAGTTATATTAATTCACAAATGCATACAAGACCCCAGAAAGGAACACAATCCTTAATTTGGGCACTAATGAAGTTACAAGTATGAATAAACCTGTTCTCTACTCGGTTGAATAAACTAGTTCTAATTTTACATAATTATTTTTCTGAATACTTTCACACTGCTTTTACAGCTTAATTAAGTGACATTTGCTGCTATTTGTGCTGGTCTAAGGATGCTACATAATATGTATATTAATGATAACTCTGGAATGTGTTCTTTGGTTCATCAAAGAAGAAAATTACAGAGTAATGTTAAACATCACAGATAACACTGACTGGAGACATCATCTAGACAATACGGACTAAATAAATGAAACTTGATGATATGGCAATAGGTCATTTTTAACAAATAAATATCACTTAATTTATTCATGGGTTGTTTTTTTTTTCTCAGATCATTGAAAACTACTTTATATTCCTATAAAGTTCATTGCTCAGTACACTTAAAATAATGGTATTTTTTAAGCTCTAGACTTAAATTTGGGGGATCATCTTTGAATTGTGCTCCTAGCTCTCCATGATTTGTATTTCTCTCTCTTAGTCTTCATGTCATTGCTTCTCATCTGGATAACCATCTGTCCTTTTAAATTCCTTGCTTTCCATTTCATTCAGACCAGTCATTTGCTCTGTTCTGCTGTAAATAAATTTCTTCTTATATACATTCTCCCCTCTGCTGTCCCTTTGTCCTGCACAAACACTGAGCTAAGCATCAATGTTTTTACAGTTATTGAAATCAAAGTAAGCAGAATTATTTCTGCCTTATTCTTGTAGGTACATAAATCTTTTCTAGCTCAGACTTCATGTCACACTGTTACGCATTTCGCGTGGTAAAAAACCCCAATAGGACATTTTCTGAAGAAATATTTAAACTAATGCCTCCATTATAATATATAAAATATAATATACAATATATAATATGTGTAATATATAGTATATTATATATAATGTATAATATGTAATATATGCTGTATAATGTATAATATAATAATGTCTAATACTGGTTGCATAACTTCAAAGCAGATATTCGACATGCCTACATTTATGGATCACAGTCTCTTCTATTATATATTGTAATTGTAGTTTTGTGTAGTTAATTTTTCACATATTGTTAGTTGATTTCTGGTACTTTTAGACACCAATTATTTTAGCTTAATAAATATTTGTAGGAACACACAGCACACTTACCTGTTCTGATTCTGCCAGTCTTTTCTTAGTCCACGACTACGTGAATTCTATGGGTTAATAATAAGCAGGTGTCACTGTTCTCAAATATCCATTGTTTTTTGGTTCATTTTGTTTTGTTTTGTTGGGGTTTATTGTTGTTATTTTGGGGTTTTTTTCCCCCTACTTCCTGACCAATACTCTTGTTTCCTTGGGATTTCTTTGGACATGTTGTTTTGTTTCAAAATTAGGCACTATGGAGCTAAAGACTCAGTAACAGTTTTGCTGGGTATAGGACTTAATTGCCTGTTTCAGGAACAGGTACAGCTCGGTTATAAAAAACCTGCTCACTTCTTAACCCTCTTTTGAAAAGTTTTGCAGTTGGTGTTGCATGATTTGACAGGGTCTGTTCCTGCAGCACTGCTCTCAGAGCAGTTCTCTAAGGATCCCTTTTCTTTCTCTTGTTTTTTCTTCACTCCCAAGGTATCAATTATGGTTTGCTGTATTGCTGGCAGATTTAAAAGGGTCAAACAAAAAGCAAAAATCAAATACATGAACAGCACCTATGTAGCCAATAGAAAGAGACAAGCAGGACATTATACAAACCCAGTAGCAGAAAAGATGCATTTCATGATGCCATCTGCTATTTTCTCACATAAAGCTCTTACTGTGATGTTGCTTTAAGGAAAGGGGAAGAAAACTTTCTAAGACAACTTTATGTGGGTAAAGTAGAGAAGAGTTCTTCTACTTATAGGGTTTTGGGGTGCAGAATATAAAGGAGTATAAAAGAGTATGTAAAGTATAAAAAGAGTATACAAGAGTATAAAGAGTACAACACATGTTGACAAGTAACAGATCGAAAAGACCAGTGCTAGGTTGAACTCACGGCCTCAGGAATACCATGAGAACTCTTTGTCCAAGCACCACTGCTTCAAAACATACAGAGTAAATTAATCTGAAAGGCGTCCCTTTCATTTCATTCCCGGCTGTACCGAGTCAACCCCTGAGCCACCCTGGTATGTCTTACCGAAGCAACCAAGGGACAACAACCTGTCCCTCCCAGGTTAAAAACCCTTTCACCCACAGGCTGGGAACATGACTCTTGCAAATTCTGGGCCCAAGTCATTTCACCTCCAACCCACTATAAACCAGGGAGAAACTCCCTTTTACAGTTGCTTCCCTGCAGCTCAGCTCCCCCAGCAGCTTCTGCTGGTAGCCAGTTCCCATTACCAGTCTCATCTTCCTTCAAGCAGGACTTGAGGTTCTTGAGGTCCGGTCTGGGAGAACAAGGGAGGGGAGACATCTCTCCCCACCTCAGGAGAGCAAGGGAGGGAAAACCCCCTTTGAAACTGTGTGTGTGTGTGTCTGTGAGGGAGAGAAATGTCAACAGAGTGTAGGAGCTGGAGAAAGCAGAAAAAGCTCCGTCTACGTGGCAGCATGCTAATTTTATAACTCTACTCAATTATCATATCTAAAGGTTGTATCCAATCTAAGATATGTCCATACCCAGAACTTCCCTTGGTTCTGCCTCATGGCACGCCTCTCCTAGAATTGAGTTGGAGGTCTTAAGACCCCTTACTTCATGCCACTTTCCCTTACTGGAGCTTCTCCAAGGTTGCTGGGCTTTGCTTTCTTGTTTTGACTAACATGGTAGCTAATTGTCTTAGCTCTGGTAAATGTTTCCCAGGCATGGTGTTCCAGCTATTATCTGACCCTTAAGACAGCTAGCACAGGGTTAGAGGTTGCTAGCTACTCTATATGTGAAAAACTACCTATAAGTATAAAAATCTACTAATTCATGAAAAGCCTAAGGCATCAGTGATGATTACTGATACAGAAGCGCTGGCATAGTCATTAAGTCTGGAAACCCTTTTCCAAGTATTATCATAGAATCATAGAATCTTTTAGGCAAGTACTGTTGAATGCCTACTATTGGTATGATGTGTAGTAATAAGACTACAACAGTTATTTGCTGCATTTTTAATAGTGGATGTGAAGAAGACATATATATATTTTTATGCAATCACTACCATTATTAAAGTATTCTTATAAGTAGGAATGATATTTTAAAGGTTGTAATTTCTATAGGGGCTATCTCTCCCATTCATGAAACTCTTTTGTTTTGTATGTCTTCATTATTCATTTCAGGAGTATGATAAATGCTGTTTTGATTGTAGGAAATGTTGGGTGCTTTGTTTTTGGTTTTTTTTTTAAGAAAGAAAGAAGACCCTTATTTGTGACATTTTACTTCTTTTCCCCAGAAGCCACAAAGCAATCAAGTCATTTATAAGATGATAAGATCTTAAGAAAAAAAATCAGTAGAGCACACATGCTAGCTATGAGGAAAATAAAGATTAATCACTTCGCAAGTTGCTTAGACAAAGATCAACCTAAAAATTCACTTGAGTGAAAGCAAACAAATATCTGACAGAATACAGAAGCTGTACTATCAGTCTGGACAAGTAGGTACATTATTTTCTTAGTGCACTGCGGAGAATGAATTATCAAGTTGCTGCCCTCCAAAGACAGGATTGGGGTCCAAGGCATTAGTTACATTCATTGTAGACAAATGACAGTGTACTTCTCCTGTGGTGAGATGGCAAAGTCAAAACAGAAGATGGGTCTAACATACCTATTGAAATGCTAGAACTTATTGAAGTTTTTAAGCCTGAGGCTTTCTGGACACAGCTAAATTACCCAAATCTGACACATTGATTTCAAATTCAAGAATTTACTAAGTTATCGTCTTCATTCTCAGTGACAAACAGAACTCAGCTGGAAAGTATCACTTAGAGTCTGTGCAGAGAGAGGAGTAAAGGCAGACAGTTTTGGCAGGCTATCAGCCTGAGATCTAAAGGGCAAATAAGCACATTGACTCAACGTGTCTTTTTGCAAAGATGAGAATATATTGTAATTAACTGGGAGGGTTCTTTCTCTGGTTCACTGGGAAAGAATCTGAGTCAAAACAGTTATCCTCATACATGTAAAATTTTCAAGAAAACACGATTACTTCATTTGAGCAAGAAAGACAAAAAACTAAGAATATAAACATTTTAGTTGGCAATTCAAAATATGACTGAGTAACACTTCAAGAGATACATTTCAGACTGCAATTAGAGAAAGTAATGCTGTGTGCACAAACATGGATTTGGGCTGAAAGATAGCAGAGTTATCTGAGGGAAAAAGAAAGAGAAGAACACATTTACTGAAAGACTGCAGCAAAACTGAGTCTCTGAACATCTTGCATTAAATATTAGATTCCTTTGGAAGAACAATGCATAATTCTGGAGGGCAACAGAAAGAAAATTAACCAAAGCACACAAATATTCATGAGAAACCTTCTGACCTTGGTCCAGGTCTCTTTCCAATCTCTTTGAACTCTTCCTTGCATAAACTTTCTGCAAGCTCCCCTCTTCTGCACTGCAGTCTGTTTCTTCTGGCCTTGCTAAAACTTTGTGCCACTTCCTAATTCTTCTCCAAGTTCCACACACCACTGAACAACAAATCTCTGTCAGCAAAAATTTCAGATACTGGAATACCCTCATTTATTGGCCAGGACAGACTTCAGAGTTGATGTCCCGAAGTGTATATTTAGTATTCATAAGCAGACTTAGGCCAATATTCACTATTTCCTGAAACATAGATGGAGAAACCATCCACAGTTTTGGCCATGGAATATTTCATACCCCAAGACTGTTCACCACAATCAGTTCTCTATCCTATAGACATATTTTTAAGGGGATCTATCTTTCCCTTTCTTGGCTGCCTTCCACTGAAGCAATGTCCAGCACAGTTTTTTGTGATTCACTGAGTGCTGAAATAGTGTCCAATGTTGCATTATGTAAGCAGTTTGTGTTGAACTCATCTGAAGTGTTTGAATCTATATTAAGGCATATATAGAACATGTAGTTATGGTAAAACATTGCATGACTGTGCAATGTGCATGCTTAAAAACATTATTCTGTAAATACAGGGAAGTTTTTTCTACATTTCAAAACCTAAAAAATCCCTTTAGTGTGCCTACCTGAAGACATATGGGAATTTTCTATACAGTATGGACACAATTTAGCTGGGGCCTGCTGAAGTGAACAGGAGTCTTTCCCCTGTTTTTTAAACCAGATTTTTAATCACACCCTTTTTTCATCCACAGCAGTAACCACAGTCTAGCTCCCTTAGAGTTCACTGGACATCATCATTAATTCAGCCAGGGACATAAACTAGTTCTGCTTTACAAACTATATTTAAATAGATTCATGTCTTTTATCCTGTGTCCTATTTTATGTAATTATTTATTCAGCTAAATAGCTCATGCTCTTCACAGTCTCCCTTATACCTTTCTTTACCTTCCCTAGACCTTGTACTGTCTCCTGGAGGAACAGCCCTACCTGATGGTACCAGAAAAAATAAAATGTATGTTAGTTCTGTTCCTCACACTAATATAGGTATTCAGAGACCTGTGGTACAGAAAGAAAAAAAAAACAGTTCCATGAACATTGATAACAGTATGTACTGTATTTTTTCAGGTTTATAGAGTAGAGTAGCTGACACATAGGATTTTTTTTTGGAAATTGAATTTAAAATATTTGCATTCACTCTTCCCCAGGGGAAAAAAAGCTCTAAAAAACCCCCACATTCATAAATCTTTCACATGGAAAGCTTTTCTTTTAAAATGAGATGTTTTTTTCTCTCTCTTTCTGATTGCTGTTAGAAGTATTATATCTCCTACACAACTACCTCAATTTTCAGCTGGGGTAGCAGGGTTTTGACTCAATCCATCAGGCACTGACTAATTTTACTTTCTTCTTTCCCACTGACTAATGAATACCACTGCTCACCTCTGCAATTATTGTTTATTCAGCAAGAGAAATGTCTTTCCTTTGAACAGCTCTGCAGCTTACAAAATAACATCCTCTGTCCTGTAATCTGCCTCCACACTGCTTTGTGATGGAAGAAATGATTCTCCCTCACTATTCACTGGAACAGCCTATGTTCTGTAAGCCCTGAAAAGTAATGTTTTCAGGCTCTGGCATGGCTTCGCTTTTTGGGTCATAGACACAGCAATGATTGCAACAACAAAGAAACCACTTTTTAAATAAGAAAATATGTATACAGATGCTAATCACAATATTGGATTACATAACGAGATGAAGTATGGATTGAAAATCAACTGCAGATATTGGAATTCAGCCAAGCCAGACTTACTTATCTTCCTCCTCTTTTTTATTTTTTGTTGTTGTTTTAGAGGAAAGAAATACTAAGTATGATGAACAGGACAACAGCAATAACAATACATTTTTATTTATTTATGCATTTATTTTAGTTTGGGGATAGCACAATAAGAAAAAGAAGTGATAAAGTGCAGAATTACATTTTTTAGTTAGAAGTGATAAAGTGCAGAATTATATTTTTTAGTTAAGAGAAGAAATGTTTTGTTATTAGAGTTAAATGTAGCAAATTAATTTTTGAAATTCAAGTATTAACTAAACATTTTTCAGTATAACTGAATTTTAAGTTATATAATTATGGAATTGAAATGCATTTGCCCTTGGTTTTTCAGCAAGATTCCCTTTAGGTCTTGTACAAGACAAATATATAAGGCTTTAACATTTTACCTGTAACAGGAAGCATGTATTTTCCCCTTGTTTAGTAGGGACAAAGTTTCACACAACTCCTATGCTGTGTATCCATCACAGGGGCAGGAGAGGCATGAAAACAGGGTCACATGATTCAGTTTTCTCTAGTCAGCTGGGCACCTTGAGCAGATGTTACTCCTGCAGTCATGCTAAAATGTTTTAAGTTGTAAAAAGAAACTTCTAAAGCCTTTCCTCCATCTTTTGGCATAATTCAACTAAAATAATAATGCATACCAGACTTCTGGGGTCCTAGAAAATTACATAAATATACCTGGTACTAAGGCAAGAAATTTGCCATATTCTGTAAAATTAAGGAGGAGATTCTATCTACTTTAAAAGCAATGGCAAGATTCATATTGATTGCAAAAGATCTAGGATTGCATGTGTAGGCAAAAAGTAAATACCCTGTAATATCTGTTGCTACATCTTAAAAACATATGCTACCTGCTATTTATTCTGTCATGGGAAATGTGAAGTGTATTCACGTCTTTTCATCAGTGAACCAGTCACTAAATGAGTAGGAGTAACATTAAAAACCAGTTGCTAACAGACGTGAAAACACTGTAATAAGATAACAAGATAAATTGATGCTTTTTCGTGACAAATAACTAGTCCTTTTCGTTGCTTAATATTTTCAAGAATATCTGAATGTAACAAAATCAAGAGGTTTTGGCATGGAAAACTGAAGAATAAAATTGGACAAAATACACTGCTTACTTGTCACAAACTGCTGTAGCTATACTGAGTTTCTTTTTGTTTTCTAAAGATTTGCATAATAGAGAAAATAAACACCATGAAATGTTTGAAATCAATATTTCCCAAGCCTTGTGACATATTGTTCTGTCTAACAACAACACAGCAACATTATGTAGACAATTTTATGTGGAGATATTTAACTCCACAAACAAAATATGTTTTGTAGACCAACTTCTGTTCCTCAGGATTTGTAGAGAGGCAAAAAAACATTCAATGTATGTCTTGAGCTTAAAAGCCATCCACAAAAGACCATGCCATTTTTCAAGTGTCTTCTTTCTTCTGTAATTCTCTTTTTCTTCCATTTATGTTGTAAAACACAGTAACACAGATTCTAATGTTTTGTTTTTCAACAGCTGTGTAAAAAAATTAGATGCAGAACTGAGAAGGCAAACAGGGACTAGGAGCGGAGTTACATTTCAAAGTCATTTATAGATACTGTAGACTCTGAAAAGCTCAACTTTTTTCATTTTTCAGATGGTCAAATTCAGTATAGGCTACTATGCCAACTTTTGCTTCAGAGTTGTAGTATACTAACGAATACATAGACATCACATTCATAAGGTTCTGAGTTCCTGAGAAAGCTCTTGCAAATAATACCTGAAAAGGGGATGCCAGAAGTAATCTTACCTCAGCTTTCTTGGGGAACTCACTAAGTTACATATTGCAAAACACAGGTGCTCTCAGTTTATGAAATGTCCTAAAATTCTTTCAATCTTTCAGGTTTTATAGGGTAGAGACACAAAAAAAATTCTGGAGAAATGTCATTATTAATGTCATTATATCACTGCCTCCTGCATACATAATCAACAGTGTACGTTGAGATGCCTGTGTGCTCCTTCATATGCAGCCTTAGAGGCAAGGCAGAGAAGAGTGCTACTCCCCACTTAGAAGTCTTACTTACCCTTTGCACTTGTCTAGAGCCAGAGATAAATGTGTTCCTTTGTTGAAGGGGAGTGGAGATTCAGTTTGCTCTGCATTCCTCAGAGAGAGACTCAGAACTGAAGAGGTGGTTCTCTGGTACCAGCTGACAGGGAGGTGCTCTTCTTTCAGATTGTCCCTTGTTTTACAGGGCACCACACTTATGGGGCACAGCATATACTCGGATGCCAGCTTTAATGCACGTAGGCTGGCAGGAAGCTATCAGGAAAGCTGTTGCTTATGTACAGAAATAGCTCAGAATAAGTTATTTCATTCACACTATTGTATATATGCAGAAACAGCCCAGGACAGACAAGTTGGGTGTAGTAAGTGGGACTCACATCAAGGAAGGATTATGTGGGACCTACTTATTCTAGAGCCATCCTCACAGCGTGGGACAATTCACAGCACAGAATTCTGTCTGCCATTTTGTCAAGGAAAATAAGCTTAAAGGAGGTCTCACTCAGTCATCTAGATCCCCATCCAAACTCAAACCAGGATCAACCATATCTTTGTATATAAGGATGTGAAGAGTGAGTGCCAAGAAGATGGTGGCACGTCCTTCTTGGTGCTGCACAACAGGCCAAGAGGTAATTGGCAGAAACTGGAACAAAGAAGTTCCACCTGAATATGAGGAACAGCTTCTTTATTGTGAAGGTGACTGAGCACTGAAACAGGTTTGCCAGAGAGGTTGAGGTGTTTCCTTCTCCAGAGATATTAAAAAATGGTCTGGACACAATCTCGAGTGCCCTAGGAGACCCTGCTTGAACAGATTGGTTGAACTGGGTGACCTCCAATGGTCCTTTCCAACCTTGATCATTCTGTCTGTGATTCTTTGTGCTCAGTTTTGCTCTAGATATTTGCACTAGTAGATTCTTCAATATTATTTTTTTCCTCCCTTTACTTATGTTTGACTTAAGTACCACTTCTTTTTGAGTTGTAATGCAGAGACCATACTGCCCGGCAGCAACCCTCGCAGTCTGCTTTAATGTGCACTCCTCATCAGCTTCACACTTGATTCAAATACCCAGCAAAGAAGGTGAAAGAAAACACAGGCCACAATTGTTCACACAGATTATATAATGTCTGCTCTATAATCAGTGGAAAATAATTTGTCTGCCTCATCAACAACATTACTCCCATTTATGTAGAAAAATAAACTGCATGAAAAATGAGTTTCAACCTTGGCAACATTTACTTCTACTTACAACAGAGCAGCAACTGGAAATGAAAGAGATACAGCTGCCTACACTCTTAAGGTATATCTGAGGACATGGATGTGTGTTGCATTCCTGAGCATGACCTGAATTCCCCCTGCACAATGAGACCTGCTGGAGAAGGCTGTGGGGATTCAAAGAGAGACATAAATGACATGACATGTCATTTTTGTGACATCCAACACAGAGCATGATAAGCTAAAGAGAAAGAAACTTTTCTGTAACGAAAAATGAATGGCATTATATATCATATTTAAAATACTTTAAAATTAAAAATTTTAAAATTTAAAATGCAGTTCATGATCTGATAATCAATGTTACACCAGGAATTACGTGCTTTATGAGCTGTTCTTTTACACTGTGTTCCCCCATGCTGAGTGACAAGAGGCAGGCGGCAATGTGGCAGATGGGATCATACATTTGTTTTATGTTTTACCTGGGAGTAAAAGAAATGAAAATTCTCTTTAAATTTTTGAAATATTTATGTCTTAAGAAAATCACCCTGAAGGAGGTCTTCTTCATGTGCAATATAACAATAAGACCTTTGCTTACAACTCTGCCTTGATCTATAAAAAACACTGAAGGACATTTTGCTGTCAGCATTGTTTAGTTTTTTAAAAATGGCTCTTGTTCTGTTAGAACTGGAATTTTTGTTTAAAGTTTTGGGAAGCTCTAGACCTACCTTAGACTCAGGTATAAGACACTGTGTTGGAAGGAAACAAAATGAAAGAGGGAACCTATCCAAAGAGCAACATTAGCAATGAGTGCTAACACTTTCTTTTAAAGCCACATTGCTGCATTCTAAACAGGGAAATCAAGAAGGTATTCACTGACTGTTGACAGTATGAAGTTTTTGCTCATTTCTTTGGAATAAATAGGAGTTATCTAATGACATAGTCACTGTTTTCTTTTCTTTCTGTATGAAAATCAGAAACTTACAAACATATTTAATGTCTCTGACTTTCTGAAAGTACTTTTTCCACTGATTTGTCAGCAGAGATAGAAAATGGAACTTCTTCCATTATTGTACCTCAGTATCAGATTAAATAATAATGTGCAATGCTTTTGCTATTTATTTATCAGTATTCAAATCAGCTAAGTTAATGGGCAAGGAGATGGCATTTTTATCATTCAGTGTGGATTTGCACAGATATAACTCACTCAGAGGATAAAAATAAAAGCTGTTTGCAAATCTTTCTGCACAATTTTTTAGAGCAAGTAATGTTTCCCTAGTGAACCTGAAAGCTGAAGTATATTTTTATTTTTGGTCAGCCTCATTGTGGGGCTGTCTAGTTCATCTTGTTACAGCAGAGGTAGAAATATCTAGAGTTCACCATGTTTCCTGTAGGTTGACTATTGTATTAACTTTCCACTAAACTGCTGCCAGACTTTTAAGCATATGACAGTTTAGCAACTTATTTATTACTCAAATTTAATAAATATCCTCAAATGTCACTTTTAAGATGTAAAAAAGTTAAATAAATATTTAATTACAGTATTTTGGATAATTAAACCAAACTTTTCTAAAGTAGCAAAGGGTTCCAATAGGTTTTGAATCAGGGGATCTCCAGGTAATTTCTGAATTCAGAAGTCTTTGTAGTTCTACAGTTATTGCTGACTCTGAAAAAGATACATCTTACCCAACACTATATAATGCTTTAAATTTAAAAAAAAAATTCTCAGTTTATTATATATGGAAGCATAATTTTCAATACTCAGTGAAGTGAGTAGTGTCAATAAAACCTCTTCCATGGATTTCTGGAGGATGGACTTTGGACACTGATTTGAAAGGTCCCTGGGAAGAAGTCCTTAAACACAAAGGAGCCCAGGAAGGCTGGAAAACCTTTAGAATGCAATCTTGAAGGTGCAGGATCAGGCCACCCCTATGTGCCAAAACATCAACCAGTAGGGAAGAAAACTGGCCTGGCTGAGCAGGGAGCATTGCCAAGAACTCAGGGGAAAAAAAGAGGTTGTATCACCTTTGGAAAAAGGGGCAGGCAACTCAGGAGGTGTTGAAGGATGTTGTTAGGTCATGCAGAAAGAAAAGCAAAGAGGTGAAAGCTCAGTTAGAACTTAATATGGCCACTTCTGTAAAGGATAATAAGAAGTGTTGGAGGTGGGCTTATTGAGCAGTGAGACGATCCAGTATGGATTAACTACAAAGCTCAGTTTATTAATGGCGTTTCTACAATTATAGTGCTCTCTGAGTGTATGTGCATTAACATTACTGGTGCTCACACACATAAACAATCACTCATTGGCCACAGCTACAAACTACTGTCTCTGTGCAGCTTGTCTTCAGCTGCACCTGCGTTCTCACAGTCCTGTGAACTGTTTATCTTTACGAGCACACAGAATCTGGCCAAGGCCACACTCCTCCTGCTCTGTGAAGAAATCCACAGGCCTGTTAATTTCCCTACAAAGAAGTATTTTTATAAATACAGTAATAAAAGAGGGAGGGCCAAGGAAAAGGTTTTTTCAGGTGTGGAGGGAAATACAGTCACCAAAGACAAGGAAAAGGTTGAGGTCCCTAACTCCTCTGACTTCAACAGTAGAACCAGTTATTCTCAGTTATCCTTAAATGGCCTCCTGAGCTGGTAGACAGGAACAGGGAGCCACATGGATCATCTGTAATCCAAGAGGAAGCAACTAGTGACCTGACGAGCCACTTAGATGATCACAAGTCTCTAGGACCAGACAGGATTACCGGGTCATGAGGGAGCTGGAAGAAAGCTCTCTAAGACACTCTCCATCATTTATCATCAGTCCTAGCAAGCTGGGAAGGTCTCAGAAAGGGCTAGAAAGAGGATCCAGGGAACTACAGACCTGTCAGCGTGGCNAAGTAGCAAAGGGTTCCAATAGGTTTTGAATCAGGGGATCTCCAGGTAATTTCTGAATTCAGAAGTCTTTGTAGTTCTACAGTTATTGCTGACTCTGAAAAAGATACATCTTACCCAACACTATATAATGCTTTAAATTTAAAAAAAAATTTCTCAGTTTATTATATATGGAAGCATAATTTTCAATACTCAGTGAAGTGAGTAGTGTCAATAAAACCTCTTCCATGGATTTCTGGAGGATGGACTTTGGACACTGATTTGAAAGGTCCCTGGGAAGAAGTCCTTAAACACAAAGGAGCCCAGGAAGGCTGGAAAACCTTTAGAATGCAATCTTGAAGGTGCAGGATCAGGCCACCCCTATGTGCCAAAACATCAACCAGTAGGGAAGAAAACTGGCCTGGCTGAGCAGGGAGCATTGCCAAGAACTCAGGGGAAAAAAAGAGGTTGTATCACCTTTGGAAAAAGGGGCAGGCAACTCAGGAGGTGTTGAAGGATGTTGTTAGGTCATGCAGAAAGAAAAGCAAAGAGGTGAAAGCTCAGTTAGAACTTAATATGGCCACTTCTGTAAAGGATAATAAGAAGTGTTGGAGGTGGGCTTATTGAGCAGTGAGACGATCCAGTATGGATTAACTACAAAGCTCAGTTTATTAATGGCGTTTCTACAATTATAGTGCTCTCTGAGTGTATGTGCATTAACATTACTGGTGCTCACACACATAAACAATCACTCATTGGCCACAGCTACAAACTACTGTCTCTGTGCAGCTTGTCTTCAGCTGCACCTGCGTTCTCACAGTCCTGTGAACTGTTTATCTTTACGAGCACACAGAATCTGGCCAAGGCCACACTCCTCCTGCTCTGTGAAGAAATCCACAGGCCTGTTAATTTCCCTACAAAGAAGTATTTTTATAAATACAGTAATAAAAGAGGGAGGGCCAAGGAAAAGGTTTTTTCAGGTGTGGAGGGAAATACAGTCACCAAAGACAAGGAAAAGGTTGAGGTCCCTAACTCCTCTGACTTCAACAGTAGAACCAGTTATTCTCAGTTATCCTTAAATGGCCTCCTGAGCTGGTAGACAGGAACAGGGAGCCACATGGATCATCTGTAATCCAAGAGGAAGCAACTAGTGACCTGACGAGCCACTTAGATGATCACAAGTCTCTAGGACCAGACAGGATTACCGGGTCATGAGGGAGCTGGAAGAAAGCTCTCTAAGACACTCTCCATCATTTATCATCAGTCCTAGCAAGCTGGGAAGGTCTCAGGAAGGGCTAGAAAGAGGATCCAGGGAACTACAGACCTGTCAGCGTGGCCTTGGTGCCCAGTCAGGTTAGGGAGCAGGTCATACTGAGTGTGATCACACAACACATACAACCAAGGGATCAGGCCCAGCCAGTACCCGTAAAGGAAAGGCAGGTCCTGCCTGACCAACCTGATCTCCTTGTATGACCAGGCAACCCATCTAGTGGATGAAGGGAAGACTGCGAGTGTTGTCTACCTGGATTTTAGCAAAACCTTTGACACATAGCACACTCCTGGAAAAGCTGGCAACCCATGGCTTGAACAGGTAAACTCTCTGCTGGGTTAAGAACTGGCTGGAGGGCCAGTCCCAGAGATTGGTAGTNTAGGACCAGACAGGATTACCGGGTCATGAGGGAGCTGGAAGAAAGCTCTCTAAGACACTCTCCATCATTTATCATCAGTCCTAGCAAGCTGGGAAGGTCTCAGAAAGGGCTAGAAAGAGGATCCAGGGAACTACAGACCTGTCAGCGTGGCCTTGGTGCCCAGTCAGGTTAGGGAGCAGGTCATACTGAGTGTGATCACACAACACATACAACCAAGGGATCAGGCCCAGCCAGTACCCATAAAGGAAAGGCAGGTCCTGCCTGACCAACCTGATCTCCTTGTATGACCAGGCAACCCATCTAGTGGATGAAGGGAAGACTGCGAGTGTTGTCTACCTGGATTTTAGCAAAACCTTTGACACATAGCACACTCCTGGAAAAGCTGGCAACCCATGGCTTGAACAGGTAAACTCTCTGCTGGGTTAAGAACTGGCTGGAGGGCCAGTCCCAGAGATTGGTAGTGAATGGTGCTGCATCCACCTGGCATCCAGTCACTAGTGGTGTCCCCAAGGGATCAGTGTGGGGCCTAGTCCTGTTTAATGTCTTTATGGATGATTTGGATGAGAGGATTGAATCCATTGTTAGTAAATTCACGGACAACACCAAGTTGGGTCAATCTGCTGAAGGGCATAAAGGCTCTGCAGAGGAACCTGGACAGGCTGGATTGATGGGCCAAGACCAGCAGCGTGAGATTCAACAAGACAAAGTGCTGGGTCCTGCATTTTGGCCATGCTAATCCCATGCAGTGCTACAGGCTGGGGGCAGAGTGGCTGGAAAAGCGAAAAAGTACTTGGGAGTGCCAGTCAACAGGCAGCTGAACACAAGCCAACAGTGTGCCCAGGTGGCCAAGAAAGCCAATGGCATCCTGACCTGTATCAGGAATAGTGTAGTCAGCAGGACTAGGAAAGGGTTCATTCCCCTGTGCTAGGCATTGACAAGGCTACACCTTGAGTACTTCATTCAGTTCTGGGCTCCTCACTGTTCAGTGAAGGGTAACAAGTCTCATGAAAGGTCCAGGAAACATGTCTTATAAGGAACAGCTATGGGAGCTGGGTTTGTTTAGTTTTGAGACGAGGACTCTCAGGGGGGACCTTATCACTCTCTACAACTACCTGAAAGGAGGTTGCAGTGAGATGGGGGCTGGTCTCTTCTACTGTGCCTGTGGTGAACAGACCGGAGACAGGGGAGATTCAGATTAGATATTAGGGAAAAAGCTCACTGTTAGGGTGGTTAGGCATTGGAATAGGTTACCCAGGGAGGTAGAAGAGTCACCATCTCTGGAGGTGCTTAAGAGGCATCTGGATCTGGGTTTAGGTGATGTGGTTTAGTGATTTAGCATCTGCAGTGATAGTGATAGGCTAAATGGTTGGACTTGATGGTCTTATAGGTCTCTTTCAACCTTGAAGATTCTATGAGTCTATGATTCTGTTCTGTAAAAGGTGTGCAATCTTGTTACAGTCTTCTTATTTGATTTTTGCATCTAACTCAAATTGTGTGGCAAGAATTCTCAGACATGAAAAACTTTGAAAAGAATAATTATGTTTCCTTCATCAATTCCAAGCATATGTATGTAAGATGTTCTTCCTCTTTGCCCATAAAACAAGAATTTGAGCGTAGAAATACATAACTCCTACACAGTGCTGGATATTCCCTCTACTCTGCTAGAAATGAGTAAACAGTTTCTGGCAAATATTGAACTTTCATTTTAATTTGCATATATCTCTCATATTCTTTTTGGAAATAAACATAGTCCCTTCCTGATGTGAGATAGTAATTTCATAGTTCACAAAAACTGTCTTCTCTCACACTAGTCTGTGACAACCACAGTGGTGAAAAGTGGTTCAGATTGAGAATGAATATTTTAGATAACAGCAATATTACACTTTCAGTAATACTGTCACTGTACTTATTCATCTTGATGCTGTGTTGGTTTCCTCAACACCTGTGACCCAAGAGCATTCAAGAAGGTGTCTGTAATGGGCTGGCAGATATTTTCACCCTATGGTGGATACCACTGAAGTGTGACTGCATAGTTCCTGTTACTATGGTTATCAGGCTGCAAATCTCCATAATGAAGGAGGTGAATTATCAGGCATTTTTCTAAATATTTAAGTGTGCTTATCATTAGAGGCACTGCTGGCAAGGTTGACTTCCCCCTTGGTGTGACATGAAGAGCAGCAGGTGGGGCCCTCATGGAGATTTTCTGCCCTGAATAAAGGGACTTAAATGTCCCTGTATCTCCAGTTCTAGACTGAACTTGAAAATTTCAGCTTGACAGCCCATGGGATCCCCACCCTAGTGAAGTCTTTGCAGGAATAGGAGGCATAGATGCATTTTTCTGTTGAATCAGCCCCCTCATTTCCTGGAAATGGTGTTTCCTCTTGTGATACGTGGGCCAATTTTGTTTTTTAACAAACGAGTTCAAAAGCTTAATGAACAACTTGAGTAAATTTCCATGACTGATAACCTTGTCCTTGGTTTAATCTTGCAAAACCCTGCATATTTCTGGGTGAATTAGAAGCAGTTAGCAACCTCTAATTTTCTTGGATGCTAATTATCAAATTTTTGCTAACGCTTTCAGTACACATTTGTATAATTTGTAACTTTTGTCCTGCTTCACATTCCAAGGCAGAAACTAGTGATTTTACTGATGTTAGCTATTTTAATTAATGGCTGTTCTCTGCTGGTATAGGTAATGATGGAGAAATCTGAAAATTAAAACAAAGCAAAACAAATAAAAAAAGCAACAAAAACCTAGAAACACCATGCAAACTGTTCTGTAGTCTTGCATGTTTGTCTTAACTTCAAACAAAGCAAAGAAAAGAGCAGAGTTTTGACATTTTACTATTTATTTCTCTTTACTGTAAGGGTGTCTTACATATTTCAATTTTTTTAAATTATCCCATTGAACTTTTGAAGCTTTTCAATAAACTAATATATCCCATAATAACACATAATGTGAAAGGCAAAATAATAATTTTTATGAAAGATTTTTTTCTCCCTCGAAAAGAAAGAAACAAATGCACAAAGGCTAAATCAAGATTACTGGCATAAGTGAGGACAGGTTTCAGTGTAGCAGAACTGATTAAGTTCCCTTGTCTTAAGGATTGTGTTGATGCTGAAGATGCAGAAAACTCCAGTTTTAATAGATAGTATGGATAAGAGTTCAGCCTAAAAGTGAGCAGAACACGGTTGTCTAAATATTAATGTTTAAAAAGCTTTATTAAATTAATGAAGAAAAATTAGTCCTTAAATCACAAAAAAAAGTCTCACCAATGTAGAAGTGTTAATATTAGGCATAGGTAAGCATGGTACATGGATGATTTTCCTTGACAAGAAAGATGACTGCTTTGATAGTCATCATACAAAGTTTGTTTATGTTAAGCCTAAACAATAAGCTTGCTTTAGGATGTACAGTTTATACTTTATTGCCTAATGCCAATGTATGTATTAAAAAGTTATCTACTTGAGTGAGTCTAGTACTGCTCTTTATGTTTAACCTCTAGTGTTTGAAAATGCTAAATTAAAATAGACTGCACAGTTGGCACTCAAGCCCCTTTTTCATAAGCACTTTGACAGTCTTTACCTATGGAACACACTTGGTCTTTTTTTCCAGAGCTCTTTCCCCTCATTCAGGAACTGAATGTATAGCAATTCCAATTACCAAGCAGCAACCCATTCTTTGTTTGTTTGGTTTGTTGATATTATTTGTTTCGGGGTTTTCTGTTCAGTATGTATAACACATCTGAATGATCAGAATTTTGTCCAAAGAATATCTACCACAGGAGACTCGTTGCATTGAGAAATAATTCATTTTACCAATTTCCATTTCCTTTTTCTGTTGTACATCAGTTTTAAGAAGAATGTTTTAAAATACATCCAGTTAAGACTAAAGGGGCTGAATGACTGTCTTTCAGGTTAATCTTTTAACAAACCCTTTCAGATTCTTTTACCTTTGGTTAGTGAACAGAAATCTCTTAGCAAATTCCTTGTGAACAATGGAACTCTTGAAGAAAATATTATAACTGTCTGTTAAAGCTCAGGACAGAAAAAGTACATTAATAATTCTACTTGGTGTTCATATTGCAGAGACACAGCTTCAGAGAACAAACAATGAGCAATTAACATTTGATTTTAGGAAAAAAAGAACAAGCAAAAAAACTCCACAATAAGGACTTAAAATGTATAGTAACTGCTCACTCTTCTAATTTTTGAGGTAGTGGTCAGAATCACAAAAACAAAAGAAAACAAAAAAGATAGTTAAACATATGCCCTTTTTGTGTCCATGTACAGAATTTTCTGCAAACAGTGATTGTGAATCCAACAAGCCATGTGAAACACTGTTGCTAGTTCAAAAAGACAATAGGAGAAATATTCAATTCCAAGGATACTACTTTTGATTTTTGCTTGCATGTGTATTTATCTTTAATCATTATTTACATTCAATAGCTTCCTACTTGTTGAGATTAGGAGACAAAGGCTGAATAATTTCACCATAATGACAAAAGATTAATTTCATACTAACTAAAATTTATGAATCCTGCCTTTTTCTGTGAGTAATTTAAAATCTATGTCTGTGGCACACAATTGCCAATCCTGGGCCATGTGGCACAAATACATGTCCTGATGCTTGCCTTGCTTTCAGTAATTAATGATGATTCACAACTTGCCACACTAAAATGTCTTTGTTTATAGCTTATCTCCCTCTTCCTCCTTCCAGCTTATTAAGAACAAACTAGAAATATTTAGGACTCCCAAAGGGCTTTATCAGAAACAAGAAACAAATTTACAAGACTCTCAGTGCTGCAAAAAATACAGCAGTTTCACTGATAACATTACATAACAATAAATAATAACAACCGCATAGTCATATCTTCAGGCCTTTAAGTATAAAAACAGAAATTAGAAGATAACTTGCCTACCACACCTTTAAGATGATGTTCTTCCTGTAGCATAAAAAGACTAGGTATTAGGAAAAAAGAAAGAGAATGATCACCCTACTGACTTTTGCAAAAAAATTCTGGCATGCACTCTTTCCTTTGTCCTCAGACATTAATGTGTTCAATCCAAATCACAGTTTTGACTTTCCAGCTCTTTTCCAGTCTCCAAGCATCAGAGCTACTGCCCCGCAGCTAAAGTGGCACTGGACTGTCCTGTCAGGGCAGCAGTGGAGCCAGCCTTGGCCTTATATGGTGAGCACCAAAAAATGAGCCCATGAAATGAAGGTTTAGCCAAGTGCCAGTCTGATTACCACAACAGAGCTAAGTCATTTTGCTGGAAGTCTCTAAAAAGGACCAAGGACATAGTAATTAGCAGCAATGAGAAAGTGAAGAGACACTATGAAGAGAAGATAAAGCAGCATTGCTATCAGTCCAAGCTGAATAGATAAAGGAGAAATGCGACATCATAGTGGAACGCTCCCCCTTCCCATTCCCTGCCGGCCATGTGGTCCCCGAAACGTCCCAGGAAAGAGACACACAGAGACCACAGGAGGGGAAAGCAGAGAGAGAGTTTATTCAGTCAGTGGTATTTAAGGGGCTTTAGGGGATTTTGGTTCCAACCAAGAGAAATCGAGGGCTGACAACCAATGAGGAAAGGGTTAACAAAGGACCGATAGTGGGGGTTTCACATAGTCTGGCCAAGGTAAATTCCTGCATACTAATTAGGAAGAGTTTTCTCAAAGGGTCTTGGGAAGAGGAAAGGTGACAGGGAAAAAAAAGGCAAAGGATCCATTTTACAATACAGTAAAAGCCTCCGTTTTTAAGGCACTTTGGCTGGTTTCTTCATTTTCTTCACAAGCCCATCACCACAGAGAAACTCTATGTTCGATGCACAGCATGCTGGGACACAGCTTTTTCTTCTCTTTTGATTGGCTTTTATGACACAGAAATACATGCTCACTAACTCTCCAATACATCCTGTCCTTTCTGGTGTTTCCAATCACTTGTAGAATTCAGTCTATGCCTACACTAGTCCCACAGAAACACAATGGTAGCATCTGTGATAAGAACTAATGAAAAACCCCTGCTGCTGAGGCATTATCATCCATCCCATATGCACCTCATTTTCTTTACATTGACTCTAGCCCAGGTCCTTGGTTTGAATCCCCCGGTCGCTGACACACATTATGTATGCTCTTAGGTCATGCCTTTTTTCACACTGAGGGATCCTAGGCCTCTAAAACTGCTCCACAATATAAATTAAGGCACTGTGAATGAAGACAACAGAGAGACTCCCTCAAAAAACACCTTCCTTATCTAACTGAAATACGCATCCTTTGAAGATGAATCTCTAATTTTCTTCAGATGGTGTGTTTCTGAGGATGTGAGGCAACCCGTCATTTGTCTTTCTTTCTGGGTGGATATTATGCTTATTACTAAAAGTCACATGCAGTGTGTGAGACGAGGGGGGATAAAAGTCCTCCTGTCCTCCCCATTTAACATACCTAATCAGAAAGAATCACAATTATCTTTTAAGACAGTTAGTTGTAGAAACCTAAGCAGTTATTGTTACATGAATAGTCTGTAATGTCCTTTAGTTGTGTAAAGGAGAATATTTTATTACTGGAAAGAAGAATGACACTTCCTCTTCCTAGTCCCTCTCAGTGAAAAAACAAACAAACCCCAAACAAAAATGAAACAAAAACCACACACAAACGCAAAACCCCCACCCATAAACAGCAGAAAGAGTGCTTTAATATCATAAATGTATTAGCTGATATCCTACAAGGCGGACAGTATTTCTGTGACACTCACAGAGAGCAATAGGCCAAAGTAGCATGTATCAAGTGGCTGAGTGGAACTCAGAACAGCAATGCCATACACCTAAGCCTGGGCTCTCACCACAGGTTGTCCTTCTCACAATATTTCTCACAACCTATTTCTCTGAGCCCTCAGGAAACTCAGTTTTTCCAAATGATAGCCAAGAGATGTAGAAATACCTGGCAATCTGTTGCTCCCTGATGAAACAAGGTATTGTGGGCACTGGGAGAAACAAGTAAAGAAACAAGGGCAGCAAGATTACCAATCTCATTGGTTAGTGATAGCTGCAGGGAAACAGGTTTCCAGTTTCAATTTCACTTTATTCTGTGATTGAAATGGAAATGCCTCAGTTGGGTTAGTTTTTGAGGAATTTAGCTCACACAATTACTGTAGCTGTGTAATGCTTGCCATCTTTATTTTTTTTTTCTCAAGGTGGTAGAAAACCTTTCAACCAAACAGAAAGAAAGAGAAAAAATGAGTGCTGAACACTGAAAACAAGGACAATGCTTATTTGATTGAGTAGAGTATTTCCATAGCTTAAATCAAGTTTTTACATTGGATGCAATGTAGGTGCAGAAAGCAATGCCTGCCCTGCCTCTAAGTATAGCTCCTTTTTTTTTTCTTTGGTATCTGAGGGAAATCCCTACAGACCATGTGACTATGCTACTGTGATCATTTGGATCAAAATCCTATGAAGATAAAAATGTTAGAGCAGTTTGTCCAGAATAGTCACCAAAATAACCAAGTAGAAGGCTTGAATTTTAAACCAGCAAAATAGAATAGTCCTGTGAAATAGAGTCTGAACTCTTGTCTCCAACTACTCGTAACAGAAAAAAAATGTAGGAAATGGATGGAAAGTATAGATTTTTTGTCTTTGAGGAAAATAAATGAACTTCAGAGATGACACACAGACCACTCTGTAGAGATGCAATTTCCAAAGTAAAACCCCTGAGTTTGAAAGCTTGATGCCAATAACTTATAAGATCTTTCATATAAACATTGAGTTAGCCTATAGAAAGTACACTGAAACCAAATGTGAGTCTGTTATTTGTAGATGACGACAGAAAGGAAGTTTGAAAGCAAAGACAAATGCCTATGCCATGGCCTGTTTCACATGCAAGTGCAATTAGAGGATGCACCCAGGCTAAACTAACAGCAGAAGACACTCAATAGGGAGACACGTTTCTTTAATACAGTGGCAAGAAATGTTTGAGATTTTTCATGGCTATTGCAAAAACTCTGGTTTTGACCTCATCCACATTCAAGGCTTTCCTAGAGCAGAGGAAAGCATCCAGGCCGGGAAAGCCTGTCTGCAAACTGTCCATCCCTCTCCATCTCTGTTATAAGCCCTGCAGTCTGCTAACCTTAGGGTTGCAAACACAGAGCCAAAGGTGAACAGAGCAACGGAGCAGCTCAAAATTTTATAGGCAAATTCAGGTAAAGTAGAGAGGTCTTAACATTTTTTTTTTTGAGTCAACACAATGTGATGAAATGATGTGATAAAGTAATTCAATTACAACCTACTGTAAGGCACAGAAGTTAATGATGGGTAGAATGATAGGATTTTAGAAGGAAATTATTTCAATTTATAGTAGAGGTGGCAAATTTCAAACCTGACTTGATTCTGAATATCCATGAAGATCTCATGCATTACCTCTTGGGATAAAATTTAAGGATTAAATTAGCTATGTCTGTTTTCTTGCTGGTAGAGAAAGTATACCTTTTTCATTGTCATGTTCTGTCACTAATACTGACACACTAATATGTCTTTCTAATACATATTTAGATAGATAGAAAGACTATTTGTTACTTTTTTCAGCTTTTAGGGAATACTTATTTAAGCTATACAGGGAATATAATAATTTTTCAGGGGTTCATTTTCTTCATGGTTACACCCAATATTAGTATATACAACGTGAAATCCGAGGAATCTTTGAAACTCCACTATAACTTCCACATCGAGCTACTGAACAGTGGCTTTGCCTTTTATAACAACTAATTACTTTGGAAAGACATCCTACAGTTTATGCAGCAAGCAGTGGTTTTGGCACTGTTTCTGTTTGCACCAGAATTCACTTTAAAATGTGAATCTGAATGTAAAATACTAAGAAATGTATATGGATTTGGCAAAAAAAGTGGTGGGCTTTCTGCATATTGATTGATCAATTTCATTTTGTCTGTTTTCTATTTTAATAAGTGTCACTGGTGTATTTATTAATACCTTTCAATAGAGTTGGCAAACAAGCAGCCTCCTATAGCAACTCTGGACAATTCGAGCACCAGTAACTCTGAACTATTCATGAGCATCTTAGTCTTTCTTTGCATGTATAGGGATGGGGCATTCCAGAAGCTGATATCCTTGTTTGTTTTTTTAAGAAGCTTCAGCTAAATCTCTTCATCACGTAGATTAAAGACTCTTTTCTGTGGTCTGGAATATCTATGGACCATTTTCTATGATATAGTCAAGTTTGGAGAGTTATAATTATCAATGGTGTTTATAGAGTTATAATTATCAATGGTGCATCCTTTTGAATGAAATCATCTGGGCTGCTCAGTACTAAATTGGAAGAAAATAGAGCTGGTTTGGTTAAGGGAGTAACACAAGAAAGGGTAGCAGAAATAAGATTTCACCTCATTCTTCTAAACAGAAATAAGAGAATAGTTCATATTCTCTACTAATGCATGGACAAAAGGTTATTGATTCACTAAGCACAAGACAGATTGTATCAGAATGAAATATCCAATCAAAAGTATTGGTGGATTATATTAGGAAATGTCTTAGGTCTGACTGCTATATGAGATATCAGCATCTTTCACAACTGTACCAACTTTGCACATAACAATCAGTTTGCATCCAGTGCTATTTCCCAGTTATATCGGACTGAGTAACTTATTAGTCTTTTCCCTAGACTGTCCATTATCACCATTCTATCCCACTTTAATGATGCTCAGGACTCCCTGAAAGTGCTCCTTTCAACTTTCTTCAAATAATCTTCAATTACTTTTACCTGGGCAGCGAAAGATGGCATTGCTTTACAAACTAGTTCATTAAGTTGGCATCTTGACAGTGTGGTGGGTGAGAGGACTATTAAAGTGAGTATAAGTTTAACCAGTTTAGATCTTGCTCTGCACTCACAAACTTTCAATCTCTAATTTAATCTGAGTCTGGATCAGCCCTGAATGTCATCTCTGGATAATGAGCAAGGGTAATTCACAGGCTTCCATCTCCCTCACAAGACTGCTCTGTTACTATGGCTGCACTGTTGCTGACCTCCCTGAGGCAAAATTAAACTGTCTCTCAGCTGCAAGGCTTCTGCAGACTGGAAGCAGCTCGTCAGGATGCAGGTTGCCATAGGCGCTTGCTGTGCCTCCAAATTACTACTGGGTTTCCAGCCCTGTACAAGGCAGACTGGGCTAAAATCACAAAACACAGTGACCAAGTCTGACTCAAAACCCCTGGCACCATCAGCATTTCTTCCATTGCTTCAACCAGTATGCCTCCTAAAAGCCCAGCATTGTGAAGGATGTGGCCATGAATCCTATTGCCTCCTTTAAATTGGGCTGCTGAAATAAAATGGACTATTCACAAGCTAGAGTTACATGCTTCTTTAGATAACTTGCTGGAAAGCATCACAATAAAACGTGTGCAAGTCCACACAGACAAGCTAATTAAAAAGAAATCTTCCATATGGGCCTCCATATGTGTACATATCCATGTAATATATCCGAATTCATAAACTACAGCATCTGCAGAATGAGAAAAATTATTATTCACCTCTTGCAAATGCATTTTTTTCCTCCCACCCCAGGTCAAACAACTAGAAATTACTGTATTTATTATTTTAGAGGCATGGAAATGAACCATTTCATTATTGAGACCGAGATCAGAGTTGCAAGCACTGCTGAGAAACTAGCAAAATTCAATCACTCTTTGTAGGCCAAAACCTGTGTGTGTGCTTCACCCTTTTACTGAAGGAGACACAAACCCCAAACTGCTGAGTAACCCAACTACCTGCCCAAGTACTTGGCATTTGGCAGTATTCGTCATAATTTCCTTAAGTTTGACATTATTAATTTTCCTGATAGAGTAACATAAGCAGAATCCAAAAGTCAGCCCAGACCTGGAACCTGTGAGCTGGAACTGCATCACACTGGTTTAGCTACTGCCTCTTGGGCTTTCAGTTTCCAGCAGTCCCTGTAGCCTTCAACATTAACTAACATTGTAGAAGACATTTATACCAAATTGAAAGGGTATCAAATGATAAATGTATTAGATCTGGTGTTTGCTGTCTCAGATATTAAGGTAAGGTTACAAATACAGTATGTATGCCTACTTACATGCAGTCTTTTTAATGTGATGACACAAATGTGCAGAAAATTCAAATATGTCCGAGAAAATGAAAAATATTTCTGCCAATTCTCAGTGCAACTGAATTTTTTCAGCTTCATTTAACTTCTTCTACAAACCAAAAGCAATTTTCGGAGTAGATAATGATTTTCACTGCAGGAATGCCAAAGCTTCTTAGATAAAATGGGCAACTTTTGCTGGAGACAAGTGTATAAAAAAATATGCTGTTTATTCTACCACAAAAATTATCAATTTAAAGGCCTTTTCACTGATTAAAATGAAAAATATTTTATATATTTATGAGACAGTATTGTAAAAGATCCGTTTGTTAGAGTGCTGATAAAATAATGTGACAGTTTCTAGAAACATTCCTGAGTGTCAAAGGTATATAAAAGCTAAAATAGTAATATGGCAAAACTGTCTCTTCATTTACACACCATCAGTAGAGGGGAGGAGTGGGAATTGTCATGCCGCAAATAGGCTATTTATCTGAAGCTTTTCAGTAAGTAGGATAGACAGATGTTTCACAGACAGGGAGATGGATGCACAGTGCATCCAGCACACCAGAACCAGTGTGAAAGGACATGCACTTTGTACATTATGATGCTCCAGAATTAGTAAGGAGGCAGAACAGAAGTACCGAAGTCCATTTTCCATTAGAAAACTGCAAAACTGAATGCTGCTTTTTTAAACTGAGAAATTCAACCTTGATATTGTTGGGGGGGGGGTAAATACTTTTTTTTATCCCAGTAAAAACACCAGTAGCCTAACTACTTTAAATGTAATAAATATTCCTGAAGTTTGTATGTGTGTAAAAATCTGATCAATGGTTTTCGTTATTGCTATGCCATTAGCTGCAGTACTAATTGGACTGCACCACAGTAGCACAGATTGACCTCTCTGCAAAAAAAAAAATTAAAGAAATTTTTAACTCTCAGAAACAGAGAAATTTGTTTTGTACAAACACTTAAAACATCTTTGAGACTTTGATGGATATTCAGGAACAGGAGCAGCATAACTACTAAAAGTAGTGTCATTTACTTCTTTTCACATTAAACTAAAAGTAGATAATAACTGATATTTTTCCATTGGACAGTTGCAGGTCCTCAGACTTCAAAGGATAGTGGTTTACAACAGTGAAGAGTGCTTCTGTTTTATAATAAACACACATAATCACCTTTTAAATTTTATATATACCACACATTGAATAAATTGCTCAGTAGGGAAAAAGCTGTTTGCCTTTTCCTAATAAAATATAGTAGAGGGAAAAGACTATGAATTCCAGAAAACAAGGTGAACAGTAGTTTTAACACTGGATCATTTCTTCAGTGCAGTTTGGTGTGTTTCTTTTTTAAATAGACTGGGATTTCTCATTTTCATCAGCATAACCATAGTTTCTTAGCTCATACCCAGATTAGATCAAATCCTTTCAAAATTAACCTGACAGTGCTATTGTTATTCAATAGAGGATGAATGTGATCCTAAAAGAAAGTAATAGGAGTTGTTATTATTAATAATGGTATCCCGCAATACACTCCAGGAATCCTGGGAATTACTGGATCCTATTGTAAACTCTAATATGAAGTCATAGTTATATTTTCTCCTCCCACACAGCTAAAGCAGCTCTCATATACAAGAGATACAAAGGTTTTTATTTTGCTAAGGTCATTTATCAAGCATCTGGGATGACATAACCAAAGAGCCCAATGCAGGTTGGGATTGGTGTGGGTGGGGAGCAGCACTGTCATACTGGGGGTCCTGGCAGACAAGCTGAACATGAGTCAGCAGAGCATGGCTGCAGCAACAAAGGCAAACTGGATCCTGAGCTACATCCACAGGTGCATTACTGGCAGAGGTGAAGATGTGGTCATCCGTCTCAGAGTTGGTCAGGCCTGAAGTCCAGTTCTGGTCCCCCACATTTTGAGAAAGACACAGGTGAACTGGAGAGGGTTCAAAGGAAGTCTGCAAAGGAGATCAAAGGTCTAGAGTACCTGCCCCATGAGGAAAGACTGAAGGACTGAGATCTTTCATCCCTGAAGGTGGGAGTAAGGACCTCGTCATAGTACTTAAAGTATTCCTGCTCTTAAAGGATGGCTACAGAGAGGACAGAGGGACCATGGGCAACAGGCACAAGTTGCACTGAGAGGTTCTATCTTGATGTAAGAAAGAATTTTTCTGCAGAGAGACAGTCAGTCTCTAGAACAACGTCACCAGGAATGTAGTAGAGTCCCCATCACTGGATGTTTCAAGATGTAATGGGACAGGGTGGTACATAATTTCATCTAGGGTATTTTTCCCATGAAAAAATGGAACAGATGATCTTCTGAGAGCCCTTCCAACCTGGGCTGTTTTATGATTTTTTAAGCATTTCTTCCCTGAAAGTTGAGGAGTAACTAAAGTGCACAAAAAGGGGTTGAATTAGAATCACTGAAAGATTTGAGTTGAAAGGTACCTCTGAAAGTTACTTGGACCAATCTTGTACTGAGACAGGGTTTCTCAGGGTTCTCAGGACCTTTTCCAGTTAAGGTTTGAAAATCTCAGAAAAAGTAAATTTCATTGCCTTGCCATGTTGAGCTTGACCACTCCATTATCCCCTTGTGTCTAGTAAGAATTTCTTTTGATTGTGACCATTGTCTCACTCCTCCAGTGTGCATCTCCGAGAAGACACTGGCTTCATCATCTCTACAACTCCCTTCTAAGTACACAAAGGCAATAAGTAATTTTCCCTCACCCTATTTTCTCTAGGAGGAACAAACCCAGCTCCACAAGTTTATTTGTAAGATATATGCTCCATATCCCTAAACATTTCTGTGGATATCTGATGGACTGTCTCTTGTTTGTTGATGTTCCTTTTACACTGGGGAGGGGAGAGCAGAAACAGAATGCAATGCTGAACACACACCTTACCACAATGCCAGGCTAATCACTTACCTCAAACTGCTGTTGATGCTTCTGCCAGTGCATCCCAATATGCTTTTAGCTTTTCTTGCAGGAGCAACTGATGGCTTGTGTTCAGTAGCACAAATAGGTTCAGCTTTACTGGCTTGCATATCAGGGAATAGTGCAGCCGCAGTCTTAATCATATTTAGAACCTGCTAGCAGGGCCTGAAAAACCTGATTTAGAGCTAGTTTAGCTGTGTTTTCAAAAGTCAAAGTCACACAGCATTTATTTAGCTGAAGTTTCAGTTATCACAGCAGGAGGCAAAAACATACTGGCTTGAAGACATCACATCATTGGTAAAAAAGCACGAAGAAAGGCAGCACAAGTGATCCAGATGATGGATAACCCCATGGGAAAAAGCCATGCTATGTGATACATGACATTGAGAGTGTTGAGAGCTGTTGATGAGAGACACAGCACAAAGTCAGACGATTCCTGTTTCTTGTTTTGACAAGCTCATCCAATCCACCTTCTTGCTCCAAGGTAGGCTGAGCCATTGCTGACTCCATCACACTTAGCTAATGTTTGTCTCAACTGCAGTTAAAAGCCTCCCACCTGACAGGTTCTCCAGGCAACTATGTCCTTGCTGTCCTATCATTACAGTTAGAAACAAATTCCTAATACCTATCTTGATGTAGAGCCATCATTTTAGATTTCAGAAAAAGATATGTTATGGTAATGGGCAGACGTCTTCAGGATGTGGTTTAGGAGCTGCTTGCCCTGCCTTAGACTGACTTCCACAGACTGAATGTCATCTTGGGGACCTTTCCAGCCCCATGTGTCATGCTTTCTCTAGTTATTTTGCTCCTTTAAGGAAAATTATTTGACAGCTAGATCATCTTAAAGTTGTCTTTTGCCACAAGGCTGAAGAGAGTACTAAAAAATTACAGTGCCACAAATGACTTATTGATGCAGCAAAAGTTAAAAACATGCTGTAACAATGACCATCTTAGGATGTGAATTTATATTCCCCTAGATGCTACACCAGCTCAAGTGCAGATGATTTGATCTTTTTTTAAAAAAAGAAGAATAGATTCTACTTATATATCAGTTTGTAGAAAGAAAAACAACAATTATAGCAAGCCAAATATTTTTTTTTAATCTAAAGACAACTGTACAGTTTATCCAGAAATAGTGCATTAGTTATACAAACATTTTGGAGGAATGTAGTGATGTCCCTAGCCTAACACAAAAAATTTCACTTCAATATTTTTGGAGCTTTATTGCTGTCTCTGGACAAAGCTCACTGAATTGGATTTATCTCAGCATAACTTTCTTCTACATCATACGGACTGTAGTTAAAGGTTAAATTCATGTTGAATTTTGATCCAAACTCAAACTCATAAACTACTTATTTAGAAAGATTTTGAATTGAATACTGTATTGTTCTTACTCTTAGTTCCCTATTAGAAACTTAAAATGTTTATTTTCTCTCTCAAAATCAATGTTATATACATGCTAATATTCATGTTTAGTTTCTCAGACTTGGTAAGGATGCTATAACAGACTGCAGAAGCAGATCCTTCCATTTTTCATTCTATGCAAACCATCTAAGAGATGAAGGTGGTGAATGACCGATGCATTTGAATGCTACCATCTTTTCTGTTTTGCAGTTGCCACAAGCCATCAGGAAGACATGCAGCCTTGGACACACAGCGACACGAAACAGCTGCAAGTGAGGTTGCTGAACCTGAACGAGATGTGCAAAGAAATCCTTTGAGGATCTGAGATTTAGGGCTTTATCCAGACCTTAGTGCCATGTTAGCAGAATAGTAGTATTTCCTTTATCCTAACCCTTTGCTTCCTTAAACTGCTTAAATAGAAAAAACCTTGTAAGAAATTGGCTTTAAGGGTAAGCTGCTGCACATCTATATGCATATTTGGAAGGCAACAACCCTTATGTGGGGAGCAACTGCAGATATAGGTGGCAATGCACCTGCCCTGTGGAAAAAAAATCCTGGTGCTCAAAAGTCCTACTGAGCACACTACCAAGACTGTCTGGATGTACAACAGTCAACTGGAGCCATATGGTCAGGCATACAAGGCAGCTCAAAAGTAAAACAAAATATCCTGTCTTGTATGATGAAGGTCTACTGGTATTTGTTGCCTCAGTTACTTCAATTTTTTTTTCCAAATAACTTTGCAGTGCAACAATGGAGATGGAAGCACCAGAGCACTACTTTCTTGATCACAACTCCCATTTTACAGTCTTAATTGCTACTTATGAGACCCTTGGTATCTCGGTCCTTGCTGAACACCTCAGCAAGCTAGTGGTTGGTACAATTTAAATTAATTAAACAACATTAAACATTCATAGACAAGATTTTTAATATTGTAATCTTAAAAAAAGGGAATTGTACTAACAGATTTTTTTTTTCAAATTGCTAATAAGAAGGCAGTGCAGGATGCAAGACCTTGGTAGTGACTCTCTTACTCAGCTACCAGACTGTTCATACTGCTGTCTAGCACAGTGGATTCCCAGTGCCAACTAGAGATTGAATTGACTTGTAGGCTCCTTCTAGGGAGCAAAAAAGCCAACATGCTTTCTGGTTTTCAGCATATAGACCATAAAGTAAGAGAATCACAAGACAAACCTTGAAATCCATATGTTTTTTGCAATCTTTCTCTGTTTAACAATTGCTTAACAAGAAGTTGATATTTCAGAACTGGTATGTGACATAAAAATAACAATCTGGCAAGTAAAAAAGTCATTTTTTATCATTTAAATACAATACCTAAAGCAAAAATACATTTTTTCTAAACCAAGTAACCTGGCTACATGATTGAGTAATGAACTACTTCATTCTGGGGGCACAGGTTCTATTGGGAATTATAATAGTTTGCATTTAAATTACCTTTAATCAGATAATCTTGATGCTCTTTACAATTAGTAAGCAAACTGTAAATACCTTATCAGAACAGTTAAATGGTAATTAAATCATTTTAGACAATATATAAATTAAAGGCCTAGAAAGGTTAATTTAATTTCCTATTTCTGCTTGAGTGCAAAAGTTGAGACAATGAAAGGGGGGCAGATCAGACAGGAAATGGAAAGAACCATACTAAATACTATGAAATTCAAGAAAGTTTAGCTAAAGATGGGATCTTACTGTGGTAAGAACAGACATTTTTAACAACCCCTTGTCATACTGTTTTGCTTTTTTTATATCTCCTGAAACCTCATTTAACTTGAACACTCTCAATGGTCTTTTGTTTAGCTTTTCTTCATCCAAATCTGCCGCCCACTCTTGTTCTCACTGACTCTGCTGATGGCCTGAGGATTTTTGCAGGTGCACCTAGTCATATATAAGACATTCCAGTTATTTGAGCTTTGTTTAAAATGAAGAGTGGCCTACTATTTTGAAAAGAATCCCACATATTTCATTGGAAGGAGGCAGAAGAACATATAACCAATGAATATAAAAAAAGCAACAAAATAAGTGATTCAAGAAGCATAGAAAACCAGGAATTCTGGAAAAGGGAAGAACTTCAAGATGCAAAGATGTGAAAAGGCGAGAATCAAATCCTATTGAGAAAAAAAAGGATACAAACAAAGGGAATTGAGAATTGTGCTAAACCAGAAGAATAAGAAAAAGACTGAAAAGAACTTTTCTTCGCCAAATAATGAAGATGTAAAGGAAAATGAAACAAAGAAAAGAATGCGTGAGAAAGAGAATGGAGACAGCATAACATAAAGAGAATGAGTTATGGATTGGATAGAGATAGGAGGGAGAAAAAGTAATGAAAAAAAACACATTTTGTTTTTAGATAGTGATAAATATTTTTAGCACAAGTTTTATATTTTGTGGCAGCTATAATTATGCAAAATAGCAATCTGCATGCTAAATATCTAGTAAAAGCAGTAGTGGTTTACAGTCTTTCAGAGAACACATAGCATGTGCCATAAATTGTGACATTTTTCAGCATGATAGCTGTCATCATCAGTCTGTTCAGAAATTCAGTGATTAAGATTTAGCTAAAGGCTGTGTAATTTTTATAGCACTTATGTTGCAATGCTTTTGTTCAGACATGATGATTTTTAAATAAATGTCTGACATCTTATGATATCCTGAAATCAATAAGCTGAGACACAAGCCAGGAGAAATGGAGGAGTAGAAAAAGAATTGGTTTGCTCTGTAGTGGGTTGCAACCATCACTACATCCTCTCAAATAATGCGTTATGCATTGCACCATCTCTCTTAGCAGGAGGCTAAGGTGTAAATGAAAACTGGCACCTAAAAGGCTTTGAAGTTTTAAATAGCAGGATTAAAACAAGCTGTACTTGTTGTGGGAGAAGCTTGACTAAGTGAAAAACCATCCATTCTCTACTGCTGTCACAGAATCTTTCTTATAACATTTGTTTGGTTATTTGTTGTTACACTAGGGAATCATCACAGATTTCTCATTGGACATTACTTATGAACATAATATGTTGAACCAGTAACTCCAGAAGAAATAAAACAATACTGTTCTGAAGTGTTTAACCCCATGACACCCTCTGGGAATTAAATTCACTGGGATATTTCCCTCAGTACCAGAATTGAAAAGATCTTGAAAGTAGCAGTAGCTATTTAGAGATAGCAGACTCAGTTTTAAGCAGGACAAATCCCCAAGCCCAATGCATCCCAAAAAACTGTATTAGAAACAACTTGTATGGAATATAAAATTTACATTTTAGCTACAGAAGCTGAGTGAAACCAAAGGAATAGCATAGGAAAACTAGCATCTTTTTCTTAGAAAGGGGATCTTGATTCTAGTGTTGTGTTGATTGTTATAAGTTGGCTTGATCAAACAGTTTTTCATATGTAAATGATTCAGCATCCAGATGTGGAACAAATGTTTTGTGCCAAAAAGTAACCAATGTTGGTTACTTGTATGATTTCTCTAAAGAAATATTTAGATAAACATCATCTAAAATTCAGCTAATGTTATATTCAATCAAACTGTGCTGACTTTCTTCCTCAAGAAGAATAAATAACTTGATAATCTATTTAGAAAACAACCATTCCTTTCTAATTCTCTGCTGATGAATATAAAATATCTTGGCTTCTTGAGAGGCGCTAGATATTTCCCAAATATTTAAGTAAAAGGGCTTTATTCTTGATTGGTTACGTTGGGCACATGAGTATTGCTAAAATGGTAATGCTATAGATTTTTTTGTCTGCACTAAGCTTCTCAATTCTCTCTTCAAACATTTGAATAGTGAGATTAGCATCTTCATTTGGCAAGGGAAAATGTTAAAATTCAGTTGTAACTGATCTAATTTTAAGCATTATGGAAATTAATATGCAGATTCCTATAGAATTGAGTTAATCAAGCTCTTATTATTGTGATATCTGCATATATTTAATTATAGCTAGTTCCACTGCACACTTCATGGAGAAGTTTGTAAGGATATGCAGAGCATGGCCATTGTCTTTAATTGAAGAACTTTACTCTGAACACTGTAAGGTCCTTTTTTTCTTACAGGACTCTAAAATCAGGCATCAGTTTGCTGGGTAAAATAAAGGTTCCTTTCAAAACAAGTAATAGTTAAAAGTATGCGACACTTTCAACTAAAAATACTCTTTACATTGATAATTAATTTTGTAGTTGTTTTTCTAGTCTATTGTCAAACTGCTTTATTTTTGCTGCTATCTTATTTTCAGTTTGCTTGTCCCAAGTTTGGATACATGTTCTGTTTTAGGGGGAGTTTCTCATATGGTGAGCCTAACAGCTGCTGTTTTGTGGAGAGTTTACTCTTTTAAAATTACCATTAGCACTGTGTTATGGCTCTGCTGCAGACTCAGTGAAATGGAAACGAAGGAAAGGTTCTACTCAAAACAAACAGAAAGCTGATATCATTGCTTGCACAGCAGCTTCCACTGAAAAAAATGAAAAAGGTGTTTCCAAACCAGCAGCATGGTTACAGTCTATGTCCTGCAGCAAATTCAGAGCCTCAGGACAGTAGACCAGATCTTGATCTCAGGAAACTGAGCTTCTCTTTGGTTCAGTCAGAGATTTCAGAATGGTAGCTGATTTTTTCCTAAGAGGAAAATGGCCTGTTGTGAAAGGTTACAGTGAATTCTGTCACACTCATAAATGTTAAAAACCAGAGGTTTAGATAAGACTTTTCTGGTTTTCATAAATTTTTTTTCTGGTTTTTTTGGCAGGAGGCATTTGTCAGTGCTGGTTTGGGGACTTTTTGGCAGAGGGAGGGAAAGAGGATGGAGGGGAGACAGAATAACAGAGGTCCAGCATCTCATATTTGAAGACAATAAAATAAAACTCTATCATCAGATGTGAAAGGGAATGAGTGAGTATGTTTTTTGCATGTCCCCTTAGAAGAGATGTAAACAGAAGTAAAGGGATTCAGGTCATAAAACCAGTTTTGAACTTCTGCCTTGAGGCAGGGCTGCTGGCAGGGAACAGAAGCAGAAACACACCTTTCCAGTTCTTTGAGTAGCTCCTGTGTCACCTTGATGACCCACTAGGAGATTCAGTTAAACACGAAAGGTCTCATGACGTCAGAAGAGTTTACAGTGCAGTTTGAGGGAGATCTCTAGAAAATAAAAATGTCTGCTCCGCTGAGGAATACATGCATCCCTCTTCATCTATGCCACATAAATCTGGAATTAAAGATGACGAGAAGTACAAAATGTAAAGCCTGCATCACTGTTGACATTAAAGTGAGCAGCTGAACTGCTGAAAAAATAACAACCCTAAATTTAAAATTCAGCTGTCATATTGATGAATTACATTAATTTATGTGCATACAGATCTCAAGAAGCAGCAACAGAATCAGACAAGAGCAAAACAGAACACTGATTATATAGGACCTCAGAGTATGCTGAGAACTATTCACCATAGACATTGGGTTTATTTATTCAATAAATTACTTCATTTTACCTAATATTTCAACTCCTCTGTGTCAAACGCTTCATACAGGCATAAGGAATAATTTCTTAAGATATGAAGCAGTGAAACTCTGTGAATAAAGGAAAGGAAGAAACCTGTAGACCTGCTATACACATTGCACAGAACTCAGCTGTAATGCAGATACAGTAATATTCACGGCCATGGAACTGTGATATTATAATACAGTGTATGTATCTTAATAGCAGTTTTTGGGAAGGACATCTGTCTTTAATAGGCTGATCAATGTATAGTACATTCAATGCAGATGCTGGTTTCGTGTGTCAAGAGACTGGAACCCCCTTTTGAATGCTGCAGTGTTATGTAGCTGACATTTTGCAGCTCAGTATTTATCTGACTATTTCAGTAGAAGAATTTCATTTTATTATTTTCATTTTATCCCACGAAAAAATTTAGGTCCTTTCTGAAGAAAAGTAGTGTCGCAGTTATTACTGAGGGACTTACAGAAAAATAATATTCTCATAGCTGAGAACTTTCTTGTTTAACCTTCTCAAGGTACATAAATTCCTGACATGTTTTTGTGCAGACAGGACAGAAGGTCCAACAGACTTCACTTACAGAGTGAGTCTTCCTTTCTTTGTTTTGTTATGCAAAGTGAGACCTTTGCATTGAGGAGAGGGATAAGTTTGATCAGCAGATCTTACAAAAAAAGTTGAGATCTAACAATTCCCTGCCCCAGAACTGCTGTTACATCCTCAGGGTTCAGAAGATTACCTGAAAACAGATTTTGGGACCATTGTCTGCTAACCCTGAACAGGTGCTCCCTTAGGAACAAGAAACAGCCAACTCCTGCTGTAAATCTCTGCATTTTTCCAGGCCTTCTAACAGAAATGTCCACGGACATCCTCAGCAAAGGATGCCTTACAGATCTCTGAGCAGAGGATTTAGAGAAAATTTAGCAAAAATCTTCAACTTATGAAGATTTGATCAAATTCTGTGAAAAATTCTCTGTAATTAAATTAAATATCCATAGAGAAGAAGGGAACCATTAAATTAAAAAAATAATAATAACAGCTGTGCATGTTACTAGGTCTTTTGCATTCCCTGGTGTCTTCTTTCACAGATGGGGTATTAGAATAGAAAAACATTCTTGATGGTGTTCAGTATCATGGTATATTAAGAGCTGATAATTTCTCAAGTTCTTCATGTCTCTAGTAACACTATAGACCCTTGGCAATTAAATAACAGAATAAAGCTTTGTGAAAAAGATTGGATAGGAGAGGAGGAGAAGAGCACTCAGATATCACAATGAAGCCAGGTTTCATGGTTTATTTAGCTCACACTCAAAAAATGGTGTTAAATTATGTAGCAGGGTAAACTATATCCAAAAAAGGTAGCTCTTCAGAAAGAGTAAGTGATGACTCAGTAGCACAGTTTTACTGAAACATGGTATTGTAAAACTGTAACAAGTGGCAAACACCACTACTAAGCCTAAGCAAATATTTGGAGAAATTATTTATATCAGGCAACCATAATGGAACCATGTTGTGAAAAAGCAATGCAGAAATTACAAAGCATTGTTGTTTTCCATAGGCACAGTCCAGCATATTTCTGAGATTTCTCAACCGCACATGAATTGAAGTTCATGCTTAATTAGAGAAGTCCAAGTAATTAGAGAACTCCTAAAGTGGCATCACTGTCATGACAGCCTAGAAAATAAAAAGAAGGGTCTTGTTGACTATTAAGTGCTTTTTGTGACATAAGACCATTGTGCTTTCATGAATACAATACCTCCTGAGACATCTCAGTCCACTTCAGAAAGTATTTCAACAATACTCTTGTCTTGACAGAAAGTGAGATGGACGACCTTGTTATTTTTAACTTGTACACTGCCAAAGGGTCATTGATGGTTGACATGATCTGTAAAAAACAAACACCAAAAAAAACCAAAAACCAAAACCAACAACAAAAAAAGAAAAAAAAACAAAACAAAAAAACCCCCAAACCCAAATAAACAAAATCCCCCAGGTGTTAGCAATATGAAACATTTTATAATTTTTTAAAAATAATTATGATAATAATAATAATGATAGGAATTTTGCAATATTTGTGAAATAATGACTCATCTTTTGATATTGTAGCTTTAACTTTTGATCAGAACCATGGGTTCTGCTATTTTTGTCAAAACTTCTTTGTGACCTGTTTTTTCCACAGAGGTTCTCATACTCAAAGAGTGTCCAATTTATCATCTTGATATAGGTGAGAGCCTAGCATCCAATTCTTTCTGAACTATCTGTTTCAGAGCAAAATTTTGCACATCAAAATTCTTCCAGTGGTGACATGAAACAATTGCAATTGTTTCTGGATATGGAACGGTAGGGCTCCATCCCCTGTTCTCCCCTCCCCTCTTCAAATGATAAATTCCTTTCTCTTCGAGACAGTTCAGTTTGCAAGGGGTATAATACAGCTGTAGGAGGGTGGATCACACCAAAACCATGGTTGAAGTGTAGCCAACTATTCCCTTCACCGCCATAATGTTATTGCAGACATGGTCTTTTGGAAATAGCTTTTTTTTTTCACTATTGAGGATCCTCAACATGGCTGATATAGGTGAGTTGAGTATAGGACTCTAGTGGCATTGCAGAGTAAGTGAAAGCAGGGCACCTGGAGAGGATGGAAATTTCACCCTCAAGCATTTCTCCAAGCTAGACAATACCCACGGCAATTGTAGCCCATTCTGATAGGTGATAGACAAAAACTGTAGGAAACACATGTCAGCTTCAAAAAGAAGGGAAAGGAATAATTACAGATCCGTGAGACAGTCTGATGTTTGTCCAGTTCCTTTTCAGAGTGAAGCCTTAATCGAAAAAAAACTCATTTTTGGTGCTTCTGAAGTACAGTGACTGCAAAGGCTTAAAAGGTTTAATAAGAAAAAGGAAACAGTGCCACCTAACTGTGGAAACTGTATTTTATATTTTTTTTAACTCATTAAAGCTGAACATATATTTTGTGGTTTAAAGCATGGAGGAGAGTAGTTCTTTGTGAAGAACTCCTGCCTGCAATTTGATTATTACTACTGCCTGCCTTTTCCAAAATCATTACTAGTTTTCAGAAGAAAACCTTTCTTGACCACACTGCATGTGTTAAAATTCGTGTTTTCTCATTTTGAAGGCAAATTGAAACAGGATTCATACTTACTTGAGAAAACCATGTATGATCATACCATATATGATGAAGTTTCACCTTAAGAACACTAATTACTCCCTTTTAAACATAATGTCTGTATGAATATACAGACATTTGCGTGTTCGCTTTCTCTCCGTTTCTTTCCATCTAGAATTTGTTTTCAAAATCATCACTTTGTATTCTGTATTGGAAAAAGCAAAGTGTGTTGAGACTAATTACCACAACAGTCCCTCAGCTGAGAACAAAGTGGGAGTTTTATGAAACTTTTCATCATAATGACTGAATGTATTTTGCAGTGCCAGGTAAATCTAACTTTAGGTAAATATTAGCAGTGTAAAAGCCCATCCAGATCTGAATTATACATGTGTGAGCTCACAGCCCAGTTTCCAAAACCATTCTCATCACAAGTACCCATGCAAAAACAGCACACCGAATTTATGAACCCACTACAATTGCCCAAGTGTCTGAATGAAAAACAATGAAGAGGAAATACTTAAAAAAAATTAGTCAGAACATGAGTCATAAAGCTCAGTGAACATCCTAAATGCTAACCTGTTAACATATAAGCCAGTTCATTTGCAATGAAAAGAATTTTTATTCTCATTTTTAAAGTATCTGCTATAAATTCAAATGTACACATTTTAAATAAGTTGTTTTGTCGTGGCAACAAAGAAAAATGTGATACAGTGGGCCCTGGAGTTAATTCATGTTTGCTCTGTGAAGAGGAAAAACCCTCCTTTTTTTTGGCATCTTATGCTTATACCTTCTCTGAATCTATTTCTTATCGTGTTACATTTGTGCTTTTTCACATCATAAATCTCTCACAAATAGGAGAGTGAAAATGTGCAACATAATGCCCATCAGATGAAAATGAAAATCTTTTTTTTTTTTTAAAGAAAACCAGCTAATAGTATGCTCTCAGGCATGGGATTTTTAGCTACTTGCTTTGATCTTCTCACTGTAAACAAAACTTAATCTCAGTGCCATTTTGCATGATTTTACCCAAAAACGAGCTTTGCTGACTAACAATGTTTTAGATGAAAATCTCTTTACTTCAAAGACCAGAACCCATCTGACATTTTCAAATAGCATTGAAGCATTTAGAAAAGCAAACTGTTGCATATTTCACCACAGTAAAAATAATTGCACTTGAGTCTGATGCTAAACATGACATATCATTCCTACATTTGATTTTTGATATATGCTCTTCATCCAGTACAGACTCATGCAATTATTTCCCTATGAAATTTTTAGCTTGACAGGAAAACATCAGCAAAATATTCCTATTAGTCACAATATTTTTTGCAACTCTTTTTTTAAATGTTCTCTCACTTTTTACTTCAGAAACATGTTGGGAATAATGCAAACATACAATTCTGAGGGTTAATCCTTGAAAGATTGCATGTATCTGCATATCTAGGAGAACCTTCTGTTCATTTCTGCAATAGGAATGCCATGAAGGGAAGCCTGCCTATTTCAGGGCTGTGTACTTTAGGTATGAAATAGCCATATCTAAGAGAAAATTGTGGCTGTGGAAACAGAAGTCATAATCTGTGAAAGTGGCTGTGAAAAAGATCTCAGAAAAACTAAATTGGGTTTTGGGTTATTTTTGAGATTTCATGATACTTCAAAAGTTTTAAAATTAAAACAAAACAAAAACACAAACAACAACAACAACAAACCAAAAAACAAGAGAGATTCCATGCGCCTAATGCAAAAAGTGATTCTATCATTTAGAAAAAAAACCCACAGAAAATGTAGCTATTTCATTAAGTTTCTGAATTAGGTATAGCTGCTCTATTAACTTACACGAGAAAAGTCTTTCCTTGGATTGGCGTTTAGTTTATTGCTTTCCTTCTTCAGTTAATAAGTTGGAAAAATTCAGCAAAACCCAGTTTATACAGACGTAAGTGCCACTGGGCACCTCTCAGCAGGTGGTTAGTAACTGTATTGGACATCACTTGATTTCTTGTGTTTTATTCTTTTTCTCTCTCCTCTTTTCATTACTGTTATTATTATTTTGAATAGGTAGTAGTCTCATTAGTATATTTAATCTCATTAGTAGTATTACTATATTTTACTTTGTTTCACTTATTAAACTATTCATATGTCAATCCCTGAGTTGTTGGGGGTTTTTCCAATTCACCTTCCCATCTCACCTGGGGGCCAGGTGTGTGAGTGCCAGGTGTGCGGTGCTTAGTTGCTGGTTGGGGTTAAAACATGACAGCCCTGTTGGGCATCCAGTGTGGGGCTGCTTCACACACATCACCTCCTCCTCTAGAGGCATTTCAAAATCTTTGCCTTCTGGCCAGTCAGTTAATGCTTCCAAGATTCCTGGAATACTGGGATTTCCTGTTGGACCTTGTGTTATCAGTGTGACCCACTTACTTGCATGATGTGTTGCGGAGACCCCTTAAACATCCAGCCCTGCACCTCCAGCTGCAGTGCCAGGAGGAGTTGTGATACACTGGCTGACTCTTGGGTGAATGAGCTTCTATGTGGCATACATTCAAAACCAGGTTATCCATCCTGGGCAGCAATATTTAACCACAATGTGGCAGCACAGTTGAGTTTACCCCTGTGCTGCCAGTTATCCTGCTCCCATTGCTGCAGCCACGCTCTGCGGGGCATTTGTCACCATCCAGGAGTCAACACAGAGGTAAAGTATTGTCCATTTTTCTCATTCAGCATCTCGTTCAGACTTCATGCTGCTTCAAAACAAAACAAAAAGATATTCTAATACAAATCATAATTTTCTCATTAAGATCAAGCAGACAACAAATGTTACTGGTTTATTCCATTTCTGTATTAGGTGTTAGCTATCAAGGTACACAAAGTCTTTCCATGGGCTGGAATTTATTTTATTATTTTTCTCCTTCAGTTAATAAGTTTGAAAAATGCAGCAAAAACCAGTTTATCCTGAAGTAAGTGCAGCAAGTAGTGAAGCAAGCAATATTTCAAGAAAATATTATGCCAGTGCCCAAATGCAGCACACACCAAACAAGGGACTTAGAATATCATTCTGCTCTTCCATCTTGCTCTCACACTTGCATTTCCCCACATTCCCTGCCTCTCTGTACAAACACTCACACGCAGACATCTAGTCAATTGCTGCATAACAAAAGCATTAAAAGAGATAGAAGTGATTGCCACACTTCTTCAAAAGGATTTTTTAAAAAAAGAACCCCTCATGTATGTGTTTATGTATATGTCCTTCAAGTATGTACATAAACACACACACACAGACACACACACATATATATATATATATACAAATACTGGAAGATATACTGGAATGTTTACTTCACTAGGGAAAATAAAAGGTGAGCATTATGTACAAAAGAATACAGATTGAGCTAGGCTCTAGCACTGTGATCTGGAAGTTGTAACTTGTGTGCTTTATAGGAAAAGGGCACTTGAGAAGTGCCAGCTTGTATTCTCCCTTTCCTTCTGCCTCTACTCTCTCCCTTAACATGAACAGAAGCAACCTGGCATCCTGACACAGTCTGAATGTGGCTACCTTTACAAGACTTCCAAGATAACAAACCCCATACAATTTAAGGCCTCTCAGCTACTTCGCCACTGCTGTTTTCTGATTTACTTTCTCCTCTATAATTATTCAGCTCACAAGACAGGTTCACTCATCATACTATCTTTTTTGTCTTACCAATACTCAGGTTCTTGATGTCTTTACCTTAGTCTCTTTGGTCTTTCAAAAATCAAAGCCACTACGTCTAGTGTTTTTATCAAGATACAAATCAGTCATTTCTCATTTTCTCTCAAAATAGATTTTCTAAGTAAGAATAACAATCTGCATCGATATTCCTGAAGTAGTATATAAACAAATAAATTTGCATCCTGAAAAATTACAATTTGAACACCACAAGTCAAAGTTAATTGGTTAAGGAAATGTTGCTCTTCTACTTCCAAAAGCACTCGCATATTTTCAGTCTGAAGTAGAAATGAGTTTGGAAAAAAACAATAAAGAAAATAAGAGAAAAAAGGCCCCTGCACAAGGGACACAGTGCCTGTCTTCATTGGAATCACCTGAACTGATTTAGCACTAAGTAAAAATCATGGTTTGTATCTGTAGAATCCTTGGCATAGCCTCAGCTCTGTTCAAAAACAAGTTCAGAATCACTGAACACATACACATCATTTTTACCTTGACTAGCAGAAGAGAAGATTTGTCATGCAATGGAGAACAGATGTGCTGTTTAGTGACAGACATTAACAGTCTGAAACAAAAAGAATTTGACTTTCATGTAATTTATTTCAATGTAATTACCCTGATAATTTTGTTGTTGTTATTTAAAATTAAAAAAAAAACATTCCTAGTTACTTTATATTATAAATACCATGAGACTCAGAATCCCCTGTGTGCAAGATTTAGCCATATAGTAGCTACTAGGCTACTTCGATGTTAGGATTGCACAGTACACTTTTTTCCTCTATATATTTTCTGCTGATAGCTCTATAAAAGCTCCTGGTGCATTACAAATGTTGCCGTGGGAAGGAGGAACAGTACTGGTCAGATCATAAGCGGTTCTTAGAACTTGCTATACTTTAATGGAAGTCAGTGGGATGCAGGCATACTGAAAATGCTTATTATCACTCAGGCTGTGTACCAAATTGAAGACAAGATACAACAAGAACTGCTGACTAATGCCATCAAAAAAGAAGATGAAAATCAGAAAAGAAGATTTTCCTGGAGGTAATACAATAGATTTGGGAAATTCTATGTCAGTGTATAAGATTGAAGCCTGCTGCTTGTCCAGCAAAATAATCAGAGACAGCTGAACTTGGTATTAGAAGACTTCCTGTGTGTAAATGGAACCAGCAGGTGACATATCAGATAGCAAGGCCAAGGGAGAGAAAGTGAAGTCAAAGGTCCTTATGTTCTGTCTGGTTTTGGCTGCAAAATTGTCCTGTGGGTGGTAGGCAGCTTGAGGTGAGTTATAGCAGTGTGAAACTATTCTCACTCATTATCTAGAACTGGAGAGCTGTGAAGCTGAGAGTTCAGCTGTATTATCTCTTCTCACCCTCCAAGCACCTGCTATGATTTCAGCATTGCTGGCCTCAAGTGTGGTGACTGACATGGAATCCACTAACAACACAGCCTGGCCTCAAGAGAAGCTGTGGGCTGACACTGTGTCCCTTGTGAAATAAGCCAGCACTGGGATTAAGGGACTGAATTTGGGTCACATAACTGAGCAGAAGGTATAAGGGTTGTTAAAGTGTGGCTTAGAGCTATTCAAGCATTACACCACGGCTTGTGGAGAGGTCCTCTCATTCAAAAGAGCACTCAGGAGAAGTTTCTCTTGTCCTTGCTATAGTTATTATTGAAATCATTAGGAGTGTCAAGAATTATTCTCTTTCCTAACCTTTGAATCTACTTCTTCCTCCTATTTATACATTTCATTAATGAGAGCTTGCCTTCCACTCTATTTCATCGTGGGCTTTCACAGTTCTGTATTTCCAGGATGTCTGAATGACAGCCAGAGTGGCATGCATTTTCCTAAATACCTGCCACATCACTTCACATGGACCCTGTTTCAAAATGAAATGGTGCTGGTATTTATCACATCTTTTTATGTGAAGAATCTCTGGAGCTGTAATTTTTTCTGTCAGAGCTGCTGGGCTGCTTCTGTTTCTTTTGGGGTTTTTTTTGACGCAATGACCAAAATTCTGTATAGTCTACTCATTTAGAAAATATGCCAATGATTTCTGTCATGATGCTGTCTTTGCTGCTTTCTGTGTTTCTCTTCATGCAGCTTACTAATAGATCAATAATACAGCCTAATATTCTTTCCAGCAAATCTCTGAAGATACAAAGACATGCTGTTAGAGATTTTCAGCAATTTTTGAAAATCCTTTTTCATCTAAATTAATGATGTTCAAAATCACTCCTCAGCATCCACTGAATTACACATGTCCCAACAGGTTCCCCAGCCATTAGAAGGGTTCATTTATTAGTTTGGTAGAACCAGCTGACAAAGAACACTCCTCTCCTTGCCAGCCAAGTATTTGTTTCATGTTTACAGGAGGAGTGAGGAGTCTAAGGTTGCAACTTGACAGCTAAGATATTTAAACCCAGAATAATTTGTCATGCTCTCTTACGAGGCCATTCAGTTTTTGTCTTTTGTTAGAAGTGCTTGCCATGAATTGCAGAGAATAATATGATTGATAAAAGAGGGATATTCAACATGTGAATCTACTGACAAACATAAGCCTTAAAATGCCCTTAACTATGAAAGTGTATATTAAAATTCATTTTTTTCTAGATAAGAAGACAACATTCATTTTTAACAATCACTTGCATTAATACCTGCTTATTGATGGTTTAGATTCATAAATAAATGTGCGCTTCTTGGAAAACACTTCTGAATATGCTATCTACTCCTTCAGCATTTGTTGCAAAAGGATGTCTATAAGTACATTTCATAACCCCTAGGCCTTTTGGAAACCTTTCCAGAAAACCTACAGTATAAGCAAGGATGAAATGCTGATCCTTTTGAAGTTTTGTCATGGACTTCAATTAATTCAGGATTCATTTCTTATGTGACTGCTGTTTAAGAAAATAGAAAGTAAGTTCCTCGGGACATTAATTAAGTGAAACCAAGAAAATGTTAAAGCTACTAATATGATTTCCTTATGTTTATTGTTATAGGTTTGGCTAGTTTTTAATAAGGATAGAATCCATCAGTTGCTCATAATGCCATATTTTTGTTAGTTTATTAAAAAAGAATACATAGTTACGGGTCCATATTACCAAAGCGATATAGCAGGGCTGATTTTGTTAAAGAATAGTGTATGCAGAACTGCTCTCAACTGCATGAATACATATTTCAGAACCTCATTCAAATCAAAATTAGCCTTGCTGTAGAGCTTGTCAGCCATCTCCTTCATGCTTGCCCTAAGGTCCTTTTTACAATCCTGAAACTGTGATAAACAATGTTCAAGTGGCTGCAGTTTTACATATATGCTCACATTTCAGTTTTATATTGTCAGAGGGGACTTTGAATGCAGAACAGATTTTTGTGAAGCAGCCATCTTTCATGGAATATTTAACTTCCCATTTCGTTCAGTGTATCTATGTTAACAGAAGATTAAAGTATTAATGTTACTCTTGGAAGATGGCTTAAGCTGTTATTCATGACACATTTCCTGTAAGCTATATAATACAAAATTAGCACAGCTACAGTTTGTTAATGTATCTGGCACAAAACATGGATACTTGGGATTACTGGGCTTTTTGGCAGCAAAGTACCAGTAATACCATATGACTAGTTTGGTAGCTTTGTGATTATCACCCCATGATACTTTCAGAATTCAACCTGTTAGCCCATTTTTCTACTGAACTGGTGAAAATACCACAGACTTAGTATTTTTCCAGGTTTTAGTTGGCCACCAAGATTGTTTCATTGAGCTAAAAGCTCATAACTATTCTTTTTTTGGTGAAAAAACAATTACTGTCATTTAAAGACTTAAAAAGAAAGAGAAGAACAGAGAACTGTGGGGCCTGCGCTTTTTCCAGAGGCAGTTATTTAGTTCTGGAAGACTAAGAGTCAGCACTGGCATGTATTTTGTAATGCCACATTAGTATTTTCACCAGCTCATGTTTCTTGCCACAGTGCAACATTCACAAACAAACAGTTTGCAGAGACAGACATCAGTTTGGCTCTCAATTATTTAGTGCAAGCCCACTGCATACAGACTAGTGCATTTTCCCAAGGTTCACACACTGAAGCCACATACACTTTCCCCGTTTACTCTGATGTTTTCACAAATGCCAACAAGACTGACAATGCTTGAGCTAAATGAGTGTCTTCCTCATGTGTGCAGAAAAAGTAGTACACATAGTACCTGTCATGTGCAGCTCTGATTCACAGCTCATGGAAAGAGCCAGGAAAACATTTAACTATATGCTTGAAAATCAGTCTGCTTTTCTCCAGGTTTAGTCTCCCTTTTTCCCCGAGTTCCAAATAAAAAACCTTTAGAAATTTCACTGTGACAATAGCACCCCTTTGTCTGTAAAATTGTTCCATTTAATCTTAAAGCTGTGATTGCAAGTGCCAGACTGTGTTCATTTTCTGGAGGAGAAAAAGATTTCTGCTTCCTTTGAAAACATTTTTTTTTCTGTTCTGTAAAACAAAATGCCATGTTACACTGTCAGATGAATGAATTCTGATTACTCTATTTATATCAGAACTGTCTACAGTTGCTTCTCCAGAGATCAAGCTGCAGATATTATACCACTCTTAATAAGCAATAGTCCCCTGTTCCAAGCAAGGGCAGCTGTGAGATCCAACCAGGTTTCCCAGGGCTTTGTCCAGTTGGGTCATGAAAACATCCAAGTACAGAGACTGCACAGCCGCTCTGGGCAGCCTGTGCCCTGCCTGACTGTTCTCAGGCTAAAAAGCCTTTCTTTCCTGTTGCTTCCCACCATGCGCTCTTTGATGAGTTGGTTTTTGTTTTCTGGGTAACTCTGTGTGTACCACAAGCTGCTGTTAGGTGCCCCCAAAATCTTCTTATCTCCAGGCTGAACCAGTCCCAGTTCCCCAACCTCACCCTACAGGACAAGTGCTCCAGTCCCAACCATCCTGGTCGTCCTTCATCCAGCCTGTAATAGCCTACATTGTACACAAGAATGTAACAGAAGTGTCAAAAGCTCTGCTAAAGTCACATTAAATTACATCTGCTGCCCACCCCTTATCCATCCAGACTTTCATTGTATCACCATGGGCAGTCAGGCTGCTCAGCTGGCACCCAGCCTTGGTAGATCCATGAAGTCTCCTCCCCATCACTTTCGTCTCCTTCACACATCCAGGCCTCATTTATAATTAGTGTTTCTGCCAACTAAACTAAAGTTTTAGTTTCATCAAAAGTAAAAAATTAGGAAGTTGTTAATTTTATTCTACATTTGTGCTGTGGAAGTTATTCTAATATAGTGGACTCTGCGTGCAGAGCTATATGAATATTTTGCTTTAAACAAAATATCTAAAAATGGGAATTCACTAAAGACAGAGATTATAATTCACATAGATCCTGTTAGAGGAAGTATTCATGTAAAATGAAAAATCTGAAAACCATATCTTACTGCAGTATTTCTTTACTGGTTTGAAAATACACTCCCTATTTCAGCATAATAAAGCTCTATTTATTATGCTTATTGGTATTATGCTCCAAAAATAGTTGCTGAAGATGAAATATAGTCTTAATTCTGTACATCTTTGATGTAGATATTACTCCAATGGATTACAGTGTAATTTACAAAAAATAATTTATACAAAAGGATTGGGTTAAATAAATCTATTTTATTGTGATATTTAGTTGCAATAGTTATAACAACACAATGTAATCCATGTGAAAACTAGTAACATTAGGCCTTTTCACATATATATTATTCCATCATTTTGCATTTCTGACCTCAATTGTTCCTGATATTAATGTGCCATGCTGTGCATATTCAGATGTAGTTTAGTAACTGGATAAATTTTTTGGACCCCAGTAATTTCATCAGAAAGCTGTAAGTATCGAAAACCTTTTAATGTTACAAAATTGCAGTTTCCTAGAAAAGCAATATTCACAATATTATATTATCCAAATGGGTAATCAGATAGTTACCTGATGCATTCCTTTATAATTCTCACTGCTTCTCCTGACCATGCTCTTCTTTCCTTGTCTGCGTGTTCACCATAAATCATTGTCATCTTCTAAACAGTCCACTCACAAAGAGGCTAAATTTTCTAAGTTTTCAGAATTGTTAAAATTGTTTTCCAGTGTATACTCTTTTTCTTCCTAGTTGCTTTTCAAGTCCTGACTTCTAATGAACATCACTGAGACCACAAGTATGAAATCCTTACTTATCCATATTCAGAAAGACAAATAGTCAATACACCAAAGTTGATTGCAAAGTATAACGATTAATTGCAGGAAAGGAGCTTCTTTGATGGGAAAAAATCCCATCAAATTGGGAATAAATTATTCCCAAGGATTTTCATTAAGAAAAAAAAGAAAAAAAAAAAGGATTCCAGAAGAGCATAGAAGAAGCTTCCAGCAACAGAAAGGATGGGACATTACATTGAAGTGCATAAATGAAGAAGTAATTTCAGAAGTGACTAAACCCCAAGTTATCCCTTTCCCAAGTGACTGATGTAAACAACAGGTTATAATCTTGCTCTGATTACGGTCAAGTTGTAGTCATGGTAGAGTGAATCAACTCTCATGATTAAAGCATATTTCTCAGTAAGTGAAGGTTCACATCTTCTTAGAGTAGACTTAATCATAGTTTCATAATATTCTGAATAATCAAAATTCAGCTCTGCTTATGGTAGTGGCAGCTGCTGATCTAGTTGGCTATTTAGCATTCAGAGTTTAGCTGAAATGATGGAGAGGAAGTAATCTATTAAACTAGAGAGACTAAATAAAATTAGAATTATTAAATATTTGCAGTCTACATAATGTATATCCTGTGCAAATAACATGAAGGCTCACAAATCTGATTTTATTGCAGGCTCTTCAGTAAAATGTACCATATCTACTTAGAAACATGTAACTGGCACAATACCTTCTCATGTGTATCTTCAGGACAAGTGTGTTAAAATAAATTACCTCAATTCAACCTTAGATTTGGTGTCTATTTACAAAGAATGATCATTGTTCACCAATGACTGCATAGGTGGTAAATAAAATGGAAATATTTTGGATTATCTGTCAGATGTCAAAAAGCCGAAAAAGGTGAGGAATTTTCCATCACAGATATTATGATAAAAGTTTATCTGTGTCAAAGACGTTATATTGTTTGCTACTGTTTTTACTGTGTGTATAAATAAAGTTCTGGCTATTGGAACTGCTGCAGTAACAGGACACTTAGCAAACTGATCTCAGTACCCCTGTGTAATACTCTACAGATGTAGTGATGTGACCACAGTGGCTCCTCTCACCCAGCTTCCCTGCTCAAGCAGGCTCATCTTCGAGCATAGTGCACAGGATTGAGTCCAGGCATCTTTTAATTATCTTCAGGGAAGAAGAATTCACAGCCTCTCTGGGCAATTCCAGTGCTTGGTCACCTGTACAGCAAAGAAGTTCTTCCTCATATTCACGTGGAACTTCTTGTGCATCAGTTTCTGCCCCTTGCCTTTTGTCCTATTGCTTGGCACCACCAAGAAGAGCCTGGCTCCACCCTCTGGACTCCATCCCTTCAGATACTTACAGACATTGACAAGACCCCCTTCAGTCATCTCTTCTCAAGGCTGAGCAGGCCCAACTCTCAGCCTTTTCTCATAAGCAAGTTGCTCCCGTCCCTTAATCATCTTTGTTGCCCTTCTCTGCATCCACACCAGGAGCTGCATGTCTCTCTGGTCCTGAGGAGTCTAGAACTGGATACAGTAGTCCAGATGCAGCCTCACTCGAGCTGACTATAAAGAAAGGATCATCTTTCTCAACCCTTGTCACTTAGAAGCAAATCTAAATTAACAACATTTTTGAAACTGTCACATTTTATTAAAACAGCTTTAGAAACTAGGGCAATTGTTTCATCAAGATCTTTATGAATCTCAAAATAGTCTAAATAATCTAAAACAGTGATGACTTCAGAATAAGATTAGATAATCAGGGAAATTATTTTCTTCCAAAGTTATATAATCCCTCCAATGTAACTCAGTGTAACTCAAGAAAAGTAGCTATGTAATGACGACAGTGTAAAATCAAATAAATTATTTGTTTATAGGTATCCTCTTACAACAGCCTTTTTTTGTCAAATGAAAAAAAAAATCTGGAATTCTGTTTTGATTAGTATGCACTCCAAAATAAACTAAACTACTTCCATTAGAAATAAGATTTTAATATAGTTCCACCCTTCAAGTAAGATATTTTAAAACTGGAACACTGAATGCTCATGGGATGAAAAATGAAGTCATAGAAAGCAGTGATTCTGATAAGTGCCAGGTAATGACCTCAGAATTTCTCATAAGAAATGTAATTACCTGATTCTGTCTCTACAATGAAGGGAAGCTTTAGCTATCTAAAGTGGGATGGTGACATGAAAGTAAGGAATTTATTTACAAACAGCTTTGTTTCAGCAGCAGATTGTGCTTCAGGATGACCATGAAAACTGGAGAAATTTCAAAATACACTGAATGATGTGGGAATTGGAAAACAACATTTTGTGCATGTAAGGACCTTTGTTCACTTAAATGCCCAAGAAGACCGCAAGAAACTTGACCCCTTTGTTTAGGTACAGGAACAAATATGAGGTCTTCTTAAGTGTCTGATGAGCTGATGAGAAGGTCCAGCTGCTGCAACTAGAAGCTATGGAAACTAATCTGGCCTAATATTCAGCCAGTTTAACCCTGGAAAGAGGTGAATAGACCATTACTGAAAATTCTTAGCATGAAACAGCAGTTTTTAGAAATATCTTCAGAATGCATTTTGGCATAGAAGCATGGATGATTACATACTGTGTGAGAAATGTGTCCAGCGAGAGCCTAGACAAATAATAATCGTGGTCTACTCAGGCTTGAAATGCGGGATTATGAGTCCACTTGTTCATCCATCTCCTTTGGAGCTCCTAACCTGATCCTGACATTGCTAGGATTTTGTTTAAACAATTATTATAAAGAAAGCTCAAGTCCAGAGTTTCAATCACTATCTTGACAAGGCTGAAGCAGATGTTTTTTTCCCACGGCATAACTTCTGTTTCGCTTCTGCTTTGTTTATCAGCCTTCTCTTGAAGCATCAGTAGCTGGCCACCTCAGAAGGCAGATGGAGCTGGATTGCCACTGGCCTGAGATAGCACAAGGCCAGTGTAGTGTCATTTCTCACACTACTCTCAGTCTGCTTTGATTGTATTACTTAACTGAACATATAATGTGTGAATTGCTAAGTAAACACTTAGCAGACAATACGCATTTTTGATGCGGTAGTTCAAAACATCTTGCTCAATACTTCCTGTGTTTTGTCTGTATTTCTTCTTCCTGTTGCTTTTGATTCTGTCCAGTGTAGAAAGGCTTTTAGGCTACTCTTAAAATCTCTGTTCCTATCAAGTAGCATTTTCCAGTTTTCTTAATTTCTTGCTCTGATTTGCTACAGTGATCTCACCAATTAGTTGACTCTGGGTTCTAACTCATGTTCTTTCTGCATGAGCTTAGGATCATTTAGGTTCTATTGTAAAAGCAATTCTAGAGCATAGTTACCATTTTAGTGGTAAGGGCATACCAGCTGGTGTGCTGTTTTGATTTTCTTCATGTTCACTAAAAAATATGTTGTATATATTTTCACCTTAAAGATACACATAAGCAATACAAGTATATGCATTTTTGTGACAATTGTGTCTTTTCTAATAGCAGGATTCAGTGAAGTGGCTGAATTGCCAGACATTTTTTATCAGCATGTTCTAAGATGTTTTTTGCTCAATTTTATATCTAGACAATCCTCTCTATTTCTTTTTCTTATCACTTAAGATACAAATCAGTGTATCCTTCTAAAGCAGTTGGAATACCTTTTTTGATTTCTCCACTCAATGTTATTTAATATGTGTAGCTCAAAGAAAAGATCACAAAGAAATCAAAAATTTGTCTGCTTGTGTAATGCAGTAATGACAGAAACAGAAACCAAATCTTGATTGATTGTAGGGGAAAAAAGTATATTTATAGTCCTCATGACAAATTGTTGCAGCTTCCTCTATAATGGAAGAAACTCCAGACAAAGCTGATATTAAAGGGTTTCTCACCCAAAGTCCTTGAAAACAGAGGAAATCTGGAAATGTGTTGAAAGCAAGAAGCATTGGGAGAGCTCTGACACACTCCTTTAACCTCCAGTTGAAAGCTCACTTCAAATGCATAATCCCAAAACTACTGAGCTTTCTGACACAATTGCTGATGATTAGACCTAGCAATGGACAGCTGTGCTGGCTAAAAGTCTGTTTTAGTCTCCCTTTTCTCAATGGTTGTGCAGACAGAAGAAGGAATATCTGATTTGAGGGGAGGGCTGCTTAAGAAGGTAATTCATCCAATGCAATTTCATTGCTGGGATATACCTGAGCATACTAAACAAATCCTGTCCTCAACAAGTTACAATTCTGACCCTATGGCACTAAATTCCCTCTGAATATCTTTGAGAGGATATGGCTGTTATTCCTCACCAAAGGATGCAGGATTTCTTTTCAAGAAAACTGAGAGCTAGATGATGAACATCTGTCAAAAATATCTTTTCTAAAGTCAAAAAGAAATACAAACACATTTGTATTTCAAAGAAAGGATAGCTCAAAAGTTGTCTAAGAAACTACAGTGAATACATTGCTGTAAATTTATTTGAAGATGAGCTGCTGTAAAAATAACTGAGCCCTTGTTATGGATGAAATACAGTGAAAGAAAGAAGGAAAGAAAAAAGAGAGAAAGAAGTGAGAAAGCAAGAAGGCAAGAAAGGAAGAAAGTAATAAAGTAAGAAAGCAAGAGAGCAAGAAAGAAAGAAAAAGAAGCCCTACTTCCAAAGTCAGAGTCCTCTACACAAAAATACATTCATGCACAGCTATTATTGTGAGCAGCATGTACTGTAGTCTCTTTTTGTAGAGACTCTTTCTGAACTCTAATTAGAAATGTGCTATCTGTTGCACTTCTGCCAAAAGAAAAATCATTTATTAGGCAGTAAAAGAGATTTGACTTACCTCACCTGCCATCAGAAACATATTACATCAATTCAACGCTTCTGTACCAGGGCCGCCAGACAGTCTGTAGTCAACTTTTGAATTGTGGAGTCAGGTTGATGCTCAGTGTAAAAATGTGAAGGGATTTAAAAGGAAAGGGGATTCCACTGCTGAGGGAGCCATTCCCTGAACAGTGGGACATTTTGGGAACCGATTTTTAGTGCCACCTTTTTTCAGTGCATTTTGCTGCATTGTATTTGATTAGTTGACTTTCACATAAAAATGAGTACTTGAGAGAAAAGAAAGGAACATCAGTGCACATACAAATGTGTGGTTTAAAATTATTCTGTCAAGGTAATGCCTGTTTGGCCACCAGTTGCTTAAACTTACTTTTCTTTTCTTTTCTTTTTTTTTTTTTTTAGGAAAATATTATTTCATTTAAAAAACCTGGTGAGAAAAGGCAGGTGTTAGGCAGGAACTGATAACAGAAGGGAAATACTGTGTTCAAGTGTATTCTTTAGTAGAAAGATAGTGTCACAGCACTCGACGTTGCAATTGATACTAACTTATACAAGAATGCATTTGACCAAAATTGTCTTCCATTCAGTTTCTCAAAGGTGTTTAATCACCCAAAGATGCACAAAGTAGACATTTTTTCCTTAGAACTCTTCAGAAACCATCAAATATTAAGCACAAGGAAATTAGGAGAGGAGCAAGAAAATGCCTCTGGGCACCCTCTGTGTAAGTAGGGCACATCTGCAGCCCTATTATATCCTTGTGATGTAACTCTATGAGGAATTGCCATGAGCTCTCCACAGTGCAAAGATAGACCAGGAGTGCTCAGAAGCTCTGTAGATTTAATACCATACTCATTCACAGAAGGAAAAGAGTAAGTGTCATTTCATTATCCTTTTATTTGACATTCATTTTCTTTCATCAGTAAAAATTCTCCATAATAGCAACTACTAGTTCTTGCTTCTTATTAAAGCATGAAGGATATTTCACTGGACTTCATAATTGAAAGTATCTTCAAACATGTTCAAAAAAGGCTAATGCTATTTAACCAATTAGATCATAATAACTATCACCAATGGCAGGGGTGCTTCTTACAGCATCCATCACTTATCTGATGAAATTGCAGACAATTCCAGCATAAGGCTTTGGGAAGAAGGAAAGAGGGAAACTTTTTTCAAAGCCCAAAAACTTTCAGTTGTCTGTTATCACATGTGACCTTCACAAGGGCAAGATTTTTTTTCTTCATTTTCTTCACTTTTGAACTGCCTAACTCTTACCTAGCCCCCAGCTACAAAAATGAAGATATACAGAATAGCCCCACACAGTTCTGGCTGTTTTGTGACCATTCATGTCAAACCTGCTTCCCACACTTGACCAAGCTTGGGTCCACAATAGTGGGGGCTACAGCTGCTGAAACCAAACAGCACTGTCCAATTTACAACTGGATAGACTGCCTCTGCAATTTCAATTTAATGTCAGGATTTAGCATGGTGAGAGGTGGGCACAAGTCCGGACACAGTTTCAACTCCTGTGACTTCTATTAACAAAATAAAAATTTCCACCAGTGAGTATTTTTTATTCTCTTGACCATTAGTGGACCATCTGTGATAAGTGATACTTGCTGCAGGTAAAGTGAGGGACCATTTTTCTGCTGAGTGTTGGGTGCTGGAGGTCACTGTGGGGCAGAGGAGATAGCTGAGGATACTCAAGCTCACTCTGGCTGGCTTACCCATAGCTTTTCATCAAGTGAGCTCTTGGGTTTCAACTGGACATATGGCAAGTTCAGCACTGAGCCCAGTCTAAACTTCATGCATAATCCCTACGTAACCTTAGAGAGGTAGAGAAAAAACTAATTTTTATTTATTAAGCTCTCATGATTTTAAACACAGAAGCTGTTATTGTAAATCATTAAAATAAATGCTGGAAGAACTCTCCAGGAAAAGATGAGAACCAAGAACTACAGTCCATTCATGCTGCTGCCAGCTATCACAGTCATACCACAGTCTCACAAACACATCTCAAAGGAATCATTCCCAAAGCTCAAAAACTCCTCTGAAATAATTTCCAAACATTCAGTTCAGCCAAAATATCAGTGACTTTATGACCAGGAAAAGCAAAATGCTTGATAATAATACTAGCTTATAAGCTTTTGAAGCCTGAGCCATTGCAATTGAGAAGATAGGCAAAAGAAGATATTACAGGTCCAGTGATACAGGTGTTTTTGATAATTTCTGAGGGTTTGGACTGCTCAAAGTTTGCGCTAGTTCAGGAATCAAACCCAATCAAAAAATGGACTTTGCTGAAAGGTAGCAGCAATTCCAGTTAGCAATGTGTTACCTCTGACGGAAATAAATTCATGCAATGTGTCGCTGATAGCATTTTTCTTCATATATTCCTGATTTTCTCCAGTTTGCAAGGCAGACCACCAAAGTTGTTAATTCTGTCAAGTACTGTCTATAAATGCATCAGTTGCAGATTTTCATGTACATGGACAGATTTTTCATGGAATACATACATAAAGATTCTTTGCTTTTACAAAATTTCTTAAGCTTTTGATTCAATCACTTACGGTTGTAAAAGCAGGTTAGAGCTCCGTGGGTGTAAGGACCTGTTGTTCCAGTGTTGTTGGATTCTTTTAATAAAGTCCCAGAGGGCTTTGTCACAAAGGGGTAGACGTTTAAAGTAGCAATCAAGTTGTCAAGGCCCAATCTCCTTTATCAGTACTGTTTACAAGATAAGGCTGGATTTGCCTCTCTGTAAAAGGACAAAATTGACCAGCCTTATGAAGCCCACATGGGGAAAAGAAAATGTAACAAAAACCCCAATATAGTAAACACAGAGCAAAGAATGTGCTCACTGCAATTTTCCCAGGGCTGCTTTAAAGTCCTGCCCAGAGTCTTCACTTTTTTCATCTTTAGGTGTGCCTGAGGCACTCAGTCTTTACAAAATTTTGGCACCCAGTACACCATCATTTCACATTTTACTAGGACCCTCATCACCTTTATTCCTGTTGTCAGATGAACTATAGATCAGCCCTGACGTTAGGAACAAATTAAAGCAATTTATTATCTGAGAGCTACATACCACTGAAGAGAATAGCAAAGATTTATGAGGTTATCTACTCTACTGTGAATCCTTAAGTGAAGAATATAGTGAAGGAAATGATCAGTAGATACGTAGGATGCGCTTTCAGCACACTAGTCTTATGAGCATTAAGTACAGCACTCGCAACTCTGTATGTCTTCTAATTTACACTCACTACCACAGTCAACCTGTAGGGGTAATGAGGCAGCACTACACTTGTTTCTGACATTTTACTTCTGCCAGCACACTGCAAGTAAACAACAGACCACCAAAGTAGCTCCTTTTTCATATATACGACTGCAGGGGGCCTCAGAACTTCTTTGATTATCTAGAAAGCTTTGAAATGTCCTATTTGTTAAGTCTTGTTCTTGTCAGCTCTTGTTGACATAAAAGAATTTATTGCTGAGGGGCCAGGTGTGGTGACAAACACCCTGGAATTTGATGATACCCAAAAGCTAAGAAAAGGCAGCCCATTGTAAGGTCTATCATCAGAGGAAATACCTTCTGCTAGAGAAACTGGCATATGGTTTTTAGTACTGGTCAGTCTGATGTTCCTATCTCCTTAGGTCATAGTGAAGCAGAGATGTTCTGTTAAAATTGGGAGTGTTGGATAAGTTGCAACGCAATGCTGGCTTCAATAGAAAATAGCCTTAGTCTGTGATGGATACAGTTATTTGAACAAATAGAAATTTAAATATTTCTTTATTTGTGCATGTCTTGATCATTACATATCAATGGCTTTTATTTGCTCAACTTAGAGAAATAGAAGTATGTTGACAATTTTCACAGACGTATGAAAGACACTTATTAGCTGGAGCTTTGATAATGTTAAACTGGCTGTTATCATCATGACAACAAAAGCAAAAAAAAAAAACACAAACAAACAAAACAAACCCAAACAAACAAAAAATCCCACAAAAACACTAAAACAAAAAACCCAAAACAACAAACCAACAACAACAAAAAAAGCATAAAACCCCGCATATGAAAAAACAAAGCTCCAAAACACAAAACCAAAACAAACAAAAAAAACCCCACCACGGAAAACCCAACCCTACCACCACCACTAGATGGCATTGATTCAGCATCCAAATTTAGAAACTTACTTCAGCTTTACCATAATTAAAATTTATCCTAGAGACACCTTCAATATTAAAAGCTCTCATAATCATTGTTCTCCACTTTCCTTTAAGTTTACACTACCTAACCCATAATTCTATTTTGTTTCCATCTATCTATCTATCTGTCTGTCTGTCTGTCTATCTATCTCATGGTGTAACATTGGTATGCATTGTCAAACAACATAATTGCTGAGATATATATATCTTTAAAGACAGATGTCAAAGAAAATTTTCATGTGATGATATTCAACTACTGATACCGCTTGCAGAGTTTAGGGAACCTCTGAAATTGTCATAGTCTACACTAAAATCCAGCACAATATGCAGTGAACTTTGTCAGCAACTGCAGGATGTCAGAGTTGTGTGGCCTTGGCCACACAAGATCTACTGTTGCTCTGGTGGTCTTCTAGCCTCAGATTTTTACAAATGGCAGCTGCCTCAATAACCACAGAATTACTTTTCATGGGCTGGAGTAGACTCTTATGTCTCTAGGCAAGAAATCAGAACTGGGGATTTGGTTGCAGTCTTTCCCATCTTTCCCACTGACATTCTGGAGGAATAGATCAGGTCCTACCACTGCCTCCTATACGAGCTCTGATGTGAAGCAAGAAATTATTTCTGTTCTTGCTCATTCTGTGTCTGTTTTTTAAGGAATGGAGTCACAGTGCCTACTGTCTGCACCATTCCTGGCTCTGTTTTCATACTTGATCAATTAAACTCACCTTGGAGAGGGGTAATGGGAAAGGGAATGGTGACTTTTTTCTTCAGGGAGTGGCACCTCCCCTCAAAGGACACCACTTGTGAAGACAGACCTTCCTACAAGGTGATCGTGCCTATGTGACTTACTGGACACAAATATTCCGCATATCCTCTGAATTTAGACCTCCGATGTGCTCTGTACAATCACCTAGAGGTTTCGTTCCTCTGCTTGGGACTGGGATGCCACAGACCAGGTGGGCAGTATATGGGGGTGGCATGCATTTTCAGAATGCTGTTTGGGCCTTCACTTCAGAAGGCATGGGCATGCCAAGTGTTCCCACACATGTGCACAAGGTACAATTCAAGCTACCACTCAAGGTTACAGTGATGCAGTCCTTTAAAGCCTCTGTGTCTTCTTTTATCCTTTTCTGTGTGCTGGGATGTGCTGTATCACCAGCCTCGGGGACACGAGAGGGGAGTAGGTCTGAATGCTCGGCCAGGAAAAATGTTGCTGACAAGGAGCAGTAGTGCACAGTGCAGGAGAAGAGAATTTACTTGTTTTCTGCTCCATACAGAGCTGTCAGGATAGGGGGAAGCTGTGGGGAAAGGAAATTTGATAAGGCCTTTGTTGGCTTGGGAAATGAGACTGAATAAGGGCTGAGAGGCAGAGCCTGAAGGTACCTCCTGCTAAGAAAATCCTCTCTTCCACCTCCCACCATGAATTCAAGAGCTTCTGGCCTCTTCCTCTCTCCCCAGCTGCCTCCAAGGCAGGGGGGTTGGAACTAGGTGATCCTTTAAGCTCCTTCCAACCCAAACCACTTTATGATTTAACAATTCCATGCTCTGAAACTGCCATCTGTGTTCTTCTCCGCACTCTTCCCAGATTGTTTCTTGACAGGCAAGAACATACTAAAACTTTGGTAATGCTGAAGGGCAAAAAAAAGACCTAGAGGACTCAAACCAGTCTGTCTTTCTCAGACTACACATTCCAGATTTGGTTCTAAAGAAATCTCAGGGTGTAGGCAAGCTGAAAGCAGAGCAGATAAACACCTGTATCCTGTAAACTGTAAGGAAATCAGAGCACCTTCCTGTAATATGAGAGATTCAGTTTCAGGTCACTTTTCTGTTTGTAAGAACTTCTTCCCTCGTTTCCCTGCTGAAGGCCCCAAGTTTCTGGCACCATCAAGTTTCTTTTGTGGCTTTCTGGTGGGTTGACCCTGGCTGCATGCCCAGTACCCACCAATGTCATTCTATCATTTCCCTCCCCAGCTGGACAGGGGAGAGAAAACACAATGAAAGGCTAGTGGGTCAATACAAGGGCAGGGAGACATTTACCAACTACCATCATGGGCAAAACAGACTCTACTTGGGGAAATTAATCTTTTACTATCAATCAAATCAGAGTAGGGTAATGAGAAACAAAAACTAAATCTTCAATCCTCCTACTCCTCAGGCTCGACTTCACTCCTGATTTTCTCTCCTTCCTCCCCTCCAGCAGGGCATTACACCATGATTCTGTTGCTCCCTCCCCCTCAGACAGAGCAATCCTCACACTCTTCCTCTGCTCCAGCGTGGCCCCCTTCCCATGGGAGACAGTCCTCCACCAGCTTCTTCAGCACAGCCCTTCCCACGAGGTGCAGTCCTTCAGGCACAGAGTCCCCTGTGGAGTCACAAGTGCCTCCAGGTAACCTGCTTCAGTGTGGGCGTCTGTCTCTGCCGGTCCACAGGTCCTGCGAGGAGCTTCCCACAGGCTCCTTCAGCATCCCCCTGGTCAGGCATGGGGTCCTCCTCAGGATGCAGGTAGATACCTACTCCACCGTGGACCTCCATGTGCTTCAGCCAGATTCACCATGGTCTTCACCCTGGTCTGAAGGAGAATCTGTGCTCCGGTACCTTGAGCACCTCATCCTTCTTCTTCACTAATTTCAGTGACTTCAGGGCTGTTTTTCTCATGTATTCTCACTCCTCTTCCCAGCTGCAGTTGCCCTTTTATTTTTTTTTTCACCTGTCTCTCCTTCTTATCTGTGCCATCTCAGAGGTGCTACCACCGCTGCTGATGGGCTCAGATTTGGCCAGCTAAGAGTCCATCCTATAGCCAGCTGATGTTGGCTCTGTTGGACACTGGGGAAGCTTCTATCTGCCTCTAACACAAGCTACTCCTATAGCTGCCTGTCTCCTACCAAAACCTTTCCAGGTACACCCAATGCAGGCTTTCACTTTTACTGCCAAATTCAAGTCCAAAAATGCACATAGGCTATGCAGACTTTGGTCATGTGCTGCTCAAAGATCTACACAAAATTAGACCCTAAAATTAGTATTAATTTCAGTGCTTTTATGGGATTGCTTCCAAGGAATTTAGATCTCACCTTCCAAAATAGCTAGGGTGAATTTTTGGGTTTTATTCCCTCAGAAAACTGTTCACAGCATGTTGCCACAGAAATTTCCACCTAGTCTCTACTACAAAGATAGACTAGTCCCAGCTCATAAATTCTGCCAATAACAAAAGCTAAATTTACTGCAGATTACAAGCACATGGGATGAATGGAGGAGTTGGATGGATATAACATTGAGGGTGGATGTTTCCTGGTTGCAAAACTTGCCAAGGAGTGCAAATGAAGTAAGAGAGACATGGAAGAGCAGTCAGCTTTTGTGATGTCTCATTGTGACTCCTTATAAAAATACGATGAAGCCTATCAATAATCAGCAAGTGTTACATGACATATTTCGGGGTTTCCAGACGTGTGTTATTTATTGGATCATGTGTGATGCTTGATCTTTGCCTGATGCAAGAAACACGGAATACACAGCAAAAAAAAGAACTGTCCCAAATGCTCTTCTCTTTAACAGCAGAAATATTAAGCCCTGGGTGGAGAGGAGGTGTCAGGGAAAGTGCTCAAAGAGAGGAAGTTTTCATTCCTGCTAGCAATGCATGACAACTCTTTTTAGAAAGTGATTTTATTTACTGTGAATTGTTTGCAACCAGAGAGGTTAGCTCAACTACAGGCCTTTCAGAAGGCATTTAGCAATGTTTCAGCCAAGTCATTCCTCTGGTGCTCTGCAACATGTATCACCTCTTTACAAAAACAGGTCTAATCACATCAGTAGCCCATATGTATTTTAAACTCTTTTACACTTCAGAAGTGCCTGGCAGCACCCAGACTGTATTTTAAGTTGGTGCCCTGGCCCACATGAGTCCACTTGCTGTGCTGGTGCTGGTCCTCATGTCTAGGACCCTCTAACTGTTCACCAGCACAGATTGCCAATGGTGTTCCCCAACACCACTTAGCCATAGTAAGGGTATTTGAGACTCAGTTGGTCTTATATTTGTGCAGAACTGGGTCTTCTTCACCTAAATATACAGAGCACTAGAATTACAGCTTGGGTTAAGTCCTCCCATAACTTAGAAAACTACTTATCTTACCAACAACAAACAGGACTGTGAACGTTTCACCTTTTGTAATGTAGAGTGATGAAATACTCATTACATGGGAATAAGAGAGCAGCAGCCACTCTTATGTGTTTTGCACATAAATGCTTGTTAACAGCCTTCAGAGCACTGGAAACCAATCTCATTGCACAAACAACTTTCTATCTCAGTATGAAAGTGAAGTTCCCTTTCAGACTGGTGTACAAAGCACCCATAACCTTGTGGATATTTATCATGAAACAGATGTGTCTTCAGTTTCTACCCCACGATACTTGAGATTTAATGCACAAAGGCAGAAATCAATATTACATGGAGACACTTGCAGTGGATCCATGAGGATACTTTCGCAATTCAGCAGAAGTAAAGACAATTAAGTCATATAATGAATATGTACCAAGGAATATGAAAAGAAATGACAAAGATATCTGCATGAAAAAGATAGTTTTCCCTTCCCATTGTGCAGTTCAAATATGAGAGATTGTGTTCAAATGATCTTTCTTTTATTTCAGAAAATCAACAGAAATGCTAAAAGGATTGAAGTAAAGAAAAATTGAGCCATCCATCACTGAATACATTCTGAAGATAACTGCTGATTTGGTCATACTTACCATGTTTGTTTGAGAGATGAGCTTTCCTGGGGCAACATAAGCATCTTGGTTATTTAAATGTTGACTTGTTTTGCATCCTGGTGAATATCTGTCATCTGCCCCTCTCTTCCAATGTTTAATCACTGGCCTCCATGTGCCCTCACGTGCCAACAACAATCCTTTTTTTCCCCTCATGTATTTCAGTATCCGTAGTATCTGTAGCTTTGAAAAATTTCTACCTCAGGCTATTTTTTCTTATTTGTACTGGAACACTGAAATTATTATTGTTTTTATGAGTTATCAACTACATGGCTACAAAATCAACAAAAATATTTTGAGAAGAGACATTATTAATTTTAAATTCCCATGTTCCTTGCCAACCTTTAGATTTTTATTTCCAGAAGAACAAATCAAAAATATAAAACTTGCAAAAGACCCTCCACTTTAGACCTAAGGGAAATTAAAAACTTTTGTTCTCAACATCAGTCTTACAAGGAAAATGTGATTATCTGTTTTAACCTTCAAAACACATCTGTGACTTGAGGTAAATTGTGCTTGGCTAATAAGGTTATCTAACATACACCAGTGAATTTGTCAAAGTTAATGATGATCAGTATACAAGCTTAAGGGATTTTTACATTAAACTACAAATCTCTCTTATAATTTTTTTATGAAATTGTTGTTCTATCTGTTGATCATTTTATACAAAAATTTACTTTCTAATTGTCTTTTATGTTACCTTACAGAAGTATCATACTCCTAAAATCTAGTTCACTGATGAATCCGAGGACTGTACGATAAAGTAGATTGATGTCACTGCAGCATTTAATGTGCTGTGAACTAAAAACATGGGTAATGTATTTCAGTTTAGTCATTGAATAATTCATAATTTAAGGGACATGCAGAAAAAGAGATTTTTTTTTTCTACAGAAGTCAATATAAAAACAGTTTGGAGGTTTACCAAATGTCAGTCAGAGGAGAGGGGGCAAAAAAAAAAGTTCAGACTCACCTATCACTCAGGCATATGTATAGCTGACCATGTAGGACACAAATTCCTGAAATTATAGGCAAATTGATGAAAATGACAGTTTTATGTTGTCATGAACACAAAATATGACAAAAATATGACAAGAGGGTGCAGAAATATGAAGGCAAGTGTGAAAAAATATAAAAAATAAAGGATGCAGATTATAAATGGAAATAGAAAATCTGAATACATTTGATCTAAAATACACCATATTAAATGACTTTGTATAAAGCCATCTTAAGAACTCATTTTGTAAAAAATGCAACTTTCTGGTCTATGGAGTGCTTCCCTTATACTCTGAGGTGCTTTCCTATCTACCCTCATTGGTACAAGGGTTGGCCCCTTCAGAACTCTTTGTGATTCTTGAGAATATTTCAGACAACCAAAAAACATATTACATAAGGTACCAACTTGTTCATACAGTTGTGTTCTACCACAAATTATTGCTACCTATCCCCCAGATAAAGCACCTTTGTAACCTAAGTTGCAAACCACCATCACACACAGTAATTCAAGAAACTCCCTTTCACCCATAAATAAATGTTATTAATAACAGACTTCCTTAGTCTAATTATTTACCACAACATCTCTTCTTACTTGGGTTTTGCAGCAGATCATATTTATGATGCAGTACGACTCACAGTTGGGTGGGTTTTTTTTATTTTTCTGCTGTGTAGGCAGACATCAGAATGGCTATAAACTGCAATACAGCTATCTTCTGAAAGAGGGGACAGAGATATTTATATATATTATATATATTTTTATATATTAACATGTATTCATGTCATAGGATTCTGTGCCAGCATGACAGGTGACATAGTAACAAGAAACTTCCAGTGACATTTGTAAATTCTTAGACAGTCATCTATATAAAAGTCTGGTGCGTATTACTGCAGCATATGATTTTTTTCAGTAAGTTAATAGCTGGGAGACATGTACTGAAAATGTCATCTACTCTTCACAGATTGACTGAGATTGGCATTTTTCTGACTATTGGATTTCCTTACTTACTAATCTTAACTGAAAGGATAATTTTCCCAAATTATGCTCTCTGCTTTTATGATTTTCAGCCTCTGGTACATATTGAAATTAATTTTGTGTAAGGAATCCAATTGTACTGAATTGAAAAGTCATAAAAACCTTCTAAAATCACATCTACAGCCCCCCAAATGTGGTTTCAAATTTTCTATGCACTTGTACCAATATCACATATTTAGGTACAATATTTTTTTAGGCTCCTCAAGGACTCAGAGCAATTGTTGGCATATTTGAGAAAGCTGTGAATATCTCTCTCCCACTCTTTTTTTTTGATAGGATAAAGTACATTTGTAGAACCGTGAAATGAGAGCTTTGTGTAATACACACTACAGGGCATTAGTTTGAAAAGTGCCTGACACTGATGGAGGGCTCTAACTTTGCTATCTATAATAATTTTCCTCATTGTTCTGACAGACTTGATCTTCTTATATCTGATATGGGAGCAATATCAGAATAGATAGGTACCAAGAAATATGGAATATTAAAGTATATGAAAGCATTCAATTTAGCTGTCTGTCACCTGTCCGATAGCAGTTCATTTACTGTCTATGTGTCACAGAGCAGATAACAAAACATCCTGTGCAGTCTGATGCACTTTTGGGGCAGAATCCAAGATCATGTCATCACTAGAGAATGTGCCCTTTCCAGAACTGCCAATTAAATAAGACATACACCAAAACCATCTGAACATGTAAACAAACATGGTAATGTTTTTACAGAAAATTGAAGAAGATTCTGCCTGACTACGACACTGTTTGTTGGTGGTGCTATATTGAAGTTACAGGCAGAAGCAGTTATGGATCTCAGCTTCTGAGAAATATGTTCTTTTTCTTCTTAGGAAAAATTCCTTCATTTCTGTGGAAGTTTGGATAAAAAAACAGGTACATAAAGGTAATTATAACTAGCACAAATCTTATTGCTGACTGTAAACAAAGGCTCTTTGAAATGGGAAAGTGAATATTTGTGAGTCAAAAGAGTATTGTTACCTTGATAATTCTTACTTGGAAGACTTTACAGATGCCATTTACTGAAAAAACTCTTTTTAAATGATCATTAGAGTCAGATGCAAAACTTATAAACTTTTTCTAGGCAAAATTTGAGAACATTTAGAAAATTATGCACAGTACTTTACCTTAATGCAGTTATTTGCATTTTCTGCTTGACTGATAAGTGTATTTAACATGTTGAAGGTTGAAATGTATCAAGCATCCATTTTTTCTTACCTCTATAAAGAATAAGTTTATATGCCCACTCAGATATTAGAATTAATAATAAACTTATTTACTCAGATATTAGAATTAAGGGTGTGAATTTAGCAATTTTGCAAGAGTCAAAACATAAGCATTACACAGCTTACAGGTTTCAATTTAGGGAAGAAGTGGTTTGAAGCTCTAGTTCAAGAAAAAAATTTATTTCTGAGAGTAAATGTATCATACTTGTTTAAACAGAATCAAGAGAGGGTTGTTTCCACTTCTTCTGTCCCTTCCCAAAGGAAGCCCTTTGCCCCAAGGAGTTGGAACCAGCACCCCCTGCAGAAGTCCCCTGGCTTCATCCATGCTGCCTGTTCAGAAATGGCCTGGGCTACCCATAAACTGTGTCCAAGGTATATTTGGGACAGGGTAACTTGACACTGGCAGTTTATATGTCCAGATGCTTTCACCCATACTTTGCTCCTCCTTACCTTGCCAGCACTGCATCTTATAGGGTACCAACTCTTAGTGCTTTGTTTTCATTACATGTCTTGCACATTCAGAATTCTGTAACAGTGGTGATTTTTCTACATAGCCTCTCTGTCATGAATAACAGCACTTAGGTCTCCTCCTGATCCTGTAGAGAGCTTGCAAACAAGATTACATAAAACAGCTTTGCTTGGAGAGGAAGCCTTTTGAAACAGAAATCTCCTGTCAGTATTCTTTTCGTCTCTCAGTTTCTTTCAGCCCCTTATTTTGCCTTCTTTATTTCACCTTAACAAGAAAATCCTAGCCAAAAAAAAAATCTTACTTCACAAAAATTAGCCTGATAATGAGAGTCACTCTCTGGTGACCCAGACAGCTGCCGGTGCTATGGCAGTCTGCATGTGCAGAAAGCAAACATGTTCAAACCCCAACGTTTTGTCAGCACTTAACCCATAAGTCACTGGCACTCGCTATCTTGTTCCCTCCTTCTCATTTTTGCATGCAACATTTTATAATCACATGCACAGTGAGCTACTAAAAGATCTCTTCTATAAGACCCTCCTCTGTGCACTGGAGTATGAATTTCCTACTGCTCATCTACATGTCTGCTTTATGGTTCAGAAAACATACAGCAGTCATATTGCTTTTTGCCTGGGTAGCCTTTTCAGAAATTGCCTACTTATCTTCCCTCTGTGTGATGTTTCTTATTTTTTGTAAGTTGAAGTACATTGCTTCCAAACTCCCAGATTTGAATCAATGTTGCATATTGCAAGGGGTTTGGTAGATTTTATCATCATGACCTGCTAAGAAGGAAACATGGCTTAAATAATTATCTCTTTTCCCTTCTTTTCTTTATCCACTTATGCTATTATTGCTTTTTGTTACCAGACTGCCTGATTTCATAGATTTTTTCCAAATCTTCCCTCTTCACCTACTCCAAAATGCCCTTTTCACTAAATTCCATGTCTCCCCTTTATTGTCACTGATTTCTTCTACATGGTTAATCATTTCACACTTCTGTTGTAAATTCTTTTAGTCCTTTATTTTGCAGTCTTTTCAGACCAACCAAAACATCATAGCCAAAAATCTTAGTCTGCAGTGGTTCATTCTTCAAATCTCATTACTAGTTAAGGTCTTGTTTTTAAGCTCACTTTCAAAGCTCATCTTCACTCTGACTTGTGAGCCAGCTCTCTTCTCCTCATGAGAAAAACCTATTTTTTATGGAGATTTCAGCTCTTCTAAGGTAGGAAAAGAAGCTGTGGATAATACTGTGGTCCCTATGAGTAATAATGAAGGAAGATTACTCCTTTTCATAGATACAGAGGCACTTCGGGGTCAAACATAATGAAAAACTGTTATATTTGCTGCTCTAAAAAGCTATAGTGGAGGCAGAGAGAAAAATACTCATGAATGGGGTGGAATTTTCCCAAGTTTTATGTATGCAGTCATTAGCATTTCTACATTTTTGCATATGGCTGTATTTGTGCATATCTCTAGCTCTTCCCCTACTGAGCTACAAGGTGTCCTTTTTCTCTGTGTGTCTCATTTTACAGGCTATTTTGAACTTTTACTTCTACAAAATATGAAATTTTACAATTGTCAAAAAGAAAGAGTGGTGAAGAAGACGGAAGGTTTTTCAAAGCAGTCCTGAAGCTTCTGACTACAACTGTAATTGAAACAAAGCCCTAAGACACACAATAAACTGTCCAAGTTGTAGTATTGTTATAGCAGCATTTGAAATATATTAATAAAATTAAGGCTCTAAGGAAAAGGGAAATATTTCTAAGACTTCTTGGGGTTTTTAGCAAAAATTGAACTTGGGGCAAAAGAAAGAGAAGATCTTCCTGATTTAAGGTATAGAGTTGTTGAATATTAAACCTACAATTAAAAAAAACCCCAAATCACAGGAAGGAGGTACATGAGGGCCTGAGAAACTACAGCTCTGAACTATCAAACTGTGGAATAATGCTGACATCTTATGCACATATGTCCACAAATATATAAATGGGCATATTTATCAATTAATGCTATTCAGACTTGGCCTTGGTTTGTTAGTGGCTTATAGAAATGAATTCTGCATTTTTTATACCCAGAATTTCAAATATGGGGGATATTGAATCAGAGTACGTGAGAAAAATTAGTTTTGTTAGTTTGCAGGTTTTCCTTTGGTTTTGTTGAACCCAGCTTAGTTCACATTGCTGTTATGAGGAAATGATTGTTTATATCTCTCATCTTGTGTGTATTGGAAAATTGGCAGCACTACCTTGTAATTCATCACCTATTGTGAGTCAGGGGACAATGCATCTTCAACTTCAGGGCAAAGGATTATACAGAGTCATAAAAGTGAAATATCACATCCCTCTAACGTGAATCAACCTAATAAGAGAGGCCTTACACAAACTTTGCGAAAATATGCAGAAGAATTAGAGGGTTCTCATAGACTTCAGATTGTATAAGAGTATTTTTTCTTTCATCTGTTTAGATTTTATTCAGCCAGCTGATGAGTCATGATCAGAAACATCCTCTGTGAAAAGGAGATTTCTGAGAGAGCAGTGCTTGGAAATGGGAAATGGAACTAACTTAGCTATTTTTGACTTAAAGTTGCTGTGTGTTTGCACTCAACTCCATGCAATGTCAATACCAAGATACAGTATGCAGCAATGACATTACTCTTTAAAATTCACAAAGCACTTACATAGTACTTGTATTACCTGCAAATTGTTCAGTGGTAATGCACTTAATGTTTCACACTGTCTGTGTAATTACCCTACTTACAAGCAAGGGTGCAGTAATTTGCAAAAATCAGTAACACTTGCCAGTTTGTCAATGCATTACCCATCAAATAATTATCATAAACGTGAAAGCATTTTAAGTCCCCAAGAGAGGTGAATGTTCAGACCATAGCAAATAGTCCATCTTGAAATCTGTATTTTCTGTTTTGGCATGGGCAACCAGCTGGTTTGAGGAGCACAGAATTTACTACCCCCTCATTTGGGCAGCATATTAGTGTTATAAACTACTTGATTATGTGTCATGAGCTAGTTATTGTCTACTGAAATAGGTGCCAGTTGCTTAATAAATGTGAATTCTAGCCTTATGTATGTTTCGACATTCAATTTTCATTGTCAATTGTTTAAAGGAAAGAACATCTTTCTACAATATTTATGTTGCAAATCATTAGTAGGTGCTAGCAAATATTAACAGAATGAATGAAAGCTCTAAGGTGTGAATAGTTATAATTCAAGTTAATGGTGATTATGACTCAGGAAATGTGTATTACAGGCAAACTAAGTTTTCTGTTTAATGATGCCTACGACAATAGAAACAATATTATTACTTAGATAGCTTTGGCAAATCTAATAAGAATCTCATGTCTGGAAAAGAAATTACACATATACTGTTCATATTGTTTCTTTTAGGTGAAGGTAAATAGCTTAATTCTCTTCCAATTTTGTTTGCTGTCACTTTCTATTCTAAGTGGAAATATAAATTCCAAGACTGGGGTTTCTTTCCTGTAAACATGGTATTCCATCTCCTACTTCACACGTTTGTAATGTGATTAGAAGGAATCCAACATCCTCTTCCACCAGCATGCATAGAAAGTTTATTTATGTCTCATTATCTCTCCCTGCCAAGTTGATAGTAAAGAATAGAAATATTAAAAAAAAAATCCTTAGCTTTCATTCTATAGCATTATTTCAACAAATCTAGTCATATACATCTAACAATTAAGTAATTTAAATTATTTTTAGAATTAATTATGTTTGCTATTTACTTTTCAAACCATTGTAGTTCTTAGTACAGTTCTGGAGTTTCTCATAAAAGCTTTTTTGTCTCCCTCACCCATACCTGACATTCACCGGAAAGTTTAATGAACTAGAGGTCAACACTGCCTCCCAACTGCTCTGTGCATTGCTCTTGTCAGTGCTTTCTGAGCCTCTATTAAGGAACAGCTAAACTTAGCTGAACCTGCAGCTATTAGCAAGGTTTTAGCAACCCCTTTATTGGAGCTAGCCATTAAATTGAGGAAGATGTTGACCACTGGGAAGGAATAACAACCTCTATGTTCATATACCTGTGTGCCCTGGTGCATAATAAAGAACTCTGCTTATAAAACCCCTCCATACATTTCCTTATCTCTCAAGTGCTAGCAAAGCTATCTCTGAGACAGAAAGTCTCTAGCCTGCATTAACATGGTTAAGTCATCGTGTCACTAATGGAAAAGAAACAGCTAAGCAAAGACCTTTTTTGTTTTGTCACAAAAGCACAAGGCACTGAGTATGCTGGTGGAAATTACCATAATTGCATATTACTGAGCCAAAAATAACAGAAACTCTCCATTTTACATCACATCTGACTTTAATATAAGCAGCTCAGGTTTCTGTAGGGATTATATTTTGTTTAGTCTTGGATAGAAAGCTAGTATTAAAGTAAATAGTAACCAGAAATATGTCAATCAGCTTTGCCGTAAAATAACGTATGGTGAGTTAAATCAGGAAATCCATTGCTGCTCACTGAGAAATCCAGCCTACTTTTCATGATTTCTCTTGTTAATAAAGTGGTGATCAAATTAATCTTGTGTTCAATTAACTGTAACATCATGACAGATCCTTAATAAAAGCAAGAAGTAAAAGAAGTACCAAATTAAAGGTCACAAATTTTCCAAATATAGGTAGTTATATGTGAGCATATGTGTCTGTTAACATGTTCCTCTGAGACCACAAGCTCAAGCACGCAAAGAGCACTGAAAGATCTCTGCAAGATATTTTGCAACACAGAATCCTATCAATCTAACATAAAGTAGCTAATCGCAGAGCTATTTTGTAATGCTTCTGTTGCTTAACATAAATTCAACCCTAACTCTTCTTTAACCACATTCAAAATGTTTCTCACCCTTTTCTGGCCTCCTTCTTGACTCCAAGGCTGTCAAGGAGGCCTTGGACACAGACAACGATCATAGCAGCTGCACTACCAAGGGCCTGTGGATGCAATTGTGGGCAACACCAATTAGCAGGAAGGCAGGTGGGGAAAGCATTATTGTTATATCCAAGGCCATTAGATGTGTGGGCTGTTGACTGTGCAGGCAGCAAGAAAAGGACTGATTGTAGAAAGAAGGATGACAAGTGGGTTTAGACCTCGTTTTTGTCTTACGGTATTAATGACGAAACATTTTACCTATTGACTCTTCTCTTGGTGCTTTATGCTACTGGTTAGTGCCCACCACTAACCAAAATCCTAAATTCTCACTCAGCTTACTTCATTTAAGGAAGTCCCCACAAGCTACCATGGCAAACCCCACAGTGTTATCAGTGCATGCAGAGACAATATTAGAAGACTCTATTAAAACTCCTGAAGCAGGGCTGGCCTTGCTGGTCCTGTGGCCATGGATGATTCATGTGAGGAAAGAGCACCCATCACATCAGACAAGGTGGAGAGGAGAAGAAAGGGGAGAGGTCATATCTTATGTGTGAACCAACTCACTGTAAGAGAGTCGAATTAGCCAGCTGTTCACAGATGAGAATAACCTGAGCCTCTGATTCTCTGGGACTCAAAGTACCCCTGCAACACTATTATTTCACAAAGCTTATATTTACAGGGTCTGTATACCCACAATTTGTAAGTGATAGAAGAATCAAGAGCACATCCACAAACAAGTGATAACTTTTGGCAGCAGACATAGATTTTGTTTGAGCTCTGATAATAGAGGACATGGCTCTTATGAGGACATTCTCCTGGAAGGTAGTGAGATATTCAGAATTATTTCTGCAGCCTGTGCAGAACACAAGGATATCCTAATTTTAAGAGACCACTGCAAGAACTCCCCAGCAGATTGACATGCCTCTATATTTTACTTTCTGAAGCTCAGGGGAGCTTGAAAAACAAAAGGCAAATTATTTTTAAAGTGTGTCAGGGTGCAGTTCTCATTAGGTGTCTTGTGGAAGCTCTGCCAGAACTGCTTTCCACAGTCCCAGTCTGAAATCTGAGTAACACTCTCTGCAAAAATTTTTGTTGAATCTAAACCAAAACCCCTAATTTCTGCTAAAGTTTATACTTGCTGGAATAAATAGACTATAATGCAAGTATCTGGATGCCATGTCTTAAAGGTTCTTTATTTTGGATCGTATCTGTTTTATTAAAAGTGATGATTTTTGGTTTTCAGTATAATATTAAAACATGTTAAACATTGCTTAAGTTATGAATTAGGGGGTTCAGCAGCACTCAGGAGGCCAAGGTTGCCATGTGTAACTTCCGAATTTAAACCAGGAAGGAAGTCTGCAGTTTCACCCTGAGAGAGAGCAGGACTGTCTCATATTGTGTCTGGGCCTTGGAAACAAGAGTTGGGATGTTACAGGACCATGCTGAAAAGAAATCTTACATATAGACTATTCTCCCTGAGAGAATCTTTATGCACCACTGAAGAACTTGCTGTTAAAAGCAGAGACTGAAACACTTTTGAGCTTAAGAACTGCTCATCATCAAAACTATTTTACGTGTAATGACCATGTACCTGCATATAATTAAAATCATTAATTGCAAGATGGATTATATCATGGTAATGACTAAAAACTTACTAGAAATATTATCACATAAAGGATATGTAGAAGATCGTCCCAGTATTTCCTAGCAAACTAATATACACTATTTTCATGCAATTATGAGGCAATTCATATAATGCAAACACTGTAAGTTTTATAGCTTATAAATGTTAGTTTCAGCCTTCATTTCACATTCTGTTATTGCAAAGGTCTTTGCAGTGTAACAGTGTTTTGCCCAGAAACCAGGATAAAATTTCCGCTATTAACAGAAGCTATTGAATTCTATATAGGAGTATTCTGCAATTATTTGTCAAGATTCTCATTTCAGAAATGAACCAATTATCAGTTAATACAAGGAAGGGCTGGTTTTTACTTTGGTAAATGAAAGACTGAAGCAATCAAATTACACAATTTATCAAGACTGCTGTAGTATTGCAATTCATCATTTTACCATTGCTCAGTACTATTTGCCAACAATTCCCAGTTAGAAGATTGTGCCACTGAGCTTACAGTGACTTTGAAAACTATTTTGAGTTGATTTACCACATTAACAAGGGGCTTTAGCAGTTGTCACCTCCTTGGAAGTACTAGACTACAAAAACAGCTGTATCTTTAGTGTTCCAGCTTCATCCTACCCAGGATTTCCTTCCACCAGAGACTCAAGTCAGCCATCTGCATCATGGTACTTTTGTAGCAAAAAAAAACACACAAAAAAATCCAACAAAATAAAACAAAAAAAAAAGCCCCTCCAAGGCTTTCTGATAATAACCAGATCAAGACATTTCATCTGGCAGCATCCAAAATTTTCTTTATTCCATTTTTGCAAATGAAGGGAACCTAACCTAAGACATCTGGGTAGAAATGTGCGTTCTTCTATGATTCTCACATAGTGTCTAAGCATAGAAAGCCTTGGTACAACTGCTTGGTGAAAACTTATTTGATGTTAATTCCACCTGTATAGCCAAGTTCTTGTTCCAGAAATCTTGCTCCCTTGTTATGTGAGTCTTACCTGCTTTCATGTGACTACTCAAATACATCAAATCTGACGAAATACTAAACTGAATGAAACAAAGAACCATCTAGAGAGTACAGCTGGGAAAAGAAGAAACGCAAGGCATGCACTACAAGGTCTGCCTCCCTTCAGCTTCAAGGCAGCAGAACTCTCAAGATTTCAAAGCAGAGTCTGCATCAAGAAAGTGCATCTAATCTCCTTTGAAACACCTGGGATCTAGCAGAAAACCCGTCTGAAGGATCTCTTCTGTTGCTCATTAACGTGCTGCATAATAAACTCTTCAAGACTCATGAGGTTATATCGTTCAGCAGGAGATGAGCAGTCAATTAATATTACTTAAAATCAATTTTTTGACCACACATAACAGTGAGATTGGTCCAAGCACAAGTAGATTTGCGTCATTATGGTTGGTACAGCATGAAGACAGTATGTTCTTCTATCTTTAAATGTTCCTTCAGCTAATAAAAATAAGGAGTATCATCTACTATTAGCATTGCACTGGCAAAACACAAACTAAGCATTTAGCATCCATGCCCACTTTTATCAACTGAATATAGAGGATCCTTCTGTGAAAAGAAATCTAGGGACAGTTCACATTTGCTTTTGCAAATATATTAGCAACAATCGTTTTCAGAATATTAGTCTTTCACAGTACATGGCCAACAATAGTGTTATAACTAATGTTCTTTCCAGTGACTTATCACATTAAACTGAAATATTTAATTATAGATATATTTAATATGCCATGAATTATTGTTCAGTATTTTATTTCATAATGTTAATTCTTAATTGTTCCTTACCCTACATTCCTTCATTAAGTATAATTATACACTTTAGCTGTGGAAAATAAATCTTTCCCTTTGTGAAGGACAGCTGCCATATATTTTCACCTCTTCTATGCTGACATTTAAGAATTTCAGATTAGCCCATACAATAAAGAGTACACCACTGTCAGCATACTAGTAACAGTAGCTGTTGTCTTAAAGTGTATCCTGTCTGAAAGAACAACTTCTAATTAAATGTTCAATCACAGCAAGTTTAGCCTTACATAAACATTTAAAAAGTATTGGTACGATAGTTCAGAGGTGCTTCTTTAAAAATTAAGGTGTTTCTGTAGTAAAAAAAAAAAACTACTGTCAACTGCACACATAACTTGTTCTGATAGGAATGGACATTTGGTGACAGTGACAAGATGATATCTCAGTTACTAATGTGTCTTTACCATTTCATTGTAGCCTGAAATATTGCACCTTAATCTTCAATATTCAGTTATAAGCATCTTGGATTTTTAAAAAAGATAGATAGATAGATAGATAGATAGATAGATAGATAGATAGATAGATAGATAAATAGATAGAGATAATCCAAAGATTATTGAAAGAATCTAGCACTATAAACTGTGCAGAGCTTTTTTTTCTGAACATGCTTTTTCTGATAGGATAGCATAAGGAATGTTATGAAGGGGTGGGAAAGCATCATTTCACCTTTTTGAAGGCATGATCCAAAGCTCACCAACCTTTGGGACTCATCTTAGAACATTCCAAATATTTAGTTACATTAGCAATTATTTTGGTTTAAAAATTCACTTAATACTTGCCATTGATTGCATTTATATTATACAAATCTAATGTTTATCCCTCTGTGTGAAAAAGTTATTCTGCATTTAAGCTTCTTCAGCAAAACCTTACTTTTCAAACATTTCTTTTCAGATACTGCAAGGGAGTTAAACACCAGTCAACACACCTGAGGGCACAGATAAACATGTATAAGCTCACACACTTACATAAATCACTATTGCTTCTTCAGTGTTTGGGGATACCACAGGATTGTATTCATGCAAGCCTGAGTGAAATATAATGACAGAAAAAGTAAAGAGAGCTTAAGTTAATCACTTAAGTAAATTTCTTGGTTGGCTATTGAGCATCCTTGGATAAGAACAAGAAAATTAATAATTCATGCATCAGAAGAACAATCTCCTGCTTTGCTTCTTTCCATGTCACAACTCTAATTTCTGCAGAAAAAAAAGTCCTTGTAAGTCTTGCGATAAGAGCCTTCAAATCTATGCTCTTATGGATTGATTGGTGTTATGTATACCATTGCTTCAGATATCTTCACTCTAATATTCACACATTATTCCCCATTTCATAATCTAAATGCACATTGATTAAAAATTAAGATAACCATTTTCATTAGTATGACCTCCCGTAGAGCATACTTCTCCCATCCAATGGAAAATCTGACTAACTTTTGGCTAAAAAGGTTAAATTATATGTTGCATTGATAAAATGTAGTAGCCCTGTATTTTGTTATGCAGTCCTTCTAATATTATTTGATTTGAATTCCATTTAAGATGCACTTTTTTCATGCTGTAAGTGAACAGATAATTGATTTTTTATCAGTTATTCAAGACAGTTGTCCACAAAGGATCAATAACTACTAAGAATTCTCACCCTCTTTTTATTACTTTGACACTTCTAGGCTAGATAACCAACCCTCCTGTAGCTCAAATACTCAGAAGTTTTCTACCTGGTTGCTTCCATGTTAAAGAAATTCCTTAGTAAAAGAATAATAAATAGCTGGGTAACAATCAGTGGCATCTGTCTGTCACACAGAGGAGCTGATGGTTCCCTCTTGACTGCAGCCTCCTGAGTTGTGGACTGCATTTCCTTCACAGCTCCTGTGATTGGTCTTTTATTGTTTTTTGGTTTGTTTTTTGGGTTTTTTTAATGACTAAGCTCAAATGGGAAGTGTTAGATTAAAAAGCATCCATTATGCTAAAAAAAGATACGTTTCTTACCTGCATAAATTCTGCGAATTTAAAACTGGAATTAAGCCTAGATTTAATCGACACTTGATTGTTAAACTGTTTCAATTTCCGGTGATCCTCATATATAATTTGGCGTGCCTTGCTCGTGAGTCAGTAACGTAGATTTACTAACCCCTGCATTATACAACTTGTACTACATTTAATTAGGAAATTCTATCTGATTGCTAGCACAGTGCTTTCTTTATATAAAGAGAACAGTACATTAAACTATTGAGTTTCTCTTTGAGAACTCACCTAGAAATCTTTTATCCGATGTTACAAAATTTATGACTGCAAAAAGTGACTAGAAAAAGTCATTAAAAGTCCACAGATTTCAAAGTTGTGAATGCACTCACACTGCAAGGTATAAAATATATATTCTGGAATTTCAGAAGCAATTGTATGTTTTTTCTAAAATCATTATAGTATTTTTCTATCAATTTTCAAACAGCTGTTGCAACTATAAGAGATCTATTAATCTCTAAGAAAGGATAGAGGAGGGGAGAAGAATCCTGCCCATTGTCTTGCGAAGGGTAGATTTTGTCCTGGGTGGAGCATGAGAAAAGAAAATACTTTCTTTTTACAAGTTAAGTATATTATTTCAATACTCTTCCATAGCAGGAACTTAATTTTTATTAAATTGGTCCAGACATAAGAACCTATAATTATACTTAACTGTATACCTTATCACACATAAGTGATAAAGTTTTCAGACAGTGAATACCATGGTCTTGACACACTAAAGATTAATCAGGTATATTTGCCTGGGCTGTGAGTTAAGACTCTATATAGTCAGTGTCATTTATTTTAATGAGACACTGGTGGGTTTAAAATCAAGGTAAACCTGCTAATAGGATTGTTAAGGTCAATGGAGATATTCCCTACTTCCAGTAATATACTTAATGAGTTGGCTGACTCAGATTCTGCATCAGAAATTTGGTATTAACTTGAACCTGTGTACACATTCTGTCAGTGTCTCTTAAGAGTTTATGTACGTGTGAAAATTATTACATCTAGAACTTACTCTATTTTGGAGACATAAAAGATCTTGTCCTTGTCTAGAAGAAGGAATAAAAAACTAGATTAACAAAAAAAACAAAGACTTCCCCAATTATAAATGACCATTATAATGTAAGAAATATTTCTTTATCAAAAAAAGTCCAACTTTAACAATATTTTCTGTATTTTCTCTCAGAAAGATTTTTTTCCTTTCAGCAAGAAAAACACTATTGACATATTGCAGCTGTGTTTTCAGTTTCATATGAGTATTCTGCTATTTCTTCTTTCTTTTCAATTTTTTCTTAAAACCTTTGTTACTGCAGTTATGTGAGGGGTTTTTTTTAAGGCTGTGATTCACTGGTTACTGTGAGAGGGAAGATCTTGGGAGCCCTAATATCAGTTCCAAAACCAAGGGAGACAAGAAGAATCTTTGTTTCTTTGTGGCTATGCTATGGAGGTAGCAGCGTGACCTCCTATGCAGCAATGTATATGCTTGAGCAAGAACAGAGGAAGAAGACAGACCAAGCAGAGACATTGAAGAAAAAGGGAAAAGATAGAAGGATTAAGAATTAGGCAAGGTGAAAGACTTAGAAGTCAATAAATGGAGGTGATGCTTGAAGTGTTGCACTTTCTCCTCTCATGACAAGGAAAACCATCAGCTGAATAGATATGGTGACAGCTAGTAAGGAGTAACTCTGCTGTGCACTTGAGCACATCCAAGGCAGAACATTTCTTCCCTGGAAGCCTAAACAGACTTAGCATGAGATATTGGAGCTATTAAAATTATCACTGTACAAGCTGACAGCTGGATAACAGCTTTATAGCCAAAGTGGCAGAGCTGGCTCAAGGTCTCACAGAAAATGTGGAAAGTTATAAAGGCAGACTTCACAACCTAACAAAAAACAAGGGAAAACCCAGTATTTCTGAGAATTTTTACCAAAGTAAATTTATTTCTTTGAAAAAACCCTTCCTTTTGAGTAAGACTGGACTCTGGGAGGAAAATTAACTCAGCACTGTGGATTCTGAAACATGCATGTCACTTTGGATACCTGCACCCAAGTTATAACTACAGGGCTGGTTCTAAAATAAGTTATATTATCCTTTTTCTCGCAGGGAAAGTCCCATGCAAACTAAATCTACACCATAAGTTTACTACCAGAGATATGTTCAAATCCTCCAGTACAGCACTAATATGAGTATTTCTCAGTAGTTTAAGATGAGACCTCTTCCAATAAAAGTACTGAGCCTTTCCTGTACCATAAGTGTTCATTGGACATAATAAAGTTGATTTTGTTTCAAACTTTAATTTTAAAGCATTTATCTCAGTTATGCTAACCTGTTCAGTCAGATAATGGTTTTTAAGAATGATCAAATTTCTGCTCCTTGGCATGAGATTTAATATAGTTTTTAATTAGAATATTCATATTAATGTTATAGAATATAAAATCATGTAATAAAATGATATTATTTACTTTTATTTATTAAAGTCAGTACAATGTTGTGGCAAATAAAATAGCAAGGAGAACAAGACATAAAAAAGAAGTAAGGAATGCATTGATAAACATCTCAAATTTACTATGTAATTCAGAATTTTTACGTTCCATAATCGGTCAAATAAACAGGAACATCCCAAATCTACAGGAATGCCTAGTGGACCAGCTTGTATAGACAGATCTTCAGAAACAGCTCACAGTCACAACAAACTGTGTGTATTCCCTCAAACTGATCACTATCAAATAGTCTCAAAGTCAGTTGACATTCATAATCAAATGCCTTTCCAAAGAAAGAAAGAAAAAGCCTATATCCATTGCTAGCAGGATGAAAGCTGGGTAAGTTAACCAGGCTCCTTCAAGGGAAGAACCGTAACTGAGACACAAAGATGACATCAAGCTGTGATCAAGCTTAGTGAAGTGTGACTGAGAAGTAGGTAACAGAGGACAACATCCTGGTTGTAGCTTACTTTTAAATCTGTGTTTCTACATCTGGTTTTGCCTTGCTGTTTTTTATAGTAGAACCTGCAAGAAAACACCAGACACCAGCTTTTTGTTTCAATATAACCAAATTTCTTCTCATATCCCAAGAAGGACTTCATTTCAAGCATTCTTGAGACTGTTCAGATTTTCAAGGTTTAGAATTTTTTGATTTGCAGTAGTTTTTCAAGACTGGAAGATCTGTGATGCTCTGAAAGGATCTATGGTGACTATTGTGACATACTTCTAAAAGGAAGAGATTGGAACAAAAATACTTTTGGAACACAAGAAACTTCGTGTTGCAACAAAATTGTTTCACTTCATTTTGTTTCCTTTTTTTCTTAATTGATACTTTTAAACTAAAGTTGGTTTAGAATGAATAATTTCACAGAATCACAGATGGAAGGGACCTCTGGAGATCACCTATTCCAAGTCCTCTGCCAAGGCAGGGTCACCTAGAGCAGCTTACACAGAACGCCTCCAGTGTGCTTTGAATGTCTCCCAAGAGGGAGACTCCATGATCTCCCTAGGCAGTCTGCTCCAGTGCTCTGCCACTCTCAATGTGAAAATCTTTCTTATGTTGAGGTGAAACTTGTGTTTGAGTTTATGGCCATTGCTCCTGGTTCTGTCACTGGACACCACTAAAAAGAGTCTGAGACCAACCTCTGGGCACCAGCCTGTGAGATATTTATATGCATTAATGAGATCCCTACTCAGTCTTCTCTTTTCTACACTAAACAGACCCTGCTCCCTCAGTCTCTCTTCATGAGAGAGATGTTCCAGACCCCTCATCATATTTGTGGCCTCCACTGGACCCTTTCAAATAGCTCTTTGTCTTTCTTGTACTGAGGAGCCCAGAATGCACACAGCACTCCAGATGTGGCCTCACTAGGGTCGAGTAGAGGGGGAGGATCACCTCCCTCAATCTGCTGTCCACACTGTTCCCAATACACCCCAGGATACCATTGTCCCTTCTGGCCACAAGGGCACACTGCCGGCTCATGGTCAACTTGTAATCCCCCAACACCCACAGTTCCTTCTCAGGAGAACTGTTCTCTAGTAGGGCAGCCCCCAACCTGTACTAGTACTTGAGATTATTCCTCCCCAGGTACAGGACCCTACACTTGTCCTTGCTGAACCTCATTAGGTTTCTCTCTGCCCAACTCTCCAGGCTACCAAGGTCCCACTGGATGGCAGCACAGCCACTCCCCCCATTTCATGTCAGCAAACTTGCTTAGGGTGCATTCAATCCCTTTGTCCAGATCATTGGTAAACAAGTGGAAAAAGACTGGACCCAGTATCAATCCTTGGGGAACACCACTGACTACAGTCCTTCAAATGGATTCTGCTCCACTGATCATGACCCTCTGAGCTCTGCCATTCAGCCAGTTTTTGATCCACCTCACTGTCCATTTATCTAACTCACATTTCTTAAGCTTACCTACGAGGATGTTGTTTGAGGCAGTGTCAAAAGCTTTGCTGAAGCCAAGGTAGCCAACATCCACTTCTTTCCCTTCATCAACTTGTCCTTCTATGTCATCATAGAAGGCTATCAGACTGGTCAAACATGATTTCCCCTTGATGAATCCAGGCTGACTACTCTGAATGATCTTTTATTCTTCTACATGCTTGGTGATAATCTCCAGAATGACCTGTTCCATCACCTTTCCATGGACAGAGGTGAGGCTGACTGGCCAGTAGTTTCTCTGGTCCTATTTCTTGCCCTCCTTAAAGATGGGAGTAACACTGGCCTTCCTACAGTGATGGGGCACCTCTCCCATTATCCACTATTTTTCAAAGATGATAGAGAGCAGTGGAGCAACATCTTCCACCTTCCTCGGCACACATGGGTGCATTCCATCAGAGCCTATGGATTTATGGGTGTTTAGTTTGCCTAGCTGATCTTTAATACAACCCTCTACAACCAGGGGTAAGTCTTCCAGTGCAAGATTCTGAGTTCCACTATCTCATGGTCACTAGAGCCAAGGCTGCCTCCAACCTTCATGTCTTCAACCAGTCCCTTCTGGTTTGTTAGTACAAGGTCCAGCAAAATTTCCTCATTGGCTCCTCCACCACTTGCATCAAAAAGTTGTCCTCAATAATCTGCAGGAACTTTCTGGACTGTGTGTGCTGAGCCATGTTGTCCCTCCAAAAAAGAGCAGGGTGGCTGAAGTCCTCCAGGAGAACAAGGGCCTGTGACCACAAGGCTATTTCCAGTTGTCTATAGAGAGCCTTACCAACTTTCCCCTCCTGATCAAGTGACCTGCAATAAACACCCACAACAGTGTCACCCAGATCAGCCTGTCCCTCACCCATAAGCTCTCAACTCATTTGTCTGTACCTGGGTAAAGCTCAATACATTTCACTCACATAAAGAGCAGCTCCATCCACTCGCATCTCTGACCTGTCCCTTCTAAAAAGTCATCCATGGCAATATTCTAGTCAGGTGATCTATCCCGCCATGTCTCTGTAATTGTGACGAGATCATGGCACTGTGACCACACAGTTCTTATTGTTTATTTCCTGTTCTTCATTTTTATTCCCCATGCTGTGTGCATTTGTATACAGGCATTTCACAGAGGTAATCAAGCAGCCAAGTTCCCTGCAAGGGAAATTTATAACTTTAGAACTTTTCTTTTTCCTGTGAAATCAGGTTCTGAAATCATCCTCACTCCATGAAGCATTGCCTTCTTAAGAGATTTACTTTTTATAAAAACAAGCATATGGAGTTAAATCAAAAAAGCCATTTGCCTCAATATCCTCTTTTAGACAGTGATTGGTATGCTTAGGGAGGTATATGTGAGATGGAGAATGCATAAAGGGTAATATTTCCCCTGGTACACCATCTCAGTTTTCAGCAATTAGATAATGACTTCCTGAGCTGGAGATCCTATCCGGACCATCATTCTCCATCACAGTTGACACAAATACCACTCAAGAAGTCATCCAGTCCATTTCTGTTGAATCATGTCAGTTTTAACATACAGGAATTGGTGTTATGGGAGCACAATTTGTGGCCTCATACACCTTACTGCTGAAGAAAATTATTCCACATGCAAAACAACTTCCAGTTCATGCACTATTTCATGAAGTCATGAAGAAACAGAACTATGTAGAAATAAGGAAGCCTGTGAAAAGGGAGTTTGAAAGAAGGAGCTAAGAAAGTTAAATTCTTACAGCAGATGTCTATATTGCACTGTAGTAAAACAGGCTTAAATTAAGATGAAAACAAGGCAGAATAGCAAGGAACAGAATTTGCTAAAAACAGGGAAACATTCTTTCAATTGCTGAAGTCATGCATATTCTAGCTAATAAAACCAAGGGGTTGACAGAAACTCAGGCATATCAAATGAGAAGAAAAACAATGGAGAAAGAAACAAACCAGAAACTGACGTTAATAACAAGAAAATAAAAATTAATACTAAATCCTTCAAACACATCAGGGGAAGAAACCCACTGACATTTAAGAGACAACTGATGATCAGAATATAATGCTACACAAATTATTTGTCTTGACATTCAGTGTAGAAATAAGAGAAATTACCTTCTGTAACCTTCTCATTGTGGGCTCAGCAAAGGGTCTGTCTGAAAGTGAAGTGGTTGAAGGATGGGACATGCAGAAAAACAACAAAACAAACAGTGAAAATATCACCAGGCCTGAATCATGTGCCCCCAAGAACTCTAAGAGATCTCAAAGATGAAACAGCCAAATTAATAACAGTACTATCTAACTTCTGGCTTAGGTTCCCAAGGCACCTGAGAATTGGAGTGTAACATCTGTGGTATCACACATGTGGAATTTTTTTAAAGATCTGTTGGGGTCAAGAAAGCTCTGACTTTCTTACTGGAGAAATTAGTACAACTACAAACTAACTGCAAAATTAGTGAATACCTTGAGAAATATGGCCTGGCTGGGAAAAGCTAGCATGGCTTCAGTAAGGTGAATATTCACCAATAAGTATTCATGCATACTAGAACAACACTTCTCATTTTCATTTATCCTTAAACCCCACACCTGAAGAAAATGGATAAAACCAAAATTTATTTGAATACTTTTTTGGCATCTAAGAATTAGGGGGGAAAACTGTGCTCAAAAATGTATTATACAATTAATATATTTGTATATTTTAATGAAATAACATTTTTTCAAAGCTTTTAGAAAAGTACAGCTTCCAATACTAGGAAAATTAATAGGTCAGATTCTTTTCTGTCCCAGGACATAACCTTATGAAGTTAAACAAGGGGAAGTGCCAAGTCCTGTAAAAAGGGAAAGAATAGCCCCAGGCAGCAGCACATGGCTGGTGCCATCCTGCTCAAAAGCAGCTTTGCAGAAAAAGGCCCTGGGGTTGGACACCAGATTGAGCATGAGCCAGGAATGTGTCCTTTTTGCAAAGAAGGCCAGTGGTATCCTGGGCTGCATGAGACAAAGTGTTGTCAGCAGGTTGAGGGAGACAATCCCTTCCCTCTGCGGAGCAGACTGGGACAATCCCCTCCCATGGGAGAACCTTCCCATATTCTTTTCTGTGGCACTGCTTTCCAGCATCTCATTCTCCAGTCTGTTCATACACCTGGTATTGCCCTATCCCAGCTGCAGAATCCAGTACTGTTCTTTGCTGAACTTCATAGGGTTGGTGATTACCCAGACCTCTAATTTGTCGAGGTCTCTCTCTGGAGGGCCTCCCTCCCTTCAAGGGAGTAAACAGCTCCTCCCAGTTTTGTGTCGTCTCCAAACTTGCTTACTCTCCCCTCCAGTCCTGCAGCCAAGTTATTTATGAAGATGTTGAAGAGCACAGGGCCCAGGATGGAGTCCTGCAAAACACCACTAGTGACAGGTGGACAGTCTGATGTCACCCCATTCAGTATGACCCTCTGTGCTTGACTCATGAGCCCATTGCTCACCCACCACATCATGTGTTTATCCAGCTGTGTGCTGAACATCTTCCTGTCCTGGCCGTCATGAGCAGAGCTATGGTGATTTCACTTATGCAGAGAAACTCCAGTCTCAAGCTGGGGCTGTGGTGAGAGCCTTTCCAGTTCTGGGGGGTAAGAAATTCCTCACCATTTGCCCTACACTTTTTCTTTATTAAAATTTAAGAGTCTTATTTTGTCAAAGTCATCTGACTGTATGCGGGTTGCGCAGGTCACAAATATTTTTTCCCCTCCCCTATACTCAGTGGTTTCCTGTCAGATGGAATTTGCCCAGGAAAATTGGCAGTGCATGACTTTAAAACATGGAAAGTTTATGCTATTACTCTACAATTGTATCAATCTACTCCACTCTGAATAATTTGCCATTATACACGTATTACTTACTTACAAACATTCTATGTTCCTTCTTTTAAAAAGACAAATTTCATGCTCGTCTAACATTTTTTTGAACAACTTTACAGAGAAAATACAACACTAGGTTCACAGCTTTTGGTGGTGTTTTTTGTGTTGTTTTGGGTTTTTTCATTTTTATCCAGGAAACCTGAACTAAACTGTTACAATTCCACCTCACAGTTTAAGTACCTTGGCTTTAAGAGTGCAGAAAACCTATCCTGCATTTCTGCTTTCCTGAAGCATTCAGCCAGAGTGTGTTGCCATAACTGTGCTGCCTCCAGTCTGCAGCAGCCCTCCAGCTGAACCAGGCAGGCCAAGAGGAAATAACTTGAAAGCATTCGTAACTAGGATCTGTTTGACTGATTAATAAAATGTTTTGCTTCTTTTAAGCTCTTTTAAGCTCTCTTTTCATAGGCAGCCTTCTTGCAATTCTCTAACCATGATTTTGAACAACATATCAGGTTGGATTCCATTACTTTATTCTTAAAATCTTTATGCCACTCTGTGCATAGGCAAGGAATGGGGCTGGCTGCCCTTTGTTGCCCAAATCCCTTTCTTCTTCATAGGCAAGCTCCAGTAATAAAAAGGAGCAGCAAAGATCTGCAAAACAGAGTTGCTGTAAGGATGCATCAGACCCCAGGACCTGACAGATACATCAGGTGGGGAGCCAGGCTGAGGAGAGTGTTCCCAGATTGCAGGGAAGAAAAAGAGTAGAATTTTACATAGGGTTTCTGCAGCCTTTCTACAAGATTCCCCCCTTGCAAATAGTTGGATATTGAGCTGCACAAAGAACAGTGAAGATTTATTCATCCCTATTCTGAAAGCTTAATATACCATGACACTATTAAGATACCCTTTTTATATCAACTGGTCCTTTCAATTGGTAAATACAAGTATTCTCTTTAAAGGACTGTAAATGCAGAATTTTTTTTATAAAATATCTTTCAACTCTCTAAAATGTGGGATTTTTAACCCAAGTAAATTCTGTGTGTGCCTTGCAATCCCTGAATGCTACAGTTTAGAGAAGCCCTGTGCAAACATTTGTTTTGGCAAAGTAGGTTGCCTGCTCAATTTGGGGTGGCAGTAGATTAAGTCCAGTTAACGAGTAGAGTAGCTCCCTCTGAGGGAAAGCAAGAAGGAGTAAAGATTTTGCATTAGGCATTCTCATAAATTCAGCATTTATAGTAATAGTGTGTGAGAGAGCATTTTCCTCAATGGTAGGAGTATGTTCAGAGAGAGACGATCTTGGCAAAGATTTTGGCTGCTGTGCTGGACTAAGTAACCTTACCAATTCAGACTGAATATTACCATCTGTTATTTGCAGTAGTCAACATGTTACTGCTGACTCTGTGTCACACATTTATACTCAGCATACTGGGCCAGGATTCACAAACACCCCAAGTTTTCTCTCAACTTTATCAAATGTAGACAGTCTCTTTGGCACAATCCAAAAGGAGGACATTAATACAATTGTTTTGATCAATGATACAATAACATCATTTTCCTTATCTAATCCAGATAAAGGGAGATAGACAGATTACACTGCCAACTTCAGGGACAATTTAGTGCTGCTAGGGAAAGCAGGCAGGATATTTGTTTTAAATCCATGCTTTTAAGATTTTTTTTGGCAATAATTCTATGTTCTTCTGGAGGTTCACACTGCCAAAAGCCCAGGGAATGCTGCATTTTATTAGCTCTGTCAATTATCGTAGCACTGAAAACTCAAACAGAGAGCACTCTCTTACTGCCTCTGTCACCCTGGAACGCGTGGGTGGTTTCTCCCTTACCTCTGTTTCTCATAAAACACAAGCTGCTAAAACAGCTTTGTTTTGTCCTTCTGTTATACTTCAACATAACTTCATTTAACTGAAATTTCTTGTAGTGATTGTTAAGCATTAAGGATCTTTATAAAATAACTATGTGGATTCCAAAAGGAATTCAAAGCCTTCTCAATATCATGGCAGTTCAAAGTTTCTTTATTGCATGCCTGATGAATAGTGTGCAGTTATTTGCAAGTGAAAACTCCAGCCTGAAGAGTACAACCATAACATGCAAAATCAGTGAGTGTGAGGAACTACTGAAAAGTTGCAGATTAAAACTACCAAATAAAGTAGAATTAGAAATGCTAAACCTCAGGTTTTTTAATTAAAGGAACTAATTTGGTTAGAGGGTAAAGTGAACTGGATCATTATTTTTGATCATTAGAAGACAGTTTACAGTAATGGAATTCAATAATGGTTTTGCTGAAAGCAAGGAAAAGACATTTATAAATGATTTTCCAAAGTTGCCTTGGTATGATTCACTACTGTATGACCCACTACTGTGTTTGCATAAGGATGTAAGCAGGCTTAGTTTTGTCCTACTATTGTTCTCCTCCAAAGCAGTTATCAGCGGATTTGCACAAAGAATTTCTGCTGCACGCAACTTCAGTGACTTTGTCTAAGGAAAACAGGAAAGTTGGCTTATTTGCTTCATTAAGTATAAATTGCTAAATAGCAGCCATAGCTAATTTGCGGCACCAACTTTTAGAACTTCATCATTTCTTCTTCAGACTTTGCAGAAAACTAAAGTGAAGAACAATGACAGGTTCAGTGCAGAAGGACTTGAGCAGGCATAAAGAGGGATACTCTGTCATGCAAACAACAATGATTTGTCTGAAGTTATGTCTGTTGAACTCAATTGTCTGATTTACATATTTTAGTACTGTTCACCTGGAAGAACTTATATTTTTAGACATCTGAAAAAACCTTCAGTAGACTTTTTAGTAAATCTCTTTTGTAGAGCACTGAAGTCAAGGTCCACTTACATCAACCAAGTTAAAAGTTGACGACTACACCTAGAAACAATTTATAGATTGCAAAATCAGTCTGCTGTCAAATCTTTAGAATATACGAAGAATCTTTGGTTCTAGAAACGTTACAGTAAGTAAATGTTACGTTAAGCATCATAGCAACAAATACTGTTTCTAGCACCAAAGCTTTAGACAATGGAGCACTTCTAAATTTGTTTCTTTTTAGGCAGTTTTTCCTTCCTGTATTGAAGATTAATGTTGAATCATCAAATTTGACAACACTTCATAGCTCATTAGGTAATTATCCACTTTAATATCTTTACATCTTTTTCCTTTGAGGAAGAATTTAAGTTTTACAGACAACTTACCACTTTTCATTGAGAAAAAAAGGTCTGTCCTTGGGTTACCATTACTTACTATAATGTTGTCATTCTTGTTTTTCTTAAATTAATCCATGCTCTATGCTAAAAGTAGAATAATGCTGGAAGGGATTAAGTAGGATCAGCCTGGTGAGACAAATACTGAGTGTATAAATAATTACTCAGTCATTACTGCATTTGTGAATTTTGTGCTTGTCTTTTGGTTTTGCCAACTATAAACTCTCACCTAATAAAGCACACTTGCCTGTTTTTTTCCCCAACAAGGACCACCATAACTTGACTTTCCCACCACTCATATATGAGACCAGGAGATAATTCACCTGTTTAAGAGCCTTTGTAACTTTGTACAGGCATAACCATGTCCTTGACTCCTTTGAGTACAACAGCACTCCACAAGAGAACTTTGACATTTTGTTGGCCCCAAGCTTTTGGCCCACATTTATTCTCTTGTCTGAATGGTGTGCCAATTCAGATCATGATCACATCACATCCAGAACAGTCTTTCCATATTTCAGGGCATAAGTACTGTCAGTGCCTCTTTTCTCTTCCTTGGATTTGAGGGGGTAATGCAAGGAAAAATGTATCCATGCTCCAGATGTAGTGCAGCTTCTGAGTTTTAGAGAGATTTGGAAACCTGAGGCTGGAAGTATATTGTTATGTTGAAAAAAAATCCCCAGTCTGAGAGGTATGAGCCATAAAAGTGTAAGTTAGTTAATTATTGATACATTCCTTGAAAATAACTAGGAAAAGTGAGTAATAGACGTATCTACGCTTGCAAGCTATAAAAAATAGTAGAATAAAAATTTTCAAAAATATTTTATTCCAATTAGTAAGCACGGAGGACTTGGAAAAATGCAATTTTTTTCAAAAAATGTGTTCTTGGCTTCTAATAATGGACAGAGCAGAATAGTTGATGCCTCTGCTCTCTGGAATCATTTAGGGATTATACCTAAAGAAACATTATTTTCCCAATATTTTAGTATTGTCTGAATTATTAGTGTTCTGTTGAGAATATCAACAGAACTGGCAGAAATAAGTCCTGAACTGAATGTTTTTCTTATATATTTCTTATATACATTGTATAGTATGTGCTAGAATTTTTTTTAGGATAACTAAACACCAGATTGGATTCCTCTAAGTGTGAACACTAAGTACAGCTTCTTTTATTTCTTAACTATGTTCTTGCACGAAAGACTGTGCATTTGTATGTAGTTCCTGAAGAAGCTTATTCTGGAAACTTACACTTATTAAAATAAAGCGTTATATTCTCATTACTTACTTGCAGAGATAAGACCATAACCAGAATCTCATTTATCTGGCAATGAGATTAAATATTTTGATTTGTGTTGCAGATATGTATCAGCAGAAATTAATGAAAAAAATTATTAAACTGGAAGTTTAAAGACACATTTTCTTGCAAAACCAGAAGAACATAAGTATCAGAAGCTTTGCAAATCAATCTTTTGTTTAATTTTTATTCAGATTATACGCAAAGATATTGTATTTGCTACTCCACACTATGCTAGCATATCATAGAATCTTATCACAAAATCACAGAATCACATAATGATTTGGGTTGGAAGGGATCTTAAAGACCATCTAGCCCCAACACTCTGACATGGGCAATGAACCTTCCATGAGACCAGGTTGCTCAAAGCCCCACGCAATGTGGCCTGTGCAGAGCAACAAGCATAAAGAACAAGGATTGCTCCCCTTTAAATAGGTCTTTTTTGTTATCCCAAGGGCAATGCTGACAACTTCAGGACCTTGTTTGTCCAGATACAAGGGTTTTCATACATTTTGTCTCTAACTTGAGCCTTATTCTACCTTTCTGAATTCTGGAATGGGAAATTTGTGGAGTAACCTGTTCAAAGAGCAAGTGACTCCTTGATGAAGAAGCTGGCATATACATTCATCAGCAATTCTTCCAAAAATTTTTTTTAAACCTTATTCATATCATTTAGCATGCTCTTGCTGCACTCAGTGCTGTCTTTGAACTTCTCTTAAGCTTTTTCACACTAGCAAAGCTCATCAACACAAATGTTAGCATTGAGGCTTTAAAAAAAATATATATCTACAAAAAATGGTGAACAAGGTTATGACAAGGTAAAATGGAACAAGGCTAATGCACCTTAAAAAAATCACAAACAAAAAAGACCACTAAAACCCTACATAGAACCTGGTGGAACAGAAATATTTGGGTTTGTTTAATAGTTCAACAGGGTCCACTCCATATTTCCATCCTCTGAGTATCTCTCTTTTAATTTTCATGACCTCTTACACAGTCCAGTTCTATTCACAAATGGACTAGGATTTACTGACATAATGAAAGGGATTTATTCTGAAGGTGCTCAAACTGTACCAGGTCTTTCTGTGAATAAGCTTTCTTTTCTGAGAGCTTATGATTAATGTACAAAAAAAGGATAATTGTGTACAAATTAAGATAAATACCACAGCAATCAAAAAGTCATGGATTTGGAAATAGTACACATTTAAATTAATGGTCTGGACAGTAAAGATAGACACTTTTCAAATTAAGCCTGTAGGGGGTTCCAAGCAATCTAGAAGGCAAAATATGAGTTCAAAATATGAGTATTTATCTCTCAATAAGTAGAACTGTTTAGTTATACAAATAGAGACACAGAAAGGAATTCAAGGTAAAAAAGGCCACATGGCTCACATGGAACACAAATTGAACACATTTTAACAGTTGAAACTGTTATATTCTTGAAAGAACAACAGGGGTGGGAAAGGCCAAACCAGGATCTAGGAAATATATTACCCTCTACCAGACATAGGAACTTACCCTTTCTCTTACTTCTGCAGGAGAAAAGTCTTAGGTGAAATACTTCAGCAAAGGGATGAACTAGGTGATCAAACTTTCTTTTAGTTGTTCCTTTTAGGTCTGTTACTACCACCATTATTATTTTCTGAACACAAGAACTATTTTGTGTGTTACTGGGAAATTTGTCTGGCCAATGTCAAACAACTAACAAGTCATACTATGCTTTCTGAAGTCTGTCTGTGCTATACTAGATGTGGCAAAATATTTTTACATGTAGCACGTCATGTTCAGTAAGCCTTTGGGAATCAGGAGGGAGGCACTTAGTAATCAAACTTGTCAGCAGTGGTGCTCTGTCACTTCTATTAACTGTTCAAGAACTAAAATTGGATTAGTCAGTTGAGTCCAAGATCAGATTTCTGGAAATACATAGTTTATTTGTATCAAAGATAGTTAATCTAATTGCTGTTTACCTATTTTTCAGGTTAAAGATGTATCAACACATTTGTTGTCATACTAATTGAGTTGATGAGAATTTAGTTTCCCACCATGCTTACACAGACTTGGCAATACTGGTGATTTTGGTCTCCTGATTTATTCTGTACCTAAGGGCCATGGCAGTGCCAATGCCTGCAGTGATTTTCCTGGCAGGGACTGTGTTCTCTTTTTGCCTTATCTGTGCCTTGCAGAACTGCAGTTTTACCTTTTCTGCTTCCATCAGCAGTTGCCTGAAATTTCTCAGATATATCACCTATTACTTGTATTTTTATCTCCACTTAAGCTCCATGGCTCAAAATATGTCTCTAGGAGATAAGACTATGGTAGACTGATTTGTTAGACTGATTTTTAACTCTTTCTCACTAAAAATCTGTCTTCATTATTCTGTCTTTATCATTCTTAATGCATTGTACCTTTCTTGTAACTTCATTGTCTGTTACCACTTCAAGTTCTGCTTGATTGCTTTTTAATGTATTTAGGTCTAATAATAATACCAAATGAATTTGGTTTAAATGCAGAACACTTGAATAATATATGAAACAAATAAGAATGTGAAGCCTGTCTTTCTCAATGGAGATCCCACATTGTACTTAGATTTACTAAAGTGAAGTCTCTTTCTGGGAGTTCTGTACTGCCACAGGAAATCTTTGAGCTAACGTTTAAATTGTAAAGATTTATTAAAATCTGTGTGCATCACTCAGACTCATTTTGTCCTTGCAAATACAATCAGCAACTAGCTCAAGATGCTGGTTTTTCTATCTTCTAATTCATAAAGTTATTTGCTTTCACTTTTTGTCACAATTTGTCTTTATTCTGATGATTGGAAGAAATTAGTTTTTGGTTGGGAAAGGATTGCTGGAATAAATTACATTTTAGAATTTAGAAAAAAACCACAACAGGATATGCAGAATAGTCTCTTCACAATGAACATGGTTCTTTGGCATTTACAGCAATCTCATTTTTAACTGTCTTACCAGAATATAAGGTTAACAGCTTAAGAGAAGGAACACAACAGCATCTCCTGTTTAGAAAGTGTTACTACCAAATATATATATTTGAGTAGATGCATGTAATCTTAATGCTTTTACATCTGGAACATGAAATAAATTTTGCTTTAAGTTTCTCTATTGTCTCCATAGTTTAAATAAAAGATAATTTCCTCAGAATAACATTGCATTGCACTTTTGTATCCATTTCAAACCATATGGTTCTGCAATTAATGTTTGCTTCATTTTGCATTACACTCTAAATCACCATTGGTCTGTTTCTTCAGCACTCATTGGAAGAATGAATGTCTGGAAAATTTTCTCTTCTGCCCTTCTGAATAAATGCAGGGTGATCCTGTAGCTCATTTCCTCACTTGTCTAAAGGAAATTTTGTCAATTCAGAAGTCTTTTTTTCAGCTGGGAAAAATTGCCCCTTTGGGAGTATTTATCATTGACTTGGAGCAATAGACAACATAGACACCTAACTTTAAACAAATATGTTATTTTACAGCACTAAAATAAGAGAGCATAAATCCTAATATATCCTACCTCGAGAACACAGGTAGCATTGCATAGATTTTGTTTTGAAATGATGGTTTCTTATTTCTGCTGATTCCACAGGCTTCAGTTAAAGTTAAACAAGCTCCTTTTTGACAACACTCAGCTGAGTGTAATCACACTCTGTAAACAAACCCAGCTTAATCTTTTTTCCTTTCAAAAAGGAGAAAAAGGGGAATTTTTTGGCAAAAAGATTGCCATTTTTCAACCTGTTGTAAACATGTCCTATATTGGAAGAGTTGCACAATTGCCTAATTTACCATTAATAATGTTCTGTTTCATTACAAGCATTATATATAATATGTTTCAGGACTTCATTACCTCTACCCTTACCTGAGCCAGATCACATTTTTAATATAGGCCCATGTCCAGCACTGGTCTGGATGTCTGTGCAGCTTGAGCTCCAACATTTACCAAGGTGTGTGTATTTCTGTTTCCACGGTTTCTGTCATAATACATTCCTTTGATTCAAAGAAGGTAGTTATCCCAACTGATTAACTCTTCAACGCTATGAATATCACACAACACTTTTTCAATTTATTAAAAAATTATTGTGTATCTCAAGTGATTTATTGTTTCATGCTATAAATATCTCAGAAATACTTTATTTATGTTTCTATGTGATTTTTATCTGTATTTTGAAACAATTGAATCTTAAAAATTGCAATTGTAAATATAAGTGGTCCTATGCTTGAAAGTGTACGTGCTTCAAGGACTGAAGTCCCAGAAATTCTGTTTATACTGCACAAGCAGATATGCTCCTCCAAACGCAATCCTGTTTCTATGACCACATGGATCCTGTACGAGTGTCCATGCTTCTGTGCAACCGAGGATGGAAAGGAGTAGGTTCCCACCAGATGTTGCCATCCAAACATTTAGGCAGGATCTCGTAGATCGGCATCCCTACAGAGGACCTCAGAGACGTTCCCAGATGTGTTTACATTATAGATGAAATTTAAACCAAATTCCATGAACCAAATGCCTGCAAGGAGACGTGAACTAAATGTGTTGGTGGCCAGAAATAGCTGCAATCTACAGACAGTTTAGTGTTAAGAAATACATTCTTTTTATTTCTGGAGATGAAAACTGTATGCTTACAACTGTAGAATTTTTCTTCTTCTTTTAGCTCCATTTAGCTGGATCTAACTCCATCGCAGCTCATGAAAAAGAATTTTGAAATCTATCCAAAACTGTTTTACTGAAAGAGAATCAGCCATTTCCTCGCTGAAGAGGTGAAATATTTACCTGATTAAACTCCTAATTTATGTGCACCATAATTACCTAAATGAATGCAATGACCTTAAAAGTACCAAATCCATTTGATTAACCTAATTAACAGAAGATAAAGATTTGACCTATCAAAATCAGGACGATATTTCACCCCATACCCTTAAGTAGAAAGGAAATGACCTGAAAGTTCAAGTAAGACTTAAAGTTTAACATGTTCAACAAATTCTGAACAATAAGAAAAACCTAACTCCAGGATACAAACGTAGTAAAAGCACTGAAACACCAGACTAGTTAGATTTTTTTATGGAAAACAATCCACTTCTGACAGAAAACAGATTTTTCTTGTAAAATTTTATTACCATAAGAATACCAGTGATTTTTCATATGGCTATCACTTTCTGAAACTTGTGAAGCTTTAGGTTTGCATTCATGTTTTGAGAAAATAAGTTGATACTTCACCTGTTTTTCAATGCATTTTAGAAACTGCATGCCAAACTCCCCTTTCTAATTCTGTGGAGAGGAACCTTGACGACTAATTTCCAAAATGACTGAAAGTGTGAATACAGAAAAACAGAAAAGGAAAATGGAAAGTCTCTGGTAATCATACCTAATGCAGGATGAATCTTAGCTGAAATTTTCTGCAATCAACACGAGTTTCTCAAAGAAGCGGAGTATTCAACTGAGTCATGTGGGCACAGAGCTCTTGGAAATCTATCCTAAAGTTGTGATTTCTGGAAATTTGTCATCCTAGGAGTTTAAAATTAATGCACATCTATATACTTTAATCTCAGATATCACACTAGCACTTTGTTCATTAAGAATCTTTACCTTTTTTATAGAGAGCATGTAGGTTTCTGTAAAAATCCTATTAAAACTATATATCTGTAACTACTTCTGTGATGGAAAGGTGCTGAATTTTATATAACTGTCCTTAAATAATTCAAAAGTCTAAAGTATTCTTTACATGTAGATTTGACATGAAATATCTTTATCTCGTGTGTGTAACTTTGGCAAAAGCAAAAAGGCATCTCCATGATGGGCAGCAATGTAACTCTATTATTCAAAGCATCTCTGCGGGAAATTCCTAGCACATGCTTTTCTTCCTGACACAGTTGTTTTTTAACAGCTGTGATCATTGGCTTGATTATCTTGTTTGTTATCTGTGTGTGAAGGATATATCAAACAGAAGTGATTTTGTGAACAAATCTACTTTCCAAAGTGCCAATGCCTCCTCCTGCAAGTTTGCAGAAAAATCAGAGCTTTTTCAATTGAACATCTGTTTGCAAGAAAAGTTTTGAAAACACCCTACCACATCAGCTGGCTTTCTTCATAAAGATGCCACTGCTATTCCACAAATGATTACACTCATTTTCTTCTCGGGACTTAGCCTCCCTTTTAAATGTTGCTAGGATATCAAGTGCATGATCGAATTTAAAGCAGGACAGCTTGGGATCACCATTTGTTAATACATCAGCAAATTCCTTTCGGGAATGTGCTGTTCAGCATGTTGTACTCTGGGATCAATTGGTTCTTGTAAACGAGGTTATGAATCACTTCATCAGGATACAGTACTTCTTAAGAACACTCCAGCATTTTGGACACTTTGACACTGTGCTTTTCATGTGCTTGGAGTTGCTAATGCCATAGTCAAATCCAATTGATACAGACAGATACAGCTGTAAGACTTCACATGAGAGTATGCTTTTTTTTACACTAGCCACAAGTAATTGCTCTAAGGTGGTAATGCAAGGTAGAAACCAGAAGGACACACACAGTAATTAGTTCTGGGGTTCTGGAAAAAAAATACCTTGTATGAACCAACAACCTATTTTCTAGGTTTCTCAAAGAAAACATTGACCAGGTCTGTAAACAAATTAGTTGTTTTCCTATTTCCTACCTTCTCATCCCTTATCATCAAGTGATTCCACTGTTACCTTCTTTCTAGTTATCAAAAGTCAGAATAAGCACAGTGTTGGTCTAAATCTGATCCTTTTGGTCAGATGACAGACTCAGGATGAAACAAAATCAAAAAGACCTAAGCATTTATATTGGACTTAACACAGTTAAGCCTTGGTTTGGCAGTAAGCTGTAGGACAGCTGCTTCCTGCTCCACTGCCCTAATTCCACATTTGCATATTGAATTTATTGACAAAACTACTATGATCTTCAGATGTCCTGTAACTAAAATAAACTGTCATGTGTAAACTAAATTGGGCATTATAAGTGAAGTCATAAGTTATAAATTAAGCAACAGAAAAATAGCAAAGCATTGGGAATTAAAAGCTCCATTCACACTGATCTAAGGAAAAGGAAATATATTCAGAATCTATTTCTGTATAAGACTTTGCCAGGCAAAGTTCTTATAATTGTTTCCATGATACAGTATGACTCCTTAATCTTTTGCTGAGAGTAATAAAAATCACTTATTATTGTTCTGGATCAATTCTGTTAAAGAAGACCAGCTCATATAGAGCATGGACAGCATTAAGAATGAGCATGATAGTGCTGGACACACTTTTGTCTCCTGGTCAGACTGAAACTACTAAGCTCTTCATTTGTGCTGTGTGTTTATAGTAGATTATGTGGATATCTCCAGCCCTCAGTGGATTCATTCATGGTGCATATGAAGTGTCTCCTAGTAACAAAAATACTCCCCCACCTACATTATCTATATGTCAGATTCCCTTTGGGGGTGGCAGCTAGAAGTCTTGTTGGTGATTTTGTGGTATTATGTTCTCCTAAAGCGACTCCCTGAGTGCCGGTGTGCTCACTTCAGCATTCTTGCTCAAGTGTGAATAGATCTTCAGTTTAGTTCTCTGTTTCTGAGATAGGAGACACTACATTCCTGTGAGAAATGTCCTTATCAATCTTCTGTACTTGACATTATCTGCACAAGCGGCAATAGAGGCCCTAAAACACCTTGTGCCTCTGGACAATCCTGTCACCAGTTGTGAAGTGAGCCTGTCCTCACTGGTTTTCCTTGCTGTAGCTCTTTGAAGGTTTTTAACCCATGCTGGCTACAGGCAGCTAATCTGGACCCTACATCCAGTAATGCTGCCTGCAGCCTTCTCACCTGCAGGTTCATCACAACCACACATTCTCCATGTAAATAAATAAAAGGGAAAATCACCTTCATCAAGGAAACTGCCATTTTCCCATCAAGCTATTAACACAACAAATACATCAAGCTACTTATTTTTCCCAAATAGTTGAAAACATATTCCTTACCAGAAACTTGGCTTAGACTTTGATCTCACTACCATAAATTCTGTATTGATTATATTACCTGCCTTGGTCTACTTTTATGTAATTGAAAGAAGAACTGGGCCCTTGATATATTAAGACAGCCCTGGAACAGCTTTCAGATTCTAATTAAGAATCCACTGAAAGGAAAAAGTGTTTGTTATGATAAATACTGACAGAAATGTAGTAACACGAGCCAAGCACTCATGGTGTAATAACACTACCCACCTGTAACTCAGCCAAACAGAAGGCTAATGCCAGACTGAGAAACAAAGAGGGATCAGGAGGCTCAGACAGAACAGGAACTGGAAGACCATTTGTCAAGCAGTGGCCTTTTTCTTAGTCAAAATTGGCTGGGAAAAATCCTGATACATAATGGATCCATAAAACAGTTAGGGGTGAAAGACTGAAAGATCTAGCTCAGCTTCAAAGATCAGGTGCCGTGTGCAATATTTCCTCACTGCAGTTTCCCCTCTGACTGGAAAAAAAAAAGTCCCAAGGATTTGTGCCTTAAATTTTGAAGTCTCATTCCTTGCTTCAGATACTCACAATTACTAGATCCTTTCAAAGGATCTACTATGCTTTGAAGGATCTACTAGTAGAAAGGATTCTACTTTCCTTTCAAAGGAAAGTGAAAGAATCTCAGCAGTAAGTTTTTTTAGGAATAATCACACAAAAGTTTATTTCCACTTTTTCTCTGTAATTTTCTGTGTAATTTATACAGAATACAGAATTATATTCTAATAATATTCTGTAATAATACAGAATTTATATTCTATTTGGATTAGGTTTGGTTTTAACTGATTTCTTTGGAGGAAAGGTGTATTGCAATCACATCTTTTATGTCAAGCCCCCACTTGCCCAAGCAATTTGACTTAATTAGGCAATGTAAATAGGTGTTATGGAAGAATGAAAATATTAAAGACACTCACATTCCTACAAGTTTCATGAAAACTGTTACATGACTAGAGAAGAGAAACACAGTGATTCTTCCTGAGCAAAAGTGTGAGTTAACTAATCATCTCTTGTGTTTTGCCTGTTGATGAGCCAGTTGGTGCACAAACTGCTGGCCAAGCTAAGGCACATACCTCACAGACCACCCATGGAGTAAAAAGGGCAACTAGAATTGCTGAGAAATTCTGAAAATTTCCAGAAAAGATGCATGAGAATGGATCTGAAAGGTATTAAGGTAGATTTCTGAGGCTAAGGTACAGGTACAAAGGACATGAACTGATGGGAAAGAAAGCTGAATAGTTTGACTTTCTGTCATAAAAAGGCTCAGGAATGCAATAAATGCCATAAAATGCCATAAAATGCCATAGGAAAAGATTAATATTCTGCCACAGCTCTACTGGGTGTATCAACAGGTTGGTCAACTAATCAGCCAGTGCACCAGATTCCCATAAAATAGTGATACAGGTCATGGGCTTTTGTTAGGAAATGATTTTGCAGCATTAGAAAGATTTATGGAAGTGCAAAGTGTATGTGAATGAAACACAGAAGTGAATGTAGGCAGACATAATGTCATCTTTTTAATGTAATAAATTAACACTAAATTTGGCTCATCAAAATTCACTAACTGAAAGTCTACCTCTAAAGCCATCAAGCATCAGGCATTTCCTTTTCTGTGTGCCTGCTTGTTCTTCAATTGTGGACGCTTGCTGATCATCTCTGAAAAACAGGCCTTTGAAAGACAACCACGTGATACTGAGCCCAACACAGGCTTCCCAGAGAGACATTTCACCCATTCTTTTCAGGATCTTCATGCAGTTTTGAGTATTTCTGCTTTATACAGTTGCCATTCACAAATCTCTAGCACATTTTTTTACTTCTAAAAACAACAGCCATCCTAAAAGTAAAAGGTATCCTGCCCTTCTGCAAGGGAATCCTTTGAAGTACAGCAACTACATTCAAGAAGACTCATGTTGTCTTCTAGACTCCTACTGTGAAAGTTGGTCCATTTTCTTCCACTCTACTGCTGCCCAAAGATTTCCATGTCTGCTTGAGGCTCACTTCTTATGAATCCTTATTTGAACCTGTGCTTTAATTTTTGGCTTCTGTGTACAATTTTGGCAGGATCAGTAGCCACGACAGACCAACTGACTACTCTGGTTTCTGTAGGATAGGTCTATCTGACTTTCAGGATACTGTAATTTCAGTAACCACAAATTAAAATGCAGTATCTTATTACTATATCCAACCAGGGAACAAGGCAAGATATTTTTTTAGAAGCAAGTTCTACATATGTATCTAGAGGCATTTAGAAGACAGTGGATGTCAGAGAAGCAAGAGCAGGTTAAAGTAATTAGTTAAGTCTGCAGTTCAAAGTTCTCTCATGAAGTTCAAACACCTATACTTTCCTCTGTCTTCCTCGATATCTCAGTACATTTCTGATCTGGCCAAATAGATCTATCATCATTCATGTTTGGTCAAAAAGCTTTTATATTTGAAATACTTATAGTGGTATCATAAGAATATTAGTAAGTTAATTCTGACAACTGAGGTATAGAGAACAAGGATTATGCTACATCCTTGTCAGCTCACCAAGGATCTTTAATATGGTAGCCACTGACAACTGTTGGCATGTGGTGTGGGTTGTAACCGAACCGTTGTTAATAATTAGAGTAGTTCTTCTGGAGTGCTTCCCTGCAGATTCTTGAGATTTTGTGGAGGTCATTCTTCATAGTATTACAACTACCATAAATACCTTTGGTTGTCTTTCTAACTCTCAAATTAGCAGCTGCTATTCTCTTTCTAAAATGACCTTGTCTGCTTCAGAGATACCAATACTTAAAATAGCAATATAGGCTAAAGTATTTAAATGCTTTGCATTTTAATTTTTCCCTCTCAGTGAAAAGGGTTTCTCGTCTAGCAAATTTGTTTTTGCTGTGGCTTTTGGTCCTTTCATCGCATTTGGAAACAGTTGTCATTCTGGCACCTCATTCCCCAAAGTTTGGTAAAAACTATACTTTCTGAAAATCCATTCAAAAAACTATTCTTAAAACAAAAAATTATAATTTCATGCAAGTTAGCAATGTAAGAAACCAGTTCTAGTCTCAGAGCAGCATGTCTCAATTATTTCAGAATAGTCTGAGGACTATAAAATAAGATTAATTACAGTAGGAAAGAAAAAAGGCTGCAAAGGCTTGTCATTACTAATTCTTTTATAAGATGTGTAAGCTAAATGCAAAATATGGATCCTGTTACATACCAGATCTCCTAGCACAGAAAAGTAATATTGTTCCATCAATTTATATTTTCATCATAGTCACTACATTTAACTGGCCTCATTTTATAGGTCATTAATATCAAAACTTTTGTTCAGTTTGACATTGTTTGATTGATCTCTCTTACATTGAAAGCCATCTGCCTGCATTCTTATAAGCACCAGGATAGCATAAATTGATAATTTGTTAGTATTAAAAATGGAAAACATCATGCTTTCCTGATGTCCTTACACTGTCCAAGCCTAGTTCCGTCCTCTACAAAACGTAGCATATCGAACTACTGTTCAGTATTCATTATGTTCTGATCAACGATTTCCGTATTTTATGCCCATGTTTCTTTTGAGCCCAGGGATGTTGAAAAGTATATTAAGCTTAATATTTCATGCAAAACTAGGTTATGTAATGGTTTCACATATAAAGTAGGTGAACAGATGGATTTATGCTCTTGTGAGCTGAACTAGATTAAACTAGAACTAGATGTAACTAGGTTAAATTACGTGGTCCTAATAAGGTCATTTGGAAGTAAAATAAAAAATTAAATTAAGGGATCATTTAATTCCATCACAAAAAATTTTAATCAACTTTTATTTGAAGTAAAATAATTAGAACTTTTTAGCAATAAATCTTTTTTTTTTTCCTAAGTAGGAATAAGAAAAGTTTAAGAACATAATCCATGTTCAATAAGATATCTCCTACTGCTGGAATTTTCTCTCACAAGATTAATTTCTTTCAATCTCGTCTCATGTCCTATGTAACAGAGGATTAGCAGCTGCTCATAAGCAGATGCTTGTATTTGTCACAGGTATTTTAGCCCACAGGCAGCAGTAGACAGACAGGTGTTTCATAGAAAACACACATCTGCATTACAGGAAGAGACTAGTGTCTGATGACCGCCTAATAGCTACTCCTCTCAGATGAGTATTAGAGCCACATTTGCTACTCCTCTTATGTCTCAGTAGTTCCATTTGAAACTCAAAAACTTTCTAAGCTAACACGCTTTTTCTTGATCAAATTCTCCAGCATTTTTCACGCACCATGTAGATGATTTGTCACACTGCACGATGCATGAACTAAGTTATTCTGGTTAATCTCAGCTAAATGAGAAGAGAATTTAAATAGTCAGATAAATCTACATTCCTTCAAGTAGAGGCCAAAATATTTTTCTTCACTATTGCTGTTTGGAATATGGATTTTAGTAGGAAGAATAATAAATATCAACAGTCCAAAAAGAGTGATTTGTATTGTTCAAAGGATTAAAGATTAATTTTTCACATTGCAGCAAGCTCTGAACAAGTAGACAAAGACAGATAACACTGCTGAACAAAGGAAAAATCTAATGTAAATCAGGATGTGTAGAGAATATTGACCTTATTTCAAAAGATAACTGGAAAACTATTTTCTAAAGTTATGACCAGTAGCCAAGTATCTTCCCCTTCATTTTGTTCTTTAAACGTAGTCAGAAAAACTTCCAAAATCAGTGCTCCTACTCTCAAGAGTTCTTTAGATTTACAACAGGGGTGCATGAATTAGGAACTTCAGGTTACAAAGTATTTTGGGGGGATTATTTCTCCAAGAACCAAATTCTAAACTACCAAAACTCTCAAACTGAGCCTGAGAAGATTGCTGGGAAGTTTAGACACTCACAGCAAAACACAGGTGAGAAAAAGCAAAATAGACATGAATTTTCCCTCTTCTAGGGGAAAAACGTAATGAAAGAAGAAAGTAATGCTGAGATACCTCTGAGGAGCAGAGTGAACAGTTTTGGTTGACTTACAGAGAAGGGCTTAGAAAAAAAAATCCTTAAAAGGATTCCTTAAAAGGAACTTTTATCTCAGTTATAGCCTTTTACAGTGGTGTTTGGGGGATTTCTCTGAGACAAGGAAGTTCTGCTTTCATTGGGGTGTTTGGAAACATCATCAAGAAGAACCACACAAAATCCTTGGAAAAGAAGTATTTCTAATTTTGATAGTATTTTTTACCTTATGGGGACATAAAGAGTATTGGGGTTCGAGTTGGAAGAGTAGAAAAAAAAGAGAAAGAGTTCTTAGGGAGGAGAAGAAAGATCATCTTTGCTTCCTACTGCTTAAACTCAGCTCTCAAACCAGAATTACTTTGCTCAGAAAGGCGAGATGAAAAAAATCCCCGTTATTCAAAGATTCATTTGTTCTTACTTATAAAGCTTAATTTTTTTTTGGCTGCTTGTTTTCATAAGGACCTTGAAAATCAGAGATGAAATTAGTGTTTTAAAGAAAATCCATGCACGTAAACTTTTTTTGTTTGCCAGTCTTTCACACCGTTGCAGTTTCTTTGACCTAATCCAGAAAAAGCTAAGCAACTCACATTTTTATCAGAGTTTTATTGTTTTAAATAGGGTATGAGTGATTCCCTGTTTCAGACAACCAGATTTGAGGGATTCTCATCAAAATTTTTTAAGCTATCTCAAATATTCAAGAGGATTTCATAATTTCATTTACTACACACTTACTTGCATTTTTTTAATGTTTCCCCTCTTACTATTTTAAGCAGCCTGTATAAAAATCTGTTTCAGTGTCAGGAAACACAAAAGCAATCCCAATTCTCTGAATTCTTCCCCCTGAAGAAAAAAGAAGAGAAGAGGAATTATGTTCTTTTCCATGACTTGTTTTGCCTGTATCTGGCAGCCTTTTTTCGAAGTTATATCTGCCAAACCTTGCTGGACTCAAAGAGGCAGGATAAGGTGGTGCGTTTTACTGCATAAGCAGAACCCATTGTGTCATGAATCTATGGTAACACTGTACTTATCAAAGAAGAAAAAATTAATGGAATTACACTGCCAAGTACTCCGTGTACTGACACTACTTTCATTTTTATCTAATTTCATGAAAGAAGGAATGGGATTGGGAAAGATCCTAGTAATGTATGTCACTTCTGAGTTCTGGAGAGGTGTAATCAAATCCGCTAGCATTCCAGAGACAGATACTCCTTCTCATCATCAAGCCTGTAATCTGCATGAATGCATCAGAGTATGAAGACCAGAAACAGCAAGGTATAACATGCATGACTGATGGTACTTCATTCCATAAGTGTCTATACTATTCCCATAGCCTCAGTTAATATCTTTTAGTTTTGTAGCTTTGTCTCTGATTTCAGTTTCAACTAAGCAGAAAACCTCATGAATTTGCACTATCAGAATCAAGTGCTTTTTTATAAAGACAGGGTTTAAAAGACTTTATTAGTGGTGCGCTGGTTGAAAGGTGGTTCATCAGCATGATCTGTAGCTGCACAGACCAGGGCTTGTGAACTACTCATTTATTTCCACCCTCTTCTGAAGTGCCTGGAGCCCCTGGAAGAAAACAGCAAGGAAAAATCATTCCTACATACTAAAGAGCACAATCAGTGGAAAGGTGTTGAACAGTTGGATGGGAACACTCTGTGCTAATAAATACAAGCCTAGGTAGGATGCAGAAGCCAAACTATAGTCCATCACACTTCGCACATTCAGGTTAAGTGAGAAAAACAATGTTAAGTGTGAGAAAATAGGTGCTCATTTTCTGCAGTTGCCTTTCAGAGTTAGATTTCACATCGCATTTTTCCAACTCACGTGATATCACCTTACCCCACAGTAGTTCATTGCAGTATATAATAATGAGCTGTGAAAACTCTTGCAGCCTTTTTCTGGTATTTGACATAGGACTGAATTAGAAATAATAGCTCAAAAGACTAAACAAAGTGGAATTATATAAATTAATAAAACTAGTTGAGAGACCATTGTAAAGCAAGAATATTAATAGAAGCATAAAAAAAATAATCAGTCATACCTGTCAAGAATGACGTGCCGAGCTTTTATCATTTTGTTTCAGCAAGGTATTTGGCACAGGAATGCTTAATGATAGTCAGTGTTGGTTTCTGGTTTATGTTTAACCGCTGAATGTGCTAACCAGGAATGTAGGGAATCATTCTGATTTTGAAATACAACTGAGCAGTTATGTGGGAGGGGCTGTAGAGAGTTGTGATCATAAGGTAGAAAAATGATAGGGAGTATATTTTGCTGTGGAAGTTTCCTTTAACACCATCCTGGAATATTATTCATCTGTGCCATCACAAGCAAACCTAAAAAAATGCAGATAATGTTCAAATGACAGATTCTTAACAGCAGCCAAGAATACTGTATACGATGGGTACATTTTTAACTCATTCAAACTCAGCTTAGTTCTATCTCCTTCTGCAGAAATTTTGTCCACTGGGATTGTCCAACTAGCATTGTCAGATCGGTGGTTCAGGGAGTCCTTCAAATGTTGCCTTTGAGCTGCTCTGTCACTGTAGGGCAGCATTAAGATCTCCACTATGCATTATGTTTTAATAGATGCATACACTTGGTTTATTTCATTCCTTTTACATATCACAGGTTTCTCTAACTGAATAAAAATTACACAAATAGTTACTGTTTGCACCTTTTGTCTGCTCACTGAGAGTTAGCTGTCATGTAAGAAGGTTTCAAATGAATGATCCATTTGGAAGTAGCAAATACTTCAGTCTCACAAAACCAGAAGTGGGATCCAAAATATATAAAATCTTTAGTTCGGTGAGATTCAACCTGGAATGCTGAAGAAAGAGAAACAAAATTCAAGCATAAGGTCCATTTCAGGACTTCTCAGTAATTCCTCATTTATTTACCAGAAAAAGCTAACATAGTTCCTCTTCAGAGGGATGCACTCAAAAAAAGGTAGTTTAGTGGAAGCCTGAAAGAAGAAAGGATTTTTATTTCTATTCATTGTCAATGATATGATTGACACAGGAATGTGATATTAGACTCCTAGCACATTTCTTTCAGCTGAAGTATTTTTGTGGAACCCTCTATGTTTGTACTTAAGACAACATTTCAACTTCCAGGACATCCTAATTTTGTACCTACATCAGAGAATGAGGATGACCTCATGGTCAATCCAGTATTTACCAGTGCAGTCTGATAATATTGTTTCTAAAATCAGATGACACATTGTGAATACTAGTTTCAAGGACTGGTTAAAACACTCAAGGTTATGCCCTCCTTGAACCTTTGAATTCCCAAATAGGAAGATTATTAAAAAAGCATGATCAAGGTTAGCAGCCCCTAAAATTAGACAGCTGTGTTTTGACTTTGGTGTCTGTGTACAAACACAAAGATCATCTGTGCATTTGGACTTCTTTATAATGCAAAACTGAAAAAGGGCAACACATCCTATTGATGTGATGAAATGATACTTCTAACTCTAAAAATTCAAAGAGATGAGCCATTCTTGTTTATTTTTAATTTGAGCACTTATAACTCTTCTGCTTCTACAGCAATTTCACTTTCCAAGAGGACATAAGGATTCTTCTAAATTACAGTGGCTTCTAATGACCCCAAGATGTTCTAGAAACTGAGGAACTGCTATGCTGCATTTGCTCATTGCATCCATGGTGCCCTCTCCAAGCCAAAATCCTGTATTTGATGGTGGAGGCTGGTGATCTAGGACTGGGCTCAGTAGACCTAAGCTAAAGCATGTAATATTTGCTCAACAAAGAGGGGCAGCATGCCCTGCACAGAGGGCTGGGCATCTGCCCTGATGGCAGAGTCTAGCTGAGCCACTTCACACACTTTGATATCTAAAGAGCGGCATTGACATCATTCATTAAAGTGAATTAAAAATGTCAACTTTAAGCCAATAAAGTCAACAAATGTAACATTTTATAAATTTTTGTGGAGAGGACAAAGAAGTGATGAGAATGTTTGTTTCCAAAAAGTAAATAGACACTTTGTTCACCATATAGTTAACTGAAACTGTTTGAAACAGTTGAGACCACTGTTCAGCTTTGTAAGTGCTCTCCTCTCAAGGCTGGTGGCTTGGAACCTGCAGGAGAGAGCAATCAAGACCATGGTTCTGAAATCCATGTAAGAACTAAACCACTACTGTCACCTTAACACTTTGCTACTCTTACTTTTCCTAGAAGCCACCCAGCAGCTGTCCCTAGCTTCCTTTATTCTGTGTCAAAGGGAAATAATGTGGTAAAACAGGATTTAGCAGGCTGGTTATATCTCTATTTAAATGTTAGGAGAATAAAATTTTCAATTTTCAGTATGTGCTTGCCCTTGGACACACCAGTCTTTACAGAAACCTTTGGACTGCAGAGGTTTTAAAAGTGTTTCAATACCAAGAATCCTGTGTGCAAATGTGAGCATACATAAATATGTAGTAGGGGTTTTGTTTGGTTTAGGGGTTTTTTTTGTTTTGATGGGTTGTTGTTTTGTTTTTTTTTTCCAAAGGTCAGTAATGTAAATAGTCATGTGAGAGAAGGAAGTGGTAAAAGGCACCAGACTGGAACTTCTGGCTGGGTTCAGCTCCTGGCTCTGTTTCAGTTTGTGACTGCAGGCAATTCTTATAGGTATAGTATTTCACTACCTCAGCAGGCTGCTATTAGTTAATGTCCACGTCTGAGGTTTGTGTTAGGAGGGCTGAGAGCAGGGAGTCCCTCTGTGAAGCAGCAGCTGAGTTGCTTTCTGTGCCCAAGGAACCTCTTTCAAAGCTGACACGGGTGTCTCTGCACAGCTCTCCACAGGTAGCCCAGACAGTTACCTCCTTCCTGGGGCTGAGCTTCACTTCTCCTGCTCTCTGTGAGCTACATTACCTGAAAATTATCATTTCAGACTATGAGAATCAGTTACAGGACTATGAAAATCAGTCACGGGGGGACAGAAAAAGAGCTCATACTACAAGAATGAGGGGATGAATTCTTTACTTCAGCACATATGAATTCAGTTTCAGAGAGAAAAATGAATCTCAGACTGTAAGCACACAAGGAGACATATGAGGAGTCAGAACAAAGGGCCTCTTAAATGATAATCAGTCATTCTATCAACCCATGATTGTAGCAAAATGTTTTTGTTGTAAAACATTTGTCTGACACATGCTTGTAAACCTGCCAGAAAAGGATATCCCACCTAAACAAAACAGACATTAGCCTCAAAAGTGGGGTTTCAGTTCAAGATACCCCTGATTTTTTCAAAGCTTTTGTTTAGTTCATGCAAACGCCTAGACTGTCTAGGCATTAATTAATGCCATTAATACCATTAATTTAAACAAGACTATTGTTAAAGTCACTATGTTTAAACAGCAATTGTTATACCATTGATGCTACAGAAGCCATCAGTCATGGAGGACACGGCAAGCCCAGTTGATCTGCATCCTGGCACGGCAGAGGACAGAAAAGGGCTGCTGCAAGCCCTCAAATGAGGATGCTGAAGGGGGATTCCTACTCCTCAGACACCACTGTGTAAGTGGGCCACCACTGTGGCCCATGAGCCATGATTTGCAGGGCTGCAAATGTGCCTGGTTAACTCAGTGCTAGTGGACAGCCAGAGCCTCACTGTAGATGTGGAAGGTACGGGGAAGGAACTGAAAGGTCAGGAACTGAAAGTCACGCACTACACAGTGGGAGGTGCCTGGCAGCAGCAGAGATGGAGTCAGCCCTGATGGCTCTTCAGCTCAGGAACAAGTATTGAGTATGTATTTTGCAAGCACAGGTGAAATTACTAAAAAAATATTATTCCAGAGTAAACTTAAGGACTGCTTGTGGTTATGCAAGTGAAAAAGGAGTTGGCATACCGGGACTTCCAGAATGGTATGGAAACAAACAAACAAAAAACAAAAAGACCCCTAAAACCAAAAACAACCAAAATGTAAAAATTATTTTTAAAATGGAAGTAAAAGTTAATCAATCATAAGTGACAGGATAGCTCTCAATATTAAGACCTTGTATGAATCCAAATGTTCTTGTTGTATCTATATATTAAATTTACATATTGACCAGAATTTTGAAAAGTGAAAATTAGAAGGTTACTATGGGATTCAAAACAGTAGAATTAGTAAGTCTTTATTATGTTCCCATTCTTTGAAGAGGAAATACAAAGCAAATTGCTCTCAGATACGAATCAGTCTTCAAAGTCAAAGAGAAAAGAATATATTCTGTTAAGTATACATTGTAATTTGTTGGTATAATTTCATTTCATCAACGCAATTTCCATGAGCATTAGTATGTAAGAGGACAAAGAGAATGAGAACTTTTGAACATGCATTTTACTTTATTTTTTATATGAAGTTCACTGTCTTACAGTGGTATCCTCATGTAAAACAACAAAGATACATAATTAAAGTCAATCATCAAAAAGGTTACATGGGAGAGATAGGATGAGATGAGGATCCAATGACTTTTGAAGACTGTTTAAAGAAAATATTGAAAGCTCTTTTAAAAAGCTCTCTGTTAGGGGGATAGCATCTCAAAACACTTGGACTATATTGAAGCAAAAGAATTCAACTTTAACCAATTTGTTGGAATTCTTTGAAGATATTATTGCCATGATAGATAAAGCAAATTCTAATTTAATTAGGTTTTCAGATGACACTTAGCAGTGTTCCACATCAAAGATTATTGGATAAAGGTATAGAACAATGACTAAGAGCTAGAGTGGAAAGAAGGTTGTCCCTCAAACAACAAAAGAAAATCATGCATACCTATTATTAAGGAAGAGAAGATATTACTGCATATAGTGGGGTTGGTTAAGTATATGCTTTAAATATTCTTAAAATTTTGAGGCATGTGTAATTTGAATGGGACTTTTATAAATCGATGAGCACGGTTTCTGATGGAGTAAACACATTTTGTCCTTCACAACTATCACAAATTCACCTGCCTTATGCAATGTGACAGAATTTTCCAAGTTGATTAAAAACTGATAGACTAGAGAAAATTATGGATTTCTTACAATATTCCCTTGTCCTGACAATGATTCAATGGGAAAAGAAAGACTGATGGGGCATGTCCATGCCAAATTGGTCAAAAAGCATGGCCACAGCAACTGTGGTTATCTAAGTTTATGAGAACAGTTTTCAGGCTAATCTAAATTGGCACAAGAATTTTAAAACTCAGCAAAGTTGTAAAGCATACACAACAGTCAGACAAAAGCTGTGTTCTCACTGTCTGCACTGGTCTTTAAAACTACAGGCTAAAAGATTAGAGCTTCCCCTACGTTCAAAACTTAGAAGAAAGTGGAAAATGTTTCCATCACAACTGCTTTATGCCAAGACTTTATGTAGTGCTAGTGGAAAAAGTGCTGGAAATCAAAGACAAGTTCAGAATGAGTTAGAGAAGTACAGTGAAAAAAAGAAGGGAAATGAGTTTCAGATAAACAAGGGCATGAAGAAAATCCTGGGCATACTGAGTCAGACAGCCTTCCTGTCCTTGTGCCAAACATTTCTTATGCTGCCTTCTCTGTTTCTAATCATACTATCCAGATGAAAGGGCATACTTTGCTCTTGTGGGTGGGTGTTTTTGTTGTTTGTCTGAGGATTTTTTTCCATAAATATGATAACTGTTACTACTCTAAGCCTTTCCTAAAAAGTACGTTAGTAGTATCTGACCCAAAAGCAATAACACAAAATTCATCATGCACAGCAATCAGAGAGCCAAAGCTGGGAGCCATATACCAGTTCTGGGGATTGTACCTCCCTTTTTGCACCATTGTGGCACTGTGAGGCAGAACACCATAAAGCCCTTTAGGGGATTACTTGCAACTTAAAATGCTATATATGTATCATAATTACACTGTATTCTATCAGAATCAGCACACCATTTGCAGTAAGAAATCTCCTTGATCCTCTCCACAGAGTCAGATGAGTAGACTTCTCTGACAGAAAGTCATTTTATTGAGTGATTTGCTGGAGACAATCTCTCTTGACTAGTGCAGTAATTGCAAAGCAAGAAAATCTTGGTAGCCTTTCAGACTCACAAAGAAATTTTTAGATTATATTCTTTATCTTGTTTCCACTTATTTTCACAAAAGAGGCTGCAATAATTTTGCAATCAAAATGAGGACAGAGTTCTCAAGCACATAATGGGAATAGGACTTAAACTGATTATTAAAGGGCAAAGTGTCAAAGGATCTGCAGCACCAAGAGTTGCTGTCACTGCAGAGAGAGCCCTGTGCATATGACACAGTAGACCACCTTTGGATGGTTACCCTACTAGCTGCTGCAAGCACAAATACCCATTTTCATCAGCTTATGAAGGAAAAGTTGGTGCCCAGGGACAGCCATTACTAGAGTGCAGGCTGAAGCACAGGAAATACAGTCATGTTCAACCCTTTTCCTGTATTTAAGGCCAGATACCCAGTGTTCTGTAGTGTTTGCTATATATTCACTATCAATTGTAAACACTTTGATGTTCTTTGGGGGTCACCAATCTGGCCTTTTCCTATTTGTCTGAAGAGAATTGTCCCAAGTAAAATTCACCTCAGAAAGAAAATTGAGAACTAAAACAACAGAACAAATCTGTAACTTTGTCTGTGGGGCTGAAAGAATCACTGGAGAGATGGTGGAGGGGCAAGAGGCTAGGAGGGTGGTCTAATGCAGGACCAAAAGTTTAGGGTATCAGAGCTTTGTGCAAACAAGCCCTTTCCTTGAGCAGTGTAGAACCTCAGTCACAGCTCTTAGTGCTTGTCCTAACTCAGCCATTTGAAGCCGGAGCAGTTGCTTTGATCAGCCATTTGTACTAACATTGTTTGCAGTGGCATAAATAAAGAGTAGTTCTATTTTGGTTAGTTAGAGAAGTTTGGCCCAGAATAAAACTGCAGTGACATCAATATGAGACCACAAGAATCACAGTGTGCCAGTATACAGAATAGTTATGATCCCACATAGACAATGTTTCCTAGGAACATGAGTTCTTTATAATTCATTATTAAATTTTTAAATCCTTAAAGGAGTGATAGCAAAGCCACTCTATCGTTAGCTCAAAGTCAGATTTGCTGAGTGTTTATCTTCTAGAGTACTCTCTCAGACGAGGCTGGGCAAACCAGCTGCTAAATCTACCAGAAAAACATTGTGTACACCCTCAGTTTCCTAAAACACAGTTTCACAGTTGCATTCACAATGAACAGCCAGAATCATGCGGTTTTGCTAACTTTCTATACATCTACCCTTAATTCAGTGCCTAAGATTAAGCAGATGGTTCTGCTTGTGGTTGTCCCTGGAAGAGGGACAACCCTTTCACATTGCCTGCCATGAGGGGATGTGGGATTCCCAAACAGCCAGATTCCAGGCTGCCTAAATGGGCAACATGAAGCCCAGGTGGGCACCAGAGCACAGGTCCAGCACAGATTTCAGCAGTCAGGTGTACACTAAAGACTTGGCATTGCATCAAGATCTGGCAACACAGAGGGTATCCAGGAAACCATTGCTGACATGAATGCAGATTTAGGAATTTTTCACTAACAGGATGGTGGATACAAGTTTTAGGACTGTATTGCTAACACTGGTAGCGTAAGCAAGTCCCTGTAACATGTTACAAACAAGTCTTCACACTGTAGTAATTCTCCCATGAACTGAAATTCTTTTTAAGGAACATTGCTACTCCATATCATTCCTGGTGTTTTCTAAAAGCATTCAGAGAAAATGACTGGCTTTCTGAGTACCAGACCCAGGGTATGGAAACAATAAGGGAACATTTTAATATAAAAATTAAAAAATAAAAAAGACATATTTTTTCAGGTGGCTTTCTGACTAGCCACAGAAAAAAATTCCTTCATCCCTTTTGAGTCTATTGATGTTCCTCACTAGGGACTGGGATTTGTAAGAGCACCAGAAAAGTCGGGGGATTTCATACAAAAGTTCATTGCTATTTTCAAATAAAATACTTCCTGCATTCAGATCAATCTTCTCATTTAGTTTTCTGCATTCTCTCATCCTTCTTTCAAGTGTATTTCTAGGTAGAGCCCTTTCCTGACCTTTCAGTTTATTCATAGATTTCTCTTTCAAGGAGTGGGTGGTATTTCAGTAGGATGGGCTCACTTGCTCAATCACAACAAAGGAAAATAAAAATAACCAGCTGAAAAACTGAAGTTGCTGGAATGTGTAATACTCAGCATTAAAATGGCACAAAGTGCCTGACTATTTATAGCTCTTGTTTTGAGAAAGAGCGAGGCACACTTTGGGCACTAGATACAATGGATCACCCAGGAAAATGCATGGCCTTGCATTCTGTGTGTGAAAGACTTTTTGTTTGTTGCAATACCAGTAGCTTCCCAGGAAAATGAGGTTTATTCAGCATTTTGTTTATCTCTTTTATGCAAGAAAATGCCAGATTTGACATGCCAGTTTGGTCACTGAATAAAAAATTGGATGACTAAATAAAATTCTATGTTTGCTGTAATTCAGATTTATCCACGTATCCTTGTTATTATAACTTTGCTGAGACATATGCTTTGCATGATGAGACAAGAAATGTGTTTTCATATAGTAAAACACCTGTGGTATCTCATCCATCAAATAATGAGATTTTGAGGAGGACAAAACACTCCCGATGTAACAGTACTTATATTTTTTACGTGCTTCTTTGTCCTTATTTGAGTCATGCTGAACTACAGTTAATAAATTATGAGTTTGATGGTTTCTCTCTTTATTTTAAAGTTTCAGTTAATGGTATTGTTTTCCAAGTCAATAGAAGGTGAGACAGAATGAAATGTCAAGACCAAAACAACTTAACAGAAATAATGAAACTGTTGCTTTCATGAAATAAAACTATGCAGAAGATATATGCAGAGACAGTACTGTTAGTAGCAGTCCAGAGATTTTTAATGCTGTGCTTAAAAGTAAGCCAAGCCTTACTGTGCACCATGTGGATTAATAACAGACTAGAGCAGATAATAAGAGTAATTTAAATAATAAGAGTTAATAAAAACTCATTCTGAGAACTGAGGAGCATAATAAATTCCCTGTAAGGTCAGAAGGTCAGTTCTGTGATCCATCTGCTCCAGTTCTCTGTCTCCAACAATGGCAATAGAGAGATACCATGAACTGAGCCATTCTCTCCCCATACTTCCCACTACCTACTGCCCCTGGAGCGGAGGCCAAGAGGGCACACTTCTGCCTATTCCCTTCAGCATGTTCCTGTTATGGTAGCCACTTTGCAAAAACAGCTTGAGACTGTCCATGCTTTTTTGAGTGTGAAACCTATAATCAAACATGAAAACAAAGTTAGGACCAAAAGTGGGTAAAATGCACAGTAGAAAAATGAAGGAAAAAGTTTCTGAAAAGACTCTGAGGTGATTTAGCAGGGCACAGTCACTGGGAAAAAAAAATAAAAAGAAATTCTGAATTGAAGCCAAATAATAAACACAGTTCTGTGGATCCATTAAGGTACATTAATGCTGCTACTTTCCCATCTGTTCCCTGAAGTTCCAAACCAAAAACAAGTCATCTGCAGTCTTGGCTTCCTTATTGTGTGAAACAGTCATCTATTAAATTAATCTGGAGAAAATGTATCTATTTCATCCCTGGTGGGACTTTGTTTTCTTTTAATAGGGTCACATACCATGGATTGTAGCCCACTGAGAACACAGATAAAAAACATGTGAATAAATAAACTAAAAAATGAAACAAATAAATAATAACTGCATGCTATTTTCCCCCCTCTAACAGAAATGCCTTTGGAATAGCTGCAACTTTTTTTCTGTTGTGTTAAGAAGGCTAGCAATTTACACCAACAAAATTGGCACAATAACCCCGGGAATCCTTATTTTTCCATGAACAATGTATAATGACAAAACTTAATGGTAAATTTCCATGTCCTTAAACTCTGATATATCTTTCAACTATGAAACAAAATTCCTTGTGCCAGTATCACAGAGGAAAAAGCTCATGCTTGACCTTGGTGAGAAAAAAAAATCTGAAATGCTCTTTGCAATCTCCCAAGCCAGTAATTCCCGGATACTTTGTATTGCAAAATTCTCTTGTGTCACCCTCTGATTATCGTAGCTCATTTAGCTCCCTATGGTGATACAACCACCACCTTGGAGCAGTGACCAAATTTATTTCTAGTGTTTCTAAAATATATTTAAGTTCATAGTGTTCAATACTGTACCTTAAAAGTAGCCTAGAAACATGACTGCTAATGTGCTTATCAAAGTTGTGTTCATTTATGTGTTTCCACTTAGGACTAATATGTATTATTTATTAATCATTAGGTGGAAAGCCCTCTAGTGTCCCAAGACACCCACCAAAATTAGCACATACTCTCTGCAGAGAATAAATCTCTAACCAGTCACTTTGAGGAAGATGTGTCATTTCTTGTGGTTTGTTCTCCACATCTCCTATTGTGGTTCTCCTTCTGTGGCTGATTAAATGCATTATCTTTTTACCCATTCCTTTACAAAAGTTCTTCCAAAAATATGAATTACACTGCAACCTCACACATGATTAGGGCACAGGACTGAGTCAGGCAGCTTAGGTTCCCGCTATAGTTATGTCATCCAGCATTTTCCTGCAGAACACAGTTACAGAATCACAGAATCATAAACTCAGTTGAGTTGAGATCGAGTCCATCCTATGACCCAACACCACTTTATCAACTCCACCATGGCACTAAGTGCCACATCCAGTCTTTCCTTAAATATCTCCATCAATGGTGACTCCAACTCCTCCTTGGACATCCTGTTCCAACATCTAATCACCCTTTCTTCGAAAAATTTCTTCCTAATGTCCAACCTAAGCCTCCCCTGGCACAGCTTAAGGTTACGTCTTCTTGTCCTATCATTGGCTGCCTGGCAGAAGAGGCCAACCCTCACCTCACCACAACCTCTTTTTGGATAACTGTACAGAGCAATAAGGTCACCCTTGAGCCTCCTCTTCTCCAGGCTGAACAACCCCACCTCCCTCAGCCAAACCTCATAGGACTTGTGCTCCAGACTTTTTACCAACTTCATAGCCCTTCTCTGGACCTGCTCCAGCTCCTCAATGTCCTTTCTGAATTGAAAGGCCCAGAACTGGACACACTGTCAGCTTTTCCAGGAGTATGCTATGGGAGATGGTGTCAAAGGCCTTGCTGGAGTCCATGTAGACTACATCCACAGCCTTCCCCTCATCCATCAGATGCCTCACCTTTTCATAAAAGGAGATCAGGTTGGTCAGGCAGGACCTGCCCTTCCTAAACCGGTGCTGGCTGGACCTGGTCCCTTTGTTGTCCTGTATGTGCAGTGTGATCACACTCAAGATGATCTGCTCCATAACCTGGCTGGGTACTAGTGTCAGGCTGACAGGACTGTAGTTCCCTGGATCCTTCTTCTAGCCTCTCTTGTCACATTGGCCAATGTCCAGTCATCTGGGACCTCTCCAGCTAGCCAGGGCTGATGATAAATGATGGAGAGTAGCTGAGAGAGTTCTTCTTCCAGCCCTCTCATCACCATAGAATGGAACCCATCTAGTCCCATAGACTTGTGAGGATCTAAGTGGCTCAGCAATCACTAACTACTTGCTCCTGGATTACAGGGGGGCTATTCTGCTCCCCATCCCTGTCTACCAGCTCAGGAGGCCAGCTGTCCTGAGGATAACCAGTCCTACTGTTGAAGACAGAGGCAAAGAAAGAGTTAAGTACCTCCACCTTTTCCTCATCTTTGGTGATTATGTTTCCCCCCATGTCCAATAAAGAATGAAGGTTTTCCTTAGCCCTCCTTTTGTTATTAATGTATTTATAAAAATACTTTTTATCATCCTTTACAAAAGTGATCAGACTAAGTTCTAATTGAGCTTTCACCTCTCTGCTTTTCTTTCTGCATGACCTAACAACATCCTTCAACACCTCCTGAGTTGTCTGCCCCTTATTCCAAAGATGATACACTCTTTTTTTCCCTGAGTTCCTGTGAAAACTCCCTGCTCAGCCAGGTTGGTCTTCTCCCCCGCTGGTTCATTTTCATTGTCTCTGTTCCTAAAACACAGAGTGTTTATACAGGGATGAATGAAATATGCCTTTCCCACAGGTAAGTCATATAACTTAGTAATGTTATAAAGCAAATGCATGCCTTTGATAATATGATTTCAAAATGCAAATGGCCATTAATAATTGTACCATCCAGTGCTTTTCTGCTGCATATTAAATTTATTTAGGTATATTTAATTGGTTTTATTTTTAATTTGAAAACATTCTCTTCTTCCTGTTAATAAATTATAGAATTAGGATTTAAATTTATAACAGATTTGTCATGTAAATTATAGCATTAAGTTCATAGAGATTTTAATTAAGTTTATTTGTGCTTCTTCATTTAAAATCTTTAGGGCTGGTGTAAATCAGTAGACATCTACTTACTTTTGCAGCAGATCTAAATTTGAAGTAAATAAATAGAGAGACAAGAATGTCTCTATCAAAATAACAAAATCACTTTTGAGTCTAACTCACTTCATACTTCAATAAGTTAGATTTTTAAATCTGAGTGACCAAAACTCAGAATGTGGAAGTTCATGGATTCCCATTCATGACCATGGCAACTTCTCAGTTTATTCAAAATTGAGAAATGAGTGCTGCATGAAGTTCTCTGATCTGCTTGAGCATTCTTGGCTGCATGGTGATGGCAACATACTTACGGCATTGCCAGGAGTGGGTACTGTGCAGTGTAGGTACATAGACCCACTGCATACTGTCCAGACCCAGTATGTGAACTCCTGCATCATTCTGCATCTTATCATGCTAAGATGACAAAGTTTATTTTTATCCTCGCTTCTCTCCCGTGTACATACAGGTATTGCAGGGAAGTTCTGAGATACCATGTTTGCATGACCAATAAAAGACTAATATTCCTCCAGCAACCTCAACTACTATTTTGATGGTGATATGCCAGTATTACAAAGAAATTAGCAAGTAAGAAGAATAATTTCTTCACTTTTGCATTGCAAAGGCAAAAGTACATTTCGCAACTTTTGGAATTCAAGTCATCAAGCCACAGAATACCAAAGCAGGATGAAGATGTAACCTATGCTTTGTGAAAATACACTCCTCTTGTTTGGATGGGAAGGGTAATTTGAGATTTCTCTTCTTGCATGTGGTAAATCCAGGTAATAGTGCTATTAGACTCTGTAATTTTAAAAAACACTGCTCTTGATTTTAAAAGAAGTAGAATACAATCAAAACAAGATGGCTGATATTGACATGTTTCTCATTATGTGCCTGATAAACAACAGTGGTTCCTGTTGACACCTTTCTACTTTGCTTCATCGAGTTTTTCACATATCCCTCATAACACAGCTCAAAGAATAGTTCAATTAACAGAGAGGTGCTCTGGTGACTATCTAGTTCAGTACAACTTTCAAATATATCAGCAGAGCTGTGGTCTACTGCTACTACCTGGGAAACAGGCTCAGTTATGAAATGACACAATGGAAGAAATCATGTTACAGGGAAATACCAAGTGTACTTTACATAAAGCAATCCCTAAAAAATGTTGTAGTCTAAGGGTTAAAACTGTTACAAAAGTGCTGAATGTGAAGTCCCTTAGGATGGTAACAAGAAAGGGGCTACAGTCTTTTCCTTGTCTTCGGGTATTCTACCAAAGCACTGCAATAAAAGCAAAGGTAGATGCACAAAGCACTGGTAACTTCAGAAATTTCATTTACTCTTCACAATATTTTTTTAAAAAGGAATACATTTATTAAATATTAAAGCAGTAGTTAAAAGTGGACATTGGGGGGTGTTACGTGGGTATATACAAACATTCTAAGCAAATACATGTACATTAATATACGTACATCTGCTTAAGAATTTGACTGGTCCCTGGAAAACAGTACTTTTTAAAAGGAAAAAGTTATAAATGTCTGTCTGGTTGGCTTTTTATGCAAGAAACTATCTTTCTCGTTTGTTTTTCATTACAACTTTATTTGTATAATCTGCAATATATAAATATTTATGAATATGTATAATTGGAATAGGACTCAATATTGCTGTACCAAATTCAAGTACCTAACCCAATTCTGTTGTTTAAGAGGTATCAGGACTTAGACACATGCACTGAAAGTGCTCGTTGCTATTTATCCCTGACCATTCTTCCCCTTCCATTCTGTAGAAACCAATTCCCATTTTCAGTGTGTGCTTAGAAAAACATTTCAAAGAAGCAATAAGCCTCTCCCAGTGCTACTTTTCGTGACTTAACCACATTACCACTCCTTCATGTAATTTTAACTTACTGCCTCAGAACAAAAAAAGCAGACCACAGCATTCAGCTGTGGATGTCAGCTGTCCCTGCTGAAGTGGTTAGATCAACATGTCATGAAGAAGCATAAACCTAATGCATAAATGAAAGGATATGAGCTTTCTCTTAAAGTAAACCTCCAGAAAGCCTTATTGTGGCAGAAAGATTAAGGAAGTTTCCTTTTCTGTACATAATTAACATGTCAATATTATATGGGTAGTTTCATCTGGGCTAAGAAGGACCAACTTTTGAACTCCTAGAAAATAAGTGAGGGTCACTGCTAAGAAAGAAGCTACACAAAGTTGCCTAAAGAGTTCTTTTTCTATGCTTTTCTATCTTTCTTAAGATAAAAGAATCTGTAGTAAGTCACTCAATAATGAAATTGCCATGTTAAAGTTCACCAAAATATGATGTATTCACTTTGCATAAACAGCCTTGTTAATTAACCTGTTTCTAAAGGACAAGCAACAGTTTTCTCAATGTCATTTTTGTTCTCAGTTTCAAAAGACAAAGAGCAGAATAACAAAGATTTTTCCTCTAATTTTGTTTATTTTTTGGCTTAGGAATTTTTCAGTGTTATAAAAGCAGTGGGTGTGGTGTGATACTACTGATGAATCTCACCCATTCCCTTACATTCTCAGATGCCCACACCAAAGCACACAAACACCTCACTTTTATAGTGGAAAAAAAGACTGTAATCCCTCCAACATCACAGGAATATAAAGTTCAGAGGCAAAACCAAGTATTAGAAACTATCTTTTGTGATGAATAAAATTAACTGAAAGGAAATAGACCTCAAGCCACAGTGAAAATTCTCCTGACACAAGAGTCAGCCCCTTCTCTTTTTTCATGGGAATTGGTACTGAGCAGCAGAAGACACACACACCATTGCCCTTGACTTTTATGTGATGTTGGGGCACTCCATGTTCTCAGACTGTCCAGGCACTTTAGCCCACACCAACTCTTTGGTATGATGGGGCTTTATGGTCCCCACTCCTAGAGCATCTTCCCATCCATGTGACAAATTAGAGAGAAGATATATCCTCTTTTATTTTCCCACCCCCTCCCTCCCCAATCCCCCTTTCCTGCCAAAAGCATGGAGAAATAGAGTGGTTCTGGTTCTGGTTTCTTTCACACAGACAGATATAAACTTTATTGCAGGAGGGATAAGGAAATTTCGACACAGTGCTAGGATGACATTTTTCTGTGTATTGTTCCACTCTATTTCTTTTGATTTAATCAGTGAAAAATGCTGTGTTTTACACAGCTTCCTTATAAAACTTGATCTAACCCAAGCTCACAATAAACTGGTCCAAAATTAACTTCAAAGTTTTGCTAATTTTGTCCAACTTTGTCCTGGATAATTTAAGCTGGAACCGAGCAGTGAAATTCAATAACCAAAGATTTTTGTGTGATTTGTAGTTCAGAGGGGAATTTTGCGCTTTCCAGTGCTCTGTGTGTCTACTCTTACAATACAGTGCCTTGCATGCCCTTGCCATCCCAGGACAATTATCCCTAGCTGACAATCCCATTCCTCTCAGTGACAGATCCCCTTGGACTGAACCAGAAAAGGCTGTTTAAAATCCATGTGAAAATATTATTAGTCTCTTTCCAAGCAAAAGACATTAAATGTTGCCTATCATCATGCTGTCAAAATGATTATTAATTATTTCTCTGTAAATATATGTTATTAATAACAATGACAGTTTCTTTTTCACTTCAGTAAGCTTTAACTAATGGGTTTTAGTGTATTTATACTTCTTGCATATGGCTGTCACAGATATTTTTCGACGAAGAGCTGAAGTCTTGATCATACAACTATATAGCCACTAACTTGCATTTCTGATGAACTAGGTTAAAAAAGGTTTCTCACTCCTAGTTCTCAAAGTTTGGGCCCACTGATCCATACATAATTATTTTTTATTAATTATTCTGCCAAACGTATGGAAATGCAAAGCACTCCCTTTGACACAAGCACAACATAAAATTTGAAAGCACAAACTCCTTACCTACTAAACCCAAGGCAGCTGTTCACAGGATCACTGGCCACAGATACCCCAGACTCTTCTCTTGCTGCATCTTACTTTACTGCTAGCCACCAAAAGCACCCTCACAATATTTTTTCTCACTAAAATAGCATTTGCATAGTATTTGAAAGGTCTAGGAAGCCATCAGCTGTCTGAAAGACAATTAGAACTGTCACATGCTGAGTACTTGACAATCTAGTATTCAGTGGAATCTTTTAGAAACAAACATGTTGAATTAAAATATTTTCCTACTTGCTTCTTTATAAACTAGAATATTCTCCATTAGCTAACAGAATTGCACAGATAAAACTGAAGGAGGAATTCAGCCTATGTTGCCTTGAACACTTTTCCTTATGGCTGTATTGCTAGCCAAGTTAAAACTTTAATGGCTGATGTGTATCACTAGTTGACTTAACATAATTTTTGGGTTTCTATAATATGTAGATGTCTAATCCCAAGAGCCACTAGGCATATAAACATTTTTAGCTCTAGGTTTGATATATGTCTTTTGGCTGATAAATTTTCAAAATATCTATTTGTATTTGTGCCAAATAGTCTGCCATTTCCATACAAGCCTCCAGTTTGTGCATCAGCACTTTATAAATCTCCAAATAAAATCTTCCATGTTTATTTTTCTTAGAGAGAAAATCCCATTTAATAAGTATGGGCCTCCTTTCTTTATATGTATTTTTCTATTGAGATGGTATCTGTATCCTTTCTAAGTAATTTTGGTGTTTGAGATTTTTTATTATAGGAAGAGAGGAAATAAAAATAATGCTAAAAATGCATTGCATTTCTATTGTGGGTTGTATCTACACATAGTTTAAACCATCATTTTTTTGCCTGATGGTACCGGAGAAAGACTAGTGTTACAAGGCTAGGAAAAGAGACTTTCCTGGAGTTGCAAATATTTCGTCAGCACCCTGCCCTGAACTTCTAAAGGACACCCTTACTGATAATATTTGGTGCCTTCCACTATGTGAGCTTCTTGGGGTGTTTCTTCTCTTGAAGTAAATTGTGAACAATGTCCTTAGAGGGTGTTCACAGATATTTTATAATGTATATATATTGATTTTTTTTCTCTCAGATATATGCACATGGGATGATTAATTTTCAAAATATCTCTTTGCATTTGTCCCAGTTATAAATTCCTGTTTATAATTTACTCCCCCTCACCAGAAAAGGGGGTTATTCACCTTCTGGTGCAGGAAGAAGAATGTAAAGCCAAGGTAGCGAGGGAAAAGAACAACACTTGGCAGCAGCACCCCTGGTCATCCAGAAGCCAAGCATCAGCCTGGCATTCAGTCAGTGCTCCACAGAGTTGGGATATGAGATCCATGATGGCCTTGATACTAGCTTTTCAGGCCCGGTGCCCTTCCTGAACACCCCAGTAATCACAGAGCACCACTCACCGCATTCATTCCTGTCCTCACTGGCAGCACCATGGTATACAGTCTTGATGCCATGGGCAGTTAAGTGATGCTTCCACAGTTAGCTTGGAGCCTTCTCCTTCATTTCTAACATATGCACGTAGCTGCATAGAGGCCTCCAGAGGGCCTCCATGCTGCCATGGAAGCATGGTTTTATCCTGGGCAACCTGGCTTTAAAATATTTAATCCAGGCTATCTTAACAGCATAGCAAGAGCAGGCTTAAAGGCTCTGCATGTTCAAATATTTATGCTTCCTGGGTGAGTCTGGCAAGAAGTGCTGCCAAGTGTACTGTTATCAGTGTCCTATGCTGGCTAATTTAAAATTAACTTGGGCACTACCTACATGAGTTGCAACATATTTGACTGAAACCATCATGTCCTTCCAGGCAGGATACCATGTTCAGGGAGAAGGTGGAGGTGAGATGAATAATTTTTGAAAGCTGAGCTACTTCACCACCTGGAGAGACTGAGAGTGTAATTTAGGCAGCTGTCTAGCAGCACTAGAGAGAACATCCTCGCACGAGGGGGATGTGAAAGAGGAGCCTAACAAGCAAGCATTTTGTAGAGTACTGGCACTTGGGATGCCACTGGCAGCTGTGACAAAGGTGTGTGGAGGCTGGTGTTTCATGTATGTTCTCACAAGGAGTTCAAAGACCTGTGGCTCATAGAGTAAAATTAGGGACATCTTTCCCATGATTTTATAGGCAGGACAATAGTTTTCAGAAACTGGTGTTTATCAGAAACACTTCTTTGAAAAAAAAAAAAACCCAAACAGTGAAGAAGTGGGAGAGGAAAATAAAGTGATGTGTGAATTTCTTACTTTGTCTACAGAGTTTTCTTTCAGTGTTACTCCAGAATGGGACCCTGATATTTTTGCTTGATTGTTTACTTTTGAGTGAAAACCCCTCTATTAATGTTCAGAGATCAGGCTAAATTTTGAAAAGATATCAAGCGTCTTGCTGTGTACTTATTTACGGGATTGCTTCAGATGAATACACACTATTATAAACATAATTCACTCATTTCCCAGTGCCTTTCTGATAACATACACAGCCGTAACAGGCAAAATGAAAGCTTAACCTGGTTTTAGGTGAGAGCAAGTGCATTCCCTGCCACAGAAATGATCTGGCATGTAGGAAACCACAACTTCTGGTCCTTGAGGATTGAAACTTAGCAGAGCCCACTTGGTTTCTGAATCTCTTCTCTAAGAATCCCTGCTCTGCCAAATCACGTTTTGTGTGTGAGTAGCGCTCCCCACTCATCCTGCTGCATAACCAGCAAATAGTTTCACTTAGACAAGACTATTTCAGGAGCAGGAGGAGTGTTAGGAAATTTGCTGTTAAAAGGAAACAAAAAAACCGCAAGCAAGAAGTTTTCCAGGCAGCCGCTCAGCGCCGCGCAGGACTATCTCAGGTTTCCAGTTTCTTAGGAGCGTAGTAACTTCCCCATGGGTTGTTTTGTGGGCGGTGTTTTTGAATATATGCTAATTGAGCTTTCCTGACGGGGAGCGGAGCCGTGCCTCGGTTGCAGAGCGCTGCTGACAGCCGGCAGGGGCGAGAGGCTGCTGCGGAGCGGGGCCATGGGCTGCTGCTCCTGACAGCATCGCCCGCCCGCCCGTCGGGGCCCCTCGGCACAGCCCTGTCCCTTCTGTCACCAGCGGCGGGGCCGACATGTGCCTCTGACCATGGAGATGAAGGACTCGGGCAGCGTGGTCCTGACAGCCTACCATCCCCACAGCCCGGCCAGGATCCCGGGCGTGGAGCAGAGCTTTGTGCAGGATACGCCCCCCGGCCACTCGCCCGCCAGCAGGTAAAGCCTGAGGGATGGGGACCGGTGCCATGCCCCGACGTTTTGCCGGTGTTGGACGTGTGTTTGGTGGCTGTGTGTGAACCCGAGAGCATTTGGCACCGCTCGGCCAGTTCACGAGCACTTTGCCCCCGCACATTTCTCGCCTCCCTCGGGGAAGTGATTCAGCCCAGGGCTGCGGGTCAGGGCTGGGAGGAGGGAAGCGCCAGTGCTTATTTTAAATCTTCTGAGTCAACAGATCACACCAGTTTCCTGCCCGGGATACTCAACAAGACAATCCCCAGGAAAAAAAAAAGGGCACGTGAATCAGGCTTCTGCTTAGGTCGTTTAGCACTGTGTTACCGACAGTGAGACGGCAGGACTGGCTGAGCTTGGCGCTCAGAAAGTTGATTCTGGCTTTGGTTTAGACGATTTTTTAAATCCTTCTCCATTCACCCACCAGGTTAGGACCAGTCCTTGCTTTTTTCTTTACTTTCTTTTTTTTTTTTTCTCTTTTTTTTGTGAAATTGCAGTTGCTGTTTTGCACACCCACATGCACACAGTGGGACACTGCATCATTAAAGACTTAGTAAGAAAATTCCTCTGTGTTGCAGGAAACCAACTATTGTCTTAATTAATACGGTCCTGAGTACGTTTACCTCCTTGCCCTATAAGAATGCTTGTATTTGCACAGTTCAAAAACTAGCAGTTTGGGCAATTTTATTGTTTTGGAAAATCTGGTCTTTCTCCTAAACATACATACTCCTGAGTTTTGCAGTTTTGTCCAAAAGAAGTGGTATAAGTTCATACTGCAAAAAGTTGAAGAAAGTCGGAAATGCTACTTTGTGGCTTGACTGAAAAAATAAGAACTGAAGTCTGAGAAAACAGTAGATGGCATTATCCTCAGGAATTAAGCCAGTGTCTTCTCTTAATACAAATCATGATATTTACTTCATATTGTTTATTTATAGCCCAATAGCTATTTTGTTTTCAATGTCATTATTTAGGTTAGCTGCATCTTCCTGTTCTTTGTGTGTTTCCCTGACTGTCTTATAAAGATAACTCCTTTGTTCTGCTAAACTTGTTTGAGGGCAGTACCAAAATACACAATTTCGTGTTAAGAAAAGAAACAGTCTGGGCTTTTAGTTGCAGTAAGAATGGCATTTGCTACTGAAAACAGAGAGCAGTGGGTTTGCATTGGGTTACTGGACAGAATGTAATTTCTTTCCCTGGGAAGATCAGTAAATCTCCCTTTGTAAGCAACAGAAATGTGGTGTTTTGCTGTTTTTCTTGTAGGTGTGCTAACTGTTGTAAAATGTTCTTGAAACTTAAGCTCAAGTTGTATAAGGGTTGAAATCACATACATAAATCACATATGTATCACCTAGGAAAAGCAGAAGTGCAAATTATAGTTCTGAAAGAAAGAAAGAAAAAAAACAAAAAACCAAACAAAAACCAAAAGAGGATCCTGGCATTTTGATGAGAAACATATTTTGGAAGCTCCTACCATGAGACAAAGCCATGTGTCTCTCTATATGTCTAGATATCTGTAAGATTTTGGTGCTGCCTCCCCTTTCTTGTCCTCAACTTCCTGTGGCTATCTAATAGCAGTAGCCAGATTCCACCATATGGGCAGTCAGTGGCTGGCTGAGTTTCCAAAGCCTGTTCAAGAGAGGGATTTTATTAACCCAGCATGCAGTCCTCTGGAATGCAGAACCCATGAAGGCAAATGCACTGAGTGTTTTAACAAATGGCAAAATAGGCTCTGGCTTAATCCCTACTTCACCTTCTGAGAACTCTTTCCTGGACTGCATTTTCTGTATAGTTTCCTCTGCCGCTGTTCTAATGCAAGAAGTTTTATTATAGACTCTGTCTGGTGTTCCTTGATCCCTAGGGCAGCTACCAGCACTATGGCATGCTAACTCCTTAGTTCTCCAGGAAAATGATTCAAAAAACCATGAAAAGAGCAAAGGAGTCACCTGTTTTTTGTTTGATAACAAAAGTAGTTGGCACCCAAAACCTGACTTTCCTCTGAAGTCAGCTAGGTTAAGCTAGATGTAGCTCTAATGAAGTCCATACTTCAAGTGTACATCTGTAAGAACAGAATTGGTCTTGTATATTAGCCTTTGACTTAATAAACTGCTGACCAGTTCTGTCAGCTTAGGAATTAAGATACCTCAGTTTCCATCCTCTCCTCATAACATTCCTCTTGCTTTAGAGTGATGCACCCTTTATATCCAAAGAACAGCTCCACTCACCGGACCCAGGCTTGGATGAGTCTTCCAGCTGTTTACTTTTGCAAAAACTTTCACTTTGGGAACCTTCTAAGCAGTGGTTTCTCACAGAAAGAGGAATCTAATGCAACCTCAGTCAGCATTTAACTGTACTGCTTCCCACCATTTAAAAAGACGCTGATAAAAGAGAAGGAAAGTTTTAAGTAACCATCATGAACCCCTAAACAAATGGGTAACCGTAAACACTCTTTGCAATCCAGGACATAGTTGAGAAGCTCATGGACACCAAAGCTTACACCAGCAGATGCATCAGACCATTTGTATTCACATCCATCTACAACTCTTGAAGGACCAACTAGGCAGGCTGTGTGCATGTCTAAAACAAACCAGCAGCACCAGGATCGGCATGAAGTATATCAGCTGCAAGCATTTTAATTCATAAACCCTGTGGGTCTACACTCCATTATAAGTTAGGGGATATTAGCTGGTGGGCTGTAGAGGGAACAGGAGAGAATTTAATTGCTGTGAATGGAAGATGCATCAGTGTGCAAGGAAGGATTGAGAATTCATAAGAGTAATGAAAGGTAAAGCGGTATGAAAGTTTGGCTGCATAGGGATGCCATCACCAATTAGCAAAAGAGAATTCTAGCTTCCAAATGCACTGTTGGACAACATCAATAAAAAGGCTTAGAAGAGGGACCACAAATTCTGCCATTCTACTGAACAAGAGTTCATCAGGGGACTAAAGATAGCGATACTTAAATATCTTTGCCTCAGCTATCCATATCACTCAATTATATCTTTCTTCTTTTCTTTCACCTTGAGGACTTACTTAACCAATTCTATACATGAGGTGAGCCCTGAAAACTGCACTGTTGAGTTTCCTAGAGATCCAGGAGAATTCTCCAGCCAAATTCTCCATTCTCTTCTTTTACTCTTCTATTGTAACTAACAAGTTCATTTTCCATTTTTCTCATGGGATATTAAGGTCCCTTTCCTTTGTTTGCCATCTGCTTTGCATAACTGTCATTGCTGATAGCATTTATTTTTAACGATGTCTTTTTTTTATATTTATTGCTTGTGACAACAAGGTGTTGGGGAGATCTGTTTTGTTTGCTTGGCAGTCAGGCTTACTCTATGGTATATGAGTATAGAGGGAAAGATTGCTGTTCTTGTGGCTCCCATTACTCTTTTTTAATCCCATTTATTAGAACACACATGTCACAGGTACCACTTCCAAAGACACCAGAATATCCCACTATCCCTTTCAATACAGATACTGTCTCAGTGCAAAGTTGAAAGTGCTGATTTATGTTAGTTGATGGTCAACTTTCCCATTCTCATTTCAGTGAATGAAGAACTTTGTAGTAATGCACAAACACTGCTCCTGAATTACATAGGGGAAAAGTGGGGCCATGGCCATATGTCTTCCTCATATCGCCTTTTTATCCTGTTAGGAGAAGCTCAGAGGAAACAGGCATGACCTCTATGCCAAATGGCCAGTGAGCTCTCTAAGGTAATTATGCAATTAGGGGAGGACAAAGCATTCCTAAGTGAGTCATGCTCAAGCTTTCCTTGACTTCAGTATGAGACTTAGTGAGTTCCTCAGCCAGTTTGCTACTAGCATATCTACTAGCAAAGAACTCTTCTTGTACTGCAAATCACAGATACTTTCAGTGCAGTGAGTGGCTGTTGCAAATATATACATGAAATAAGGATCAGAGGAAAAAAAATGCACATTCATGCGTTTAGTTCCTGCAGAATGGGATTAAAGCGGCTTTTAAAATGCACATGAAGTCTTTTATACATGGAGCAACCTTTGTAATCAATACTCATGCAAAAACCAGCATGTGTACTACCAAACCTAGGAGCTTGCTACATAGGTAAAGGGCAAAGTGGGTTTCAGCACCAGTGATCAGCACAGCCAAGGCCCTTTATTCGGGTCAACTTTATTAGTCAACTGCAAGTCTGGTACTTCCAACTGTTTCAGAAAAATGCCTTTCCAATCTCTTTATATTCAGTGTATCACCCTCCTCCTACTCTCAGGAGGGTGGCTTTCAGGCAGACATCACTAAACTGTAGAGTCAAAAAAGAACAGGAGTAATTTCTGTATTGGTGGAAAGGTACTGTGTTGATTGAGTTACCTGCAGGAAGCTTCAAGGATCCCCACTCCCCGAGTCTAAGTCTCGAGATACTACAAAGAAATGTCAGCGTGAGGTAAAGTGTCCTGAAATAATGACTGTGTCTCTGGAAGGAATATAACTGGAGGAGGGGCCTTTATGCACCAAAATTTGTCTTGTGACAAGAGGACAGTTCAGGGTTGGGTTTTTTTTGTGCAGTTCAGGTTTTAGCGAAACAGAAGCAGATTTTATCACAGTGAAGTAAGGTCTGTATTTCCTGAGGCAGGGTGATCTGGGTTGGATTTCTGTCAGCACTGATTGAGCAGCTCCCCCGCTCAGTTGTATACAAGTGATGTCAAGAATGTCCTCTTAGTGATGCCGGATAAACAACCTTAACTAATTTGGATGTTTATCTCACTCTACCATAAACTTCCCCAGAAGACAAAAATAAAAGTCTGGCACCTTTTCCATGGTAAATCTTGACATAATTTGGGCCTCTTGCAGTAACGTGGACTCAAAAATTTAAAATTTTAAAGTATATGAAAACTGCTTAAAGAAAATCCCACAAATCAGTAGTCTAGGAAAAGTCTGCAATAGTACCAACTGGGCAAAAAATAAATTTTGTAGAAAAGAAAGCTTCTTACAACTTATGTCAGCTTTCTAAAATATGATTTTTAAAGTATATTTTTAGAGATGCTAAGAATGATAATTCTTAATAAAATATTTACCAGGAGGATGCATATAAATAAGTCAGACAATAGTAGATACGCTTTTCCTGTAGGTTTTAGAAATACTTACAGCATGTCCTCTGGGAGCACACTGAGGAATGTAGTATTTATAGCCTGCTCCTCACGTTATGGTTGAAACTAGAGTTGGCTTCTCTGGTTTCTTTTTAGTTTGGTGCTCCTGCTGCTCTCCCTGGTACCTCCATATGTAGAGCTAATGAAAAACATCTGGCGCTGTCCCTTTGATCATTTTGTTTGGTTGAGCATTTAGCCAGCTGCCCCATTCATTTTTAAGCAAGTCACTTATCTCTGATTACATGAGGTTTGGAGCTGCCTGCAAAAAAGAGTAGGACCTGAGAGCCCTGCATGCCCTACACAGACACATTCAGATTGCATCTGGTAGTCTGACAGCACTGGCACAGCAAACTGCAGGAATCAAGAACCTTAGTGTTGTTTTTGCACAGGAGATCGGAATAATTCAGTGCTAAAGTGCAGAAAACATGAAGTGGTGGCAACTGCAAGACATGACTATGGGGTACTAGCAATAGTCTAGAATAGTATCTGAAAAGCATCTGGTTAACACTGTACATATATAGAATCACATCCTGAAATAGTGTGGAGTATCCATAACAAACAGTCAAACTGACATCCTGGATTTTGGCTAGCCACAGTACAGCAGCCACTTGGCCCACTGCGTTGCTTTGCTCCAGCTGGCCGGGCAGAGTAAGCTCAGCTGGCAGCACATCTGCCATAAGGGCAGGACCATGCTCTGTGTGACCTTCAGGTACCACTGTGGTGGATGCAGTAAGAGCACAGGAGGGAAACCCAGAGAATAGCACCACCGAGGTTCACATGCCAAGGTGGTGACGGAAGCCAGGCATCCTACTCAGCATGGTGGCCCCTTTGCCTTCTTCCCGCTTTCTCCCTCAGTTGAAACTAACTTTATTCTGTTCTTCTGAGTCCTGCTTTATGTGCCAGGGACTCAGAAGAGGGAGACAAAAAAAGAAAGGGGGTGGGAGGAAGAGGGAAGAAAAGGAGGACAGGAGACAGACCATGTTCACAGGTATGTGATTCTCCTATTTGTGTGCAGATAGAAGGAGCTGGAGTCAGAAAAGAAACGTCTCCCAAAGGTTGTGGTGGGGTGGAGTAATTTACAGCTGGGCCTCAAGACCCACCAGACACATGAGTTTTGGAATGGTATTTAATTGATGATTTTGAAGTCAAAACATGAAATGGTTTAAAAGATAGGTTGTTTGAAAAAGTGCCCTATTACCCTGAAGGACTATTTCTGCCGAAATCAGCAGAAGTGCTTGAGTTGGCATCCCTTGTAATTAATGCAAGGAAAAGATTGATGATCTGTGAGGGATCCCTCATCTCTGTAATTCATTTTTTCCCCTGCCTGCATCTTAACTTTCCAGACACTCTGGAGGAGAGTCTCTGAGGGGAGTAGAACAAAGACGGGAGCAGTGAGCCTATTATCTTGTTCATTTAAAGATGGTTATGTTGTCTTATTTAGGATGCTGCATGTAATACTCACTACTGTAAGTCTGTGGGGTTTTCAGATCTCTAAAATAATTTAGTTTAGGATGGACGTATGCTGGATGCTTAGGCAGGCAAAAGCTCAACAAAAGAGACGGAAATCTCTGTTACCTAAGTGTTGCTGTTATTGAATTTCCATCTCAGGTTGACTATACAAGCCTTCTGTAACATCTCTTTGTGCAAAAGGTGCTCTGAGTAGATAATGAGTAAAATAATGACAATAAGTCTTTTTGTGGAAGATATAAGAGCCAGAGAGAGACAGAGGGTAGTATATGTGGAAAACCTGTGTTGGATGTAGAAGTCCAGCTGGATTGGCATAATTTACCAGCTGAAAGACAAATAAAGGAAGAGGCAAGCCAGTGAACTGTGTTCTAAACACCTGTGGGTGAAACCTCAGGACATCAGACATCAGGTCACTCTCAGAGTTTGCTGCTAAAGATGAAAGAAGCTCTAGGGCTGTAAGTCCTCATATTTTACTACAACTAATCAAAAAATACTATCTTCCCAATGGTCAGATTTGGGCAGGGAATAATAAATCTATACAGGCCTGAATTTGATTCATGGAGTAGTATGCTCCTTGCTAACTACAGCCCTGCAGACATCAGAGTCTGCAGTTACCTAGACTCTGGGGTAATCAGTGCAAACTCTAGGTATGGCAGCAGCAAACATCCTCACCATCAATTTCTCTCTCTCTGACTAATAAAAGCTGAGAACAAAATATTATCCAACCTTATTTCCTAGCCCAGTAATGATCATAGCTTGTGCTCAAGAGGGAATTTAAAAGTGACAATGACAGATCCTTTTTAAGATGAGCATTAATATAAGAGCAAGAACTGGATAGTTGTATCATTCAATCTAATATGAAATGCTCTATCTTTTTTATTCTAATCTAATAAAAGGCTAATAATAACTCGCAGTGAAGCATGAAGTGGGTTATGAGCCTTGTTTATGCACATGGACTGAATTAATGGACACTAAGGTGTAGTAGTGAAGGTTTTACCTCTGAATTCAGCGAAAATGGAATCAAGTCATCAGAACTCAGATCTTTTTGTCAATAGCTTTGCTTACAGAGCAGGATCTGATTGGGCTATCTCTTTTCTCAGCTTAGGCTGCTTTCCTATTTAATAGTATTCTTGCAGAATAGGACATCAGTATGAAGTCTTAGATAGTTGAAACATAATGGTGACTAGGTCTGTCTTCCCTTTGCAATACTTCCCTCTGTTACTCAAATATTTTGAAAACTTGAGTTCTAAATATTTGTCTGGATTTATCAGAGGTGATTATAAAATCCTTGCTGTAGTTACAGGTGAAACATGGAGCAGGGGAGCCTAGGGCATTCTTTGAAGATATTTTTCAGGCTTGGCTGTCCTTGACTCTTTCTGAGCCAGATGTTGCCCATATCGTGCATGTGCAAGGAAGGGAAAGGAAACAGTGAGTTTATCCTGATGAATGGAGACAAGAGAAGCCTTTGTACTCAAGCTGCAACAGGATTTCATATTGCGAGTGCTCACTTTTGGAGAGAGGGTGGGCAGGAGGAAGCCAGGACAGCTAACCAAGCACTGGAGAGGGGTCTTTTATATATGTGGGAATCTTTTGTCACCTGCTGAACAATTTTGTCCACTTCATATAAGGCCCTTCTTTAATCAGAGGATGCATTTTGCCATAAGCTTCAGTGATCTGCTGCAGTTCTTTGATGCTCTCTGGCTTGTTTGTTTTCTTCCATCCTTCTTTCTTTCAATTAACAAAAGCAATTAAAGCATGAGAATTTAAGAATAACATTACTGGGAATGTGAAGTTTATGGAAGTATTCCTTTTTTCTAATTTATATGTGTGTGTATAATACATGCAAGCCCATAGATGGAGGATGAAGCTTAAGGTTACCCACGTGCCACTGACAAGTCACAAAGTAGATGGCAAACATTGGAATTACTTATCCCACAAGTCAAATATTAACTGTAAATTTCTTTAAGCGTATTTGGTCAAACCATCTTTGCCTCGGACAAAGAGTAGGAATTAAAAATAAACACGCGAACCTACTGCATCACTTTTTGAAATACCTTCTTCATCATTCAAGACCTCCAAGTTCTGTATTTAGGAAGCACACCACAGATTTTTGGGAGGTACTTTGATTCTGAAGCCATTTTATGTGGCTGAAATGAATTTCATTCTTAGTGGACTACATCTGTTACAGCTTTTTTTAATTACTGAATTTGTTTTTTAAGATTTAGCTAATCCAGGCCTGAAGTTAACTGTGCCATACTCAGCAGTGCTTAAGATTGTGCAAACCAAACTCGCTTGCCTCAATCTACACTGAACACAAGTAAATCTGTAGTTAATTACATTATGTGCTATGCAACAATGAGTCACTAGTTTCAAGTAATCACTCAGTTGTACGTGGAGTTATTGTCATCGGATGTCCTTGGAGGCTCATTTTCTTTTCCCACATTCAAACATGGGGTATGATATTCATGTGGATAATGAGAATGTCTATAATTAACACCATTAGTGCTAGCAAGAATCCTAAAAGATATAGTAAGTTGTTATTTTCAGAGCTAACCTTCTCCTACTTACATGGAGAATTACTGCATCAGGAAAGATGTGTATTGCTTTATTATTTCACATCTTTTTTTTGGCTCTCAGACAGAGGACACTGGAATTAGTATACTATTGGTATTTAAGGCTCAGTTGTGATGTCCGTATTCTGACATCTACTGCAGATCTGCATTGCAGGTGAAAAGAAACCAAATAAAGCAACGAGAAAAAAGAAATAAAAAAGGATCAGTCTTAAAAACAAGGTAATAAATTTGTGGCTTTAGTGAATTTCATGATTACCGTATAATGATTGCACACAGACACTCAGGATATACTTTTATGGGGTGGCTGCAAGAAAGTCTGACCTCACTGTGCCTGTGTCCAGCAGCTGTACAGCCACGTTAGCACAGAATTTTGCCCAAGCCAACCAGCAGTCACAGTGACGTACTACCACAACTACAGGGCTTCTGGCCCTGGAGAGCTTGTGTCTAGCCCGCTGACATGGCTGGGGGTGGAAACTTGAAGGTTGGAATTCACAGCGTTTGGACTAATGCTTCAGGACTGATAAGGGGGGAAAAAAAAAAAAGAGTATGTGTGTTTCTGAACAGGCCACTCTGCTGATTAATAGGTTAGGCTGGGTATTTTCAGGTCTAGGTGCATAAACAGGTATAAAGTTACACTGCACTTTTCTCAAATATGTTGCAGCCTGAAGGGGAAGTTTTATCCAGCTTACCCAAACAATAGCAAAATATCTTGTTCATTTGTGCAAATCAGATTCCTACCAGAGCAAAACCCAGGAAAATGGTGTGATGCTTGTGATATTCACTTAGAAAAGCTTATTGACAACATTATGAAAGTATTCATCTTCTGAATGCCTGCAGATTCCAGAACAATCAAGGGTACAGCAGTGATCCAGAGCTAGTTCTGATGAATAAATTTAAAGACCACTTAAAATTTTTATTAAGTTAGATTTTTTTCCCTCTAACTTAGCTAATCTATCTGAAGAGTTCTGATTTTCTAAGAGAAGTGAGCTTAAAATATCTTCTATTTCTTAAAGAATAGTTAGGCCAGTCAGCGTCTGAATGTTCATTAGAATCTCGTTCCTAATTAAATCTCAGTGGCTGCAGCAGAAACATGACTATATTCAGAGGCTGAATTGAACCACATTCAAACACTGTAAATAAGGTTAATAACCTTTATTCTTGAGCTGTCATTTCAGCCTTTGGTTTCTGAATCATTTCATGGCATTGATCCAGGGCTTCAGTTACGCTGAAAAGACATTGACCACTGCAAAACTGGGTGGAAAAACATCATTCAGCAGTTAGCTGGGTATATCTGCTGAAAGCATGTCTGTAATTTTGTGAAGGAGATGGTGTTACTAAGAACAGATCGGTTTCTGAGACTGCCTTGAACCCAGCCAGCTGTAGTTAAACCCTCAAAGGCTGACAAAGTACATTCTTAATTATGGCAGTGGACTGTAAGGCTAGATAAAGTTACCTCCTCGGAGACCATCGGTGACAAGTTTCCATCACTGCATTAGATTTTATGTTTCATCCAAACCAAAGGTCTGAGCGACAATGGGAATGACCCAAACACTGACATGATCCATGTCTGTGGGGCTACCCTAAAGCCCACAGATAATCATATCCCATGAATTCTCTGGACAAAGCAGCAGTGGTAACATTAGATAGGGCAACCTTTAAAGACTTTGAATAAATTTAAGCTTAGTACAGGATTCATCTTTTAAATGAAGTACAGCAAGTTGCACCAGGTACCAGAAACAGACAAGAAAATAAGAGTTTTTCTGATATCTTTAGAGAAAACACAAATTTATGGCTGTGGCCATCTTCATTCATTGACGTCAATATACTTAAGCAACTGGTATAGCTGAAGTAATAAGTTCAGTATTTATTTTTCTGTACTTTTGTATTTATTTATTTATTAACTATATTTAGTTAAAAACTTAATACCACTTTTCCATCATTTTTAACTACCTGTAAAATGAGTAATGCCTTATAATGTGGTTACAGCAGACCAAATTTGTCATCTTCTGAAGATCACTTGAAAGCAATGAGTAGGTCTCAGGGATAAACAACGAACAACACATATTTGCATACAGTGAGACAAGTGACATATTCATACAGAAGGGGTGGAAACTTCCTAATCTTTAATATCAATTTTACATTTGATATAAAGAGTGTACTCACTTTGCAAAACTGCTGCATTTTATGTTTGGGAGATGTAATGAAAAATCCTGTTTGCTTCAGCTAACATTTCTACCAACATTTCTCACACTTAAACCATGCTACCTAAAGCCAGAGAGAGACAATACAGTGCTCTGTACATGACACCTGGAAAATCCTGTTTAGAGCTACATGGTGTGATGGGCTGATCAGATAAGTCACATCTGTAGAGAGGACGTGTTTGTTTTAACTGTTGAACTGTGCAGGGTGTAGAGAGTTGAATCTTTGGGTAATTGACATCTCATCATAGTTAAGGTCAGATCTAAAACTCCTCCTGATGACAGTAGGCTTTGAACTTGCCTCTAAAGAGCTAGATGTCCAGTGTCAGTACACTGCAACTGACTGTATCTCTGATACTAGTTACAGAGCTTCTTTTTGGTCATTTATCCTATTCACTCGATTCTCTTATTTAGAAATTCTTAAAATCCACACATTTATGAATCAGTTATTAAATATCTCTGTAATTACATTTCTATTGAATGCACTTTGTGCATTTATTGGACTTTGATAAAAAACAATAAACTTAGCCAAAACCTACTAACCTCCCAACTAACCAAATAAACTAACCAAAACCTTCCTAAGTACACAGGAAAGATAATTGAGTGGGGCAATTCTGTAATGATCACGCATAATGGAAAAATTTAGCAAGTTCAATGGGATATTTTTCCTTTTAGATTCATCACACTCACTGTTTTGGATTGCCCTCAGAGAAATATACTTACAAATGGAAATATTATCACAAGTTAGTACTGGACCCAAAAATCCAAACAAAACAATGAAGCAACACAGACTTTCCTTCCTATTCTGATTGCATCACTGGAACCACTGCAAAATAAAGGGATTTTGTTTGAAAAAACTTCCTTCTGTGTTTTTTACAGTGCTGTGTGTCTGCATTCCTGTTCATTTGTATGCTTGATTAGCTGAAATCAAATACAGTGAAGCAGATCTCCAGGCAGCTATAAAAACTCCAAGTGACCAATACTAACAGCAAAAAAAATATTCTGCATTGCAATCTTCACAGGCTTTGCTGTGCAGAAAGCAAAAGAGCTGACTCAAAATCATGTATGTGTTTTTCCTTCATCTTACTTTGTCATTATGTAACTGCTCAGAAGTTTGCTCTTTACCGGACTTCAAAAAGCCTTGAGGACAGGTAACAAAGGATGTACTGTTTGTGTCTCTGCCTCATGCACAGCAATTCTCTGGTGGCAGCTGGAAAGAAACAGATAGATTTTAAGGAATTCTGTAAGTATCAAGCTATGGGATTTTTTCCTCCACTGGTGACATTCTCTGTGCTTTTGGTATTAGTTTTGATCTTAGATGAGTTGGTCTTTTGTGGGTTTGGAATGAGTCCTGTAGATTTTAAGAAAGAGGAAGGTATTTTGTTCTTTGCATTTGATGTTGCACCTTCTAGAGATGAATCATTGAATTGATTCTGATTATAGACATCAATTCAAATGAATAGAAATATAAATAGATATAATTTTAGGTGCCTGAGATAAGAAGATTGGTGGAAATTTATGGCATTCTATCTGTATCTTCAGAATGTGTAGCTTATGTAAAAATAAAATTAAATAGGACAGCACAAATCAGAACCCTAATCAAGGAACATTCCAATAATTAGAAGAATATAAAAGAACACAGAAGAAAACTTCAAATTTAAGGATAAAGTGGCAATTAGTTGAGGAAATAAGAAGTACCTAACTAAAAAAGAAACCATACCTAAGATCTACTTTGATGACAATCATGCTTTCATATAAATGCCTTTGCTATGCAGATGGGGGGATTTTTTTGCATTTGCCTTGCTGTCGACAAAAACTTGGCTAGTCATTCTTTGAAAATTATAAATGTTTGACAACACTGGAAGAGATCTTGCTGAGTAGATACCCTTTTCCATTACTAAGTAGTAAAGTGAAGGATAGACTAAAACCATGATGAAAGTAGATGAAAGATCATGTAAAATTCTTTAGCTGAAGCTTATTCCAGAATTCAGTGTTTTGTTTTGACGTGGTGCTTTATTTAATTTACTGATTTAATCATACACTTGTTGAAATCAAAGCTGATGAAATGTTCTGTGATTGGATTATGTGGAAAAGCAAGTTTGCGACTGGAATATTGAATAGAGATTGTTGAAATTCCTATTCAGAACTAAACAAGTAACTGAAACGCACTGATGTCACTAGACATTTTCACAAAGAAAGCATAAGAAAATACACGTTCCTAACAGATATGATGAGAGAAGTTTTTTGAAAGGTCAGGTCTCTACATTTCTTTTATGCAACCTTTGAAATGCCTAAGGTCAAATGATTTACTACATTGTATTTGAGTTTTGACTGCTATCCTATACAATATGTAAATAGGAAAGTCCTGCTTCCTTGGAAATTATGATAAGAGATAAAATCCTTAGTTAGCTGTGATCTCATGCCACGATTCAATGTTTTTCTCACAAAAATGAAATTGCTTTATTTTGCATGAAAAAAACCTATCAGATAATATCTTGAGTAGAAAGTGTTGACTTACATAGTTGTGCTGTCTGTACCATAGAAAGTTTTGATTTACTGTATTTGTAAGTACTCCAAACACTTTTTGATGGATGGGCTGGTTTAACCCTAATGACAAGATAAATGAGAGCAGCTCTGTGGCTTCTCTGAGTTGCTATGGTTGTCTAATTTTCATTGGACACAACCTTTATCATAAACTCATTCTTTGCAACACTTGTCCTGTGTTTCCTGTAGTGTTTGCTGGGCCTGATTTACAGCTTATTATTATTCATATTCTGTTTCAAACAGAAAAGTTCTCTACAAAATTATCAAATTTTACTTTTGTCACAGATGGACATCTGGGGGAATTAATTGCATTGACCAGTTGCTCTTGAAGGACAAACTTCTAAAAGCGACTTCTAAACTTGACTGTGGGATGTGCCAGAGGGTGCTCTGGGGCTCTCCTCACCCATTTCCCAGCTCAGATCACTGCCGCAAAGTGTTACAGTGAGGCCAGAAAACTTTCCCTGACAGTTTTCAGAACTGGAGCTCTAAACTGAATGTATGGTCAGAAAGTGTAGGAAAACCAAATATCTGACCACAGATTCATGTACCTCCTGGAACTGTGAAAAGTGCACCTACGTGAGCGTTTTCTGGAGGGAACTTTAGAGGACTAGGCAGTTCCCAAATGCAAAATGGCTTAGTTTCAGTTTGTTCCTTTTTTTATCAAAAGTTATTGTCAAATTCCCACCAGGCCCATAGGTGCTTTCTGGGACTCAGCTATCTCCAAACTACTTTCATTCCCTCCTAGTCTGTGAGGAGTCAGAATCACTAGCAAGTTGCAATGATAAAACAAGCTGCCACATACACTGTGAACTTTTATAACTGTTCAGGGACCTGCTCTTAGTATGTGACAAATAAAAAGCAAATTAACTAGATTTTTCCTTCTTTCATAGCAGAATTACTCTGAATTCTGCCACATTTGCCATGGACTGAACTTTAATATGACAGTTAACAGAGCTTCGTTGCCAACCAGAAACTTTTCCAGTGGTAGCAATGATATGATTTTTCTTAATTCTTAAAATCATATTAATCTTAAACTCCTTTCAGTGGACCAAAAGAACTCCATAACTACACCTAAGAAAAAAATTTTCTTGGGTGATACATAGACAAATAAAGGGGCATTAGGACTTTTTCATGTCTCCACCACTAACTTCTGACATAGGAAAGTCCATGTTTCTCAGAAGTTGCAGACAATGATAGTAATTTTTCAGCTTCTTAAATAACAACACAGCATCAGGCATCCTCACTAAAATTATAATCAAGTGAAATTTAATTTCTGTTGGCCAATTCACTGGCATTATCGTTCATCAGTGCAGGACCCACAGCACAAATAACTTTGAGAAAGAAAGTTCTTTGAGAACATATGTTAAATTCATCTAAAATTTCTCTCCAAGGCCAGAAGATTAATGCAATCATGAAAGCAAAGGCCTGGCGCCTCTGTAAGCTCCTTTTCCAGTTGCCTGAATGCTAAAATGATCACAGAAATTTCCTCTTAAGTCTCACCGCACAACCCACACACATGCACGGCTCCAACAAAATGATGGCTGCAGCCTGCGCAGATGTGCCCCTAACCTGCCTGGCAGCCAGTTGGCTCGCCCTACTTCAGGCTGAGGCTCTGACTTGAGCCTGGACTGCTCTGTCTTGAGAGTCAGCAGTGCCAGTAGTGCAGAAGCAGAAGCACGTGTCTCACTTCAGTTTTCTGTAAGAAAGTGGCTCCAGCTAGGATGGCTTCCAGTCAGGCAGCGCTCAGTTTCAAAAACATCCATGTAAAAGCTGGCATGTGCACAAATCGCAGGTCTGAGGAAGTTCTGCAGATAGTTGTAACTGTGCTGGAAAGGAAAAAGTGGAAAGCCAGGAGCTTGTTTAAAAAAAACAAAGCGGCAACTAGAGTTTGATTTTCTTCCCACTGCCTTCTGGCAGGTGACCTCAGTGGATATGTGAATGCTGAGCACTACTTCAGTTCAGTTTGAACCCAGTTTATAAAGAGGCAGAGAGCTGTCTTCCAGTGTTCCAGCTCAGCCATCCTACCTGTCCCATACCCAAAAAAATGTCAAGTCATTGCAGTAACCTCTGTTGCAGGCACCGATGCTCTCAAATATAATAGCACACTCAACACACATTTGGTGTGCTCATTAGACTACAGAGTCAGCATTTTCCTTCCTTCAGCAGCTCCAGACTCGTGATGGTTCTTGTTCAAGCACTGCTGGTTTAAGTTGAAGTTTAAGATAGAATCAAACAGCAGTTTTCCCAGCTCTTGTTTTAACTCCATACTTGTGAAAAGGTGATAAGGGGCACTTTCGGTACATTGCCCTCCTCTCTGAGTACACATGGATTGTTTTGTAGAAAAGGCAAAGCAAGAAAGGGGAAAAAAGGAGGGAGAGATTAAAATGCAAAACAAATAGCTTATTAATATGGCAAAGCCAACATAATGCCATCTGTTTTATGTCTGGTCCCTATTTGGAGCTCGATCCTGCCGGGTACTTAGTGCTCAGACTATTCCCTAGGGCACTCTCCAGAGCACACTTAATGTTTAAGTGCTTTACTGGATCATTGCCAATGTGCTGAGCACCTCAAAGGAATCAGACATTGCTTGGGGTTTTTGGTTTGTAGAAAAAATTGTTTCCAGCTCTGAGCCCTGGCACTTCTAAGTGAGATTTTTCCTTCTCCACTCCACTTCAACCCCCATATTTTTTATTCTGAATAGTCAATGCCAAGCAGGATTAGGCCACTGGTTCCCCACTGTAGAAACTCCAGTAGAGGCCACTGGCCTCTGTGGAAACTCCAGGGGACAATATTTTTTCTTGAGCTGAGATCCTACCTAGAGTTATTCAAGACTCCTTTTGCTCAACCTTATGAAAAAGTAAAACTTCACCTACAGAGCAGAAGGGAGAATGTGTAATAAATTCTCAGGCATAGTCAACATATGTTGCAAAGGGGCAATAACCTGTTCAATCAAATCAAAGAAGTCCCTAGTAAAGCAGGACTCGTGGTGTGTCTGACAGCATACACTACATGAAATATTTCAAGTTGATAACTCAAAACATGGCTGTCAACAGAATGTGAATGCTCCGTGTACTCAGCTTCCATCTCTTTCCAATAATAGTGAATCTTTGGGAAGAGCTGCTGTAAATTACAATTCCTAAGCAAATTTTCAAATTTTATAACCAAATCTATAACCATTCTGAAGACTGGTGAGAAAGGGATGGTGAAGGAGGCAGAGACACTTTTTGCTGTCATGGCAAATCTGCTCAAGGTTTTAGTTTTAGGGTCAGGCTGCATAATCCCCCCTATCAGCTACCCCCTATCATTAATGCTTTAAAAATCCTTGAGGTATACACACTCACTGTGGCATGGTTTCTCCCATGCTCCATCTCCATTTGTGCATCCATATGTATGTGTGTGTGTATGTGTGTGGGTGGACAGTGTGTTTGTCACTTTCGGTGCATCAGCTGTGGTGCTAAAGTGCAGGCACCCAGTATGTTAGCCATGTGGAAAGCAGCACTCTCCAGGAACACCACTCCTGCTCACCAGCCCTCTACTCACTCTCCACTTCTCCTACAACAAAATTTTTACCAGCACTGCAAACCTTCAGCTGTCTTCACATAGCTGCTATATTCTCTAAACAGCCAGCCAGAAAGAAAAACAAAGATAAAGGAAATACTAACCTCTTTTTCTCGGTTATAATATTGGCCTAGGGCCTGAAGACAAAGTATAGTTCTGGATCAGTGATTAGATTAAGGTCTTGTATATCCCTACATATGTCCATACCCTCTGAGTCTAGGAATCATTCTTCACTGGAACAGAGCACTATGCCTCATAAGGGCCCAAGACAGCAGCTTTTAAATTGCCATATAATTGAATATGGAAAAGACTCTGACTTTTTGTTGTTATTGCTATGCTTTTCTTATATCCCTAATTTTCTGAGTTTATGCAGTGAGAAGGAAGCAATTCGATCTCTGAAATGCAGCTGTCTTAGGGGTATAAAATGACATTTTCTGCCTAAACTGCAACCAGGACATGGCTAGGGAGCACAGCGCTCTGCATGGGCATGAGTGGGCTGCAGGATTTGGATGGTAAACAGCAATTTTCAGTGTAGCTGATACAAAACACAACAACCATGAGACTTTTGCTTCTGATTCACACCTTCAGTGCATAATAACAATAATAATCACAATAATAGTTATAATAATAAAAATAAGAACAGTAGACATTTTCACAATACAGAAACAAATGCACAGGTCTAAACAGCAGGCTGAAATTTCATGAGCACTGTAAACAGACCTTGCTGTACATTGGAATTGGTCCAGAACACTAGACACAGCACTGCAGCCCTACCAAGGAATGGTCCCAGGGAATTTCCTGGCAGGTCTTTTGTACCCAAACCCTCAATCAGGTGTTTGGGCATCTTCATCAGGTAGATAGTGTATGTTTCCTTTGCGGGTGACATCATCAGATTTCACTGCCTCCCCTTTACAACCCATCGGCCATAACCCACCACTAAGTTAATAACTCATGTCGTGTAAGACATAAGTTGCCCTCCCAGCTCTTACAAGGTCATGTGAAACACTTGTCCATCAGACCATCTGAAGAGCACTGCCTGTGATTGCAACAGATGGTAAAGGAGGCTGCTACTCAGTTTTGGTTGTGTTGCCAGGAAAACGTCTTTGAAACACCATCCCTTATCAAATATCTTGAATTCTCCCTTTCGCTGATCCAGAACTTTCCAATAGTCATAATCAGCAATTTTCTTCTGTCTTGCCAATGCCAAAAAAGCTCTGCCAGTGAAACCACTGGTTCTGGGGTCAGGACCAGCTGTTATACAAACAACAGGGAGCTGAAGAGCTTTGATGTAGGAGACAGTGTTGCAAGAGGAAATAATTTTCAGATAAACATCTTGCAGGACTACATGAAACCTGAAACACTGTCACATGGCTGGTGTCCTCCTTGGGCCTCCCAGCTGGGTTTGTGCAAGTGTGAGAAGGACTGGGAAAGAAGAGCTGGAAACTGGCCCTGAAGAAGTGCTCCTCTGTATATTTCTGTTCATGAATACCATGGGTCTGGGTATATCTTCTTTGGACAGTGCTGTTGAAGCCAGAGATGTCTAAATCTTGAGAAAAGCCTTGATCTTGAAAGCAAGCAGGAAGGTCATTCAGACTTCTGAAGGCATCTTCTTTTGACAAGGAGTAAGCCCATTTTCCAAGCAGATACAAGTGCCTTTGCGGGCCTGAGTTTCCACTACCTCCAGCCATTCAGACCTGCACAACTAAAGGCAAAACACCACTTTCAGCAGTAATAGTGGTGGTCTAGGTTCCTTAGATGGCACCGACCTTGGCTGCAGTGGTTGTTCCAAGTGCTGAGTATGGTGGGCTCTAGGTCTCTGGGTTGAAGCCAAGCAAGGGAGATCTGTGGCCTCAGCTACTGTCACTCTCTTAATGCCCTGTGGCAATGGTAAATAGCATTGCATTTACTTTTAAGGAGGTGCTGCTGCACTTTGGTTTTTATAAACCTCATGCTAATATTTTCAAATGTCTTATATTTTTATCTGGAAGTACCTGTGATGATTCATAGTGGAGTGGATAACACGGATTCCTTCTTCTGAACTTGCTAATAGAAGTTGGTTTTCTCCTACCCTCTGTTTCACTGCATTGTAGAAGAGAGGCATCCCAAATTCTCCCTGACAGCCAAGCCCAGTTCTGCTTTCATGCCAAATAATTAACAAAATTTTAGACTAACCTAATATTTACATTATACACGGTAATTAGATATGTCTTTGACTTATGTATGTTTCTCTTTAAAGGAATGAACTTGGAGATGGGCCTTTTGTAATGCACTGAGCATATTTAGAGTCATAATTATGTACAGAAAGTAAAAACTTCTTTTTTCCTTTGTTTGTGTCCAACAGAATTTTCAGATGTAATGCCTATTTAGTTAGGGCTTTTTTAAAGTCCTGTTACTGGAACACATTTCGTGATTTACTGTCCCGCTCAAGTGATATTGCTGATTAAATTAGCATTACCTACTGAGTGAAACTAGTAAGGTATTTTGTTCAAATTAAAAACAGCACCTTTAAGGAGAAGTGAATTGCTTGACAGACCATTAGAAATGCAGCAGAAACTCATCCCAGTTCTTAAAATAAAAGTTACTGGCCAAGTGTGAATCTGGCAGTTACTCTTATAGTCACATTCATGAAGAACATCTGTTAATATAAAAATATCTCTGATACATTACAATGATTTAGCTGTAGTTAGTTTAGAAGTACCTGGTTAGCATCTAAAGGGGGAGGGAGAATAAATATCTTACATTTGGTGATTAGTAAGCCAGAGATTTTACCCATTGCTTGGCTTTGTTTGAGTTTAGACAATGTTCCTCTGTTTTTGCTCAAGCTGCAGTAATCCTTCAGGCCTTGATGTCATGCATTCTGGGTTTTCTATACTCTCTATAATAATCTTTGAACCCTCAGCCCACACTGTATGTTATGAATATTCCTGTTTTGGAGTAGAGAGACAGGCAATCATTTTAGACTGCAGAAATGCTACCCCTAACATTTCCATGTGTGTCAAAGATGTGGAGCAGCATCAAGCTGCAGAAGTCAAATTTGAAAGATGGTTTGGGATGAGAAAAAGGAAAATGGGAAGGATCAGCAAAAAAGATTGCTTTTAAGGGTCATAATCTCACTGCTTTTAAGGGGTGATCTTAACCATAGCTAGAAAAGCCTCTTCAAGGCAACACCAGTTCCAGGAGTAAACATGGTTGGAACTCATAACTGAGGGCTAGAACATGATTTGTGGTTGGAACTAGATGATCTTTAGGGTCCCTTCCAACACAAACTATTCTATGATTCTGTGTTTCTATTGTCAGGCTATTGTTGCAAAGGAGCAAAATGGTCCTGGCAAATGTAGGAAATGGTAGTGTTACAATCAGCTCAGGTCCTTCTTTCCAGGTGAAAATACATCACCAATACTGGCAAGTAATTATTTTCTTCTTGCCGTGTGACTGATAGTGTTTGTTATTCATGTCCTCCTCAGTCAGTGACTTCTTCCAAACTGTCATTTTTTTATTCTTGGCCTTCTTGGTTTAGCTTTGAAAGAAATGATGGCTCTAGGGGACACTGAGTGGCTTCCTTAGGGAATTGTATTGTAAATCTTTGGGGTTAGGATAACTAACTAACAGCTTGTCTATGATATAATGCAAACAGACCTTTGTTGGAGGGTCTAATAGGAGAATATTGTCAAAACTGACCTTTGAAAATTTGACTGAAAATTAAGGGGACAAATAATGTTTGTCCAAAGATCAAAGAGGCACCTGAGAAAAACTTCTGTGTCCACAAATTCATCACACACACAGGTCCACATACTGTTTCCAGTGTACATATGGCCCTGGCTTGCGACTATCACATTGGGCACTGGAAAACAAGCTCAGTCCCTTCCTGCTAATTTACCAGTGGAGGAAGTTTTTTTCCACCAGGCAAGTTCATTTGTTAAGGTGACCTTCGCAGCAAACACCAAGCATTACTGCAGATAAAGAATGCCGCCTCAGCGTATTTCTGAAACCCAGCTCAGCAGTCTGTAGTTGCCCTCCTGCAAGGAGGCACAGCCAAACAAAACCCTTCCTACAGGCACTGCAAGGGTTTCTCTGTTCCACAGCTTTAATAGATCCTCGCTGCACATTTTGCAATCCTTCTTTTGTCATGCTTCGTAAACTCTCTTCTCTTGCCTAACTGGTTTTGTCTAAATGGTCTTGAGGTTAAGTATTTTCTTCTGAAAAATCCCTATTCTGTAAATTAATGGTCTCCTAGGCAGAGCTAAGATTGCAATTAAATCTTAATTGATCATGGATGTAGGTAGGACATTTCACAGATCCTCCACCAAAGCCCAGACAGAAGAAGATCTTCAGAGATCTCCTAAGAGAAGGTTTAATCTTCCATGGCATCTGAGTAGCTGATGTCAAGTCTGGAGTGCTTGGCCATGAATGACTATTTTCTTCCTATCTATATAGCTGCTTTCAAATACATCACTTTAGGATATTTCCATTTTTATACCATGAAAAACAAGCCAGATTTGGAGCATGTGTGCTAAATGTATCCCAGAGTTAATGTAAGATCCGGCTTGGAGAAGAGCCTCTGTTTTTTTCTCACTACAGCTGGAATAGATCAATACATAGAGAGTCTGGAAATAACAGTCATGTTTTAGAAGAAACCACCACATGATTATGATCATGCCAGTTTAATTTATGTGGAATAATTAATCCAATGCTAATTATTCCAGTTCCTTCCTTGTAGTTTTATTTTCATGCCTGCCATGTGACATCAGTTAGACAAGTCCTTAAAGCTATTCCCCAGCAACAGTGACCTGTTAAAACAGCAGACTGTATTAAGAAGTGGGATCCAAAAAAGAAAAGGAACATTTCTTTTTCAAGGGGGAAAAAAAAAGTTTGGGTTGATCAGAATAATCTACGTAACATGTTTTGAGCCAAGGGGTAAAAAAAAGACAAAATTTAGAAAAAGCAATTCCATTGCAACATCTTCTAAATGAACTGTTTTCTTTCTAATTTCTGTGGACTTAACTTTCAACAGAAAAGTAAAACAAATCTCTGAGATCAAACTGTTTATTGTCGTTCTGAATTTCTACATGAAAAGAAAATGTCTTTGTTTGAGATTAAATGAAGACTCTGTTCAATTACTGGTTTGTCCAAAGCCCTGAAAAAAATCAGTTACTTACATATCTAATTATTTATGACTGGTTATAACATTTAATGTTAGAAAAAGAATAGCATGAAACCATGTGTCAGTATTTATCAATTGCATGACATTCGGTATATCTGCTGAAATATTTCATCATTATGTCCCATATATGGAATTATTTCAGAATTAGTTCTGTACAAACCATAAAACAGAACACTCAAATATGAATAGAGATGCCAGGGCAGACAGATCTCTGTGTCATGCAAATCCCCATCGGCTTCAGAAGGACACCAGTATATACAAGTTCACCACTGTTTATTTTTCATAGGACAGATGTGATTAGGGCTCACCACTGTGCTGGTCTTGAAAGAGTGAAGGCAAAAAAGTGATGTTTAAAGATATTTAAACAGTTTTATGGCAAGACTTTTGACCTAAGGGTTTGTTTAAAATGAGTTAAAGAAAACACTGTATTTTTGGAGGTAAAATATGTTGAAGTGCAAGGACGCTGCAGGCAGACGGTCACACTTCCTTTAAGTTTAAATGTACCTAATGCTCAGTGAACACTTACCCACTTCCAGCATCTAATAGCTCTCTGGTGAGTCCCTCACTGGCCTCTCCCTTTACGGACAACAAGAGAGACCTCTCATCCGTAGGCGAGCTGAATTGCTCTTTGGAGGTGACTTTCTTTCTGCTGGCTGTAAAGCAGGAGCCTGTGGCAAGCAGCATCCTAATTCACTCATCCTGGTTCAACACTTAATGTTAAATGAAAGGGTCCAGCATTTATTGAAACATGGGGAGTGTTTTAATTACCGGCAGCAGCTAGAGGGAAAATACATTGTGAATTGCTGCAAGTGAGCCAACCTCTGCTTTCTCCTCTCCCTCCCAAATAACATTTTTCTCTACCATACAGACAGCAAGCTGCAAGGGACATTAGTTGAAAATTTCATATTTACAAAATGCAAACAAATGTCACCTTATTTTCTAGGAAAAACTACATCACTGTTACCAAGGCTTATATAAATTCCATCAGAGAGCAATTTTGGGAAAGGCAATCCAAAAACTGTTCTGACAAAGCCTAGAAAGAGGTAAAAAAAATAACTCACATTTCTTTTCATACAGCAACAGCTTAAGGCAAGTAATAGTGGGAGTAGGATATCACTTCACTAAAAAAGGGAGAGGACATCCTTGAAGGAAACAAAGAGGGGAGCCTCACCACTGTTCCACCTGGAGGCTGCCTCTGAATGCCTGCAGGAGGTAACACTGTAGAGATATTTAGTGGGGATGATATGGACTAGCATCCTTACAAAATTTCAGGCAAAGCAGCAGTGGCTGCCAGTCAGTTTCTGGTTGCCACCACCATCAGTTGGATTTGTAGCATGAACAGTCCCCCAGTCATGCTCACTCTTTTCTACAGTTTGTCCTTTAAAGCATGACCTACCAGTCCCTAAACAGATGTACAGACAATGGTAAGTTACCAGATGTTTTCAAAATTTTCAAGGATTTATGCAATCATAAACGTTCACCAGAAGAAAGATAGGTGACATTAAGTAGTCCAGTTTAAAACATAGAGCAAATGTAACTTCAAGATGAACTCTATAATGAAGGCACTTCTGGTTTTGCTCTCTTCTGCCCCTTAGGAAATCTGTGTCTCATGCAGGAAGTCCTTTCCCTCCTCTCTCCTTTGTTTCAGTCATTTTTTTTCCTTCTTCTTTTTTTTTTTTTCCCTCTGATTAAATAACAGGCTTTCTTTTCCCTCTGTTCTGCTGTAGGGTTTTAGCCATGTCTTTGGAGGAAGTGAAGGATGTCAAAAAGCTTATAAGCAGAAAGTCAGCTTTTCCTCCTGTATTTCAGGCTAGAGGAATGATGACAGGAATGCTGTAAAGTTGACAGACCCATTTAAGTATTTCAATGCATAAACAAAGGTTGGAGGGAGGGAGTAAAGTTTGACCATTTCATATGTTTTCCATGCTCAAGAGTTATTTCTTAGTACTCCTTAACTGCCTGTGGTAGGGAACTTTTTTGCACAGTGTGTTTTTTCATCCGCTAGCTGCAGCTCAAAACCATCCCTGAATATCACGGTTTATGCATCTTGTGGCCACAATTCAGTTCTGGGCCACTGATCATATAAACTTGGTGAGTGTTTTTTTCAGTATTCATCTAGGTCCCGCACTGATCATCCCACTGTAACAAAAGCAAGAAAGGCTTCCCCATAAATACCAGATTGCTTAACAGCTGTACTCTGGCTCACTTCACCTTCCTCACTGGCATTGCACACTACACTTCTATGGGTGGAACAGTTGTCTCCATGCAGAAAGAGCTCCTCATTAGTTTGCATCTGGACATTTATGATTTTGTGCATTATGCTAGTGGCAGTGTCTCATATTCCTTTAGAAGAAAACACATAGACTGACTCTGTCTTTTTCTGAGCCACCCCACAGGGACTCTCCTGAATTACAGTGCAGCTTAGTGATGATTACTTTTTCATTTCTCTTCTTAGGAAACGGATGAAAGGTTTAAGTTCTGACACAAACAGGAAAACATACTAAGAGGATTTATCCTGAAGGCATCTGCTCTTTAAATAGTGATGGAGCAGTGTCAGTTTCCCAGCAGGGCCAGAAGCGCCACCACTCTTTGTTACCGCAGCCCTTGTATGACTAGAGGCAGAATATCCTATCACAGGCTGTCAGATAGCTCCCAGAATATGCAACGTGGTGATCATAGGCTGAGGAGGGACTCACTGCTACTGGGAGCATGAAGAAATTGGGTTTAAGAAGGACTCTGCTCTGTTCCTTTAAGGATAACACCAAGGCTCTATTCTGCTGCGAGGTAAGACTTTGTAGAATTTACTAAATCAGTAACTTCTCAGCCTTCTAGACCCTGTTCCCTCCCTCTTGTTTTCTTAAACAAGGAGTGACAGGAGAGGGAGCAAGCTGCCAGAGTTATCACTTGTGGAATTTTCCAGCTTTACCAGGCAGGAAAGCGGGGACAAAGAAAAAATGATCCTCTGTAGAAAAACAACTGGATATAGTGCAAGTGTAAGCAACTTCAGGATGGGCATATGCATGGCTTGCGTTCGCTCAAGCTGTATGAAAATATGGTCAGTGTCTTATTAACATCAACCTTTTTAAGGTTTTATTAATAAGGTGTGCTTCTGAAAAGTTATACTTTTTATAAGGCAGGTTTTTTCTCACCATTTATTCTGGTTTTAAATGTGTTTCACTGGAATGATATTCCAAAGAGAGAGAAATCTTTATTCCAAAATGGATTATTCACAATTTTTCCCATTTTTGCTTTCATTTGATTTGGGGTCAGAAATTTGCCTTTTTTTAACCTTTGCCTTCTTATATCATCTAGGTGTTTATGACAATTACATGTATTTCAGCTCAGTGTCGTGGCCAGACTCTAACTTGCACAAGTAGAGCTTCGTACAAACCTAGCTGTAAGGAAAGGAGAAACTTAAGACATTCCATGGCAGAAAAGCCAGGTGTGACAATTTAAGTGATGCATTCATAGAGATTGCATGACTAAACGAGCTAAAGGCCTTCTACATTCACAAATATATTATCCTAATCTTCATTTTTCAGATTTTACTCAGATCTGGTTTGGTTCGGTACACTTGGCAGGCAGGGATTTGCAGGTAGTGCAGGCTTTATCTAATGTCTACTTCCAATTTGAAAGTGCTTATAACTGGTAACCAGGTAAAAATCTGGGGCAGCAGGGGATTTGTGGGGAAGAGCAGCTAAAACTGTTTACCTAGTAGTGAAAACAGGAGAAATTCAAGGGAGCTGGAAACTTGAACTTGACCACATAGTTCTGAGGAAACTGGAAGTATGTTTATGTAGTGTAAATAAATGCAAACAATAGACTAACCCAGCACTCAAAACAGGTTTTCTCATCCTTGTCAGAGGGATTCCAGGAGATTTCTCTCCCAGTAGCTGGCTGGCGTGACACTTAGAGCCCTGCACCTCCAGGGTAAACATCAGGAGTGTGTGAGGAGTTTCTTTTAGTGGTTCTTGCTCTATGACACTTTGCACACACTGAAATGGCCAGCGCAACCTTTCCTGTTCCAAAGTCCCCTTGCAGCAAAATATCACAAGCCAGGGTCATGACCATGAGCAAGAATATTCCTTGCCTTGGGGAAAACTTTTCAGGGATTTCTTACCCTGTCATTCCCTCTGTAGGAGCAGCATGAGGCTTATACTGGGGATCAAAGGGAAGTCTGAAATGGCGTCAGATGCTGCAAAGCAGCACAAAATTACGATCATGGTCCAAATGATAAGTACATAATAGATTTTAATTGACTTTGATCAGGATGCAAGAATACCTACTTTCTTCTTCCCTTGTCAAACTTGAAGTCTCACTGAAAGGAAATCTAGGCAGCTAATATCCCATTATATTTAGCTTTTGCTTTCTAGATTCTTGATTGATTTGTTTAGAAAAGATAACCAAATCAGTAGGATTCCTGAGAAATTTCTAATAGAGAGTTGTACTCCTAGAATCAATAGTTTCTTCCATACAGTGTGACTACAAGACACAACAGTGTTCTGTCAGGATGGGAGATAGGGTTTACTGGCATAAATGATTGATCAAGCTGTTTTTACTGATTTTGTGAGTCCTTTCTCATATAAATGAAAGAATTCTAAGGAATCTCCCATCACTGGGTTTTCTCCTGTCATTTCCCAGTGAAGATGACCACGTACATGCCACGAAAAGACAGCTCACACTTAGATTTAGGGCTTTTTCAGGATGGGCTTTGCAGTAAAATTACAAAGTGATTCAGAAAGTCTCTGCAAGGTACCAAAGTGTAGATGTGTCTAAATAGCTACAAGTTCTCTAGTGTTGATGCTGTTTTAAAGATGATGATCAAATCCTAATGCAAATTAACCTAGCAACTGTAAGCAATGTTGGATCTTCTTCAACTCTTTCAATTACTTCTTACTGTAAAGTCTCTGCAAATGCATTATTTTGGAAAACCTTAGGTGGTGAGTGGTGTGTAAGTTATCATAATGATATAGCAGCCTCTTAATTTGGCAGATCTTTCTCCCACCCAAATGATTCCAACTTCTTTGAATAAAATCTGTTCCATTTCTTATCGTGACTTACACTTTCATTAAGCAAGCAACGGATGCTGATCCCCTGGTTCGTGTTGTATAAAACATTCCATTTTAAGTGTTATCTATACTTTTTCACAAAGGCTTTTAGGAGACTGTTGAAGTCTTCCTTCCCCTTGTTCCCATCTTTGTTGTGTGTTCATATATATATTTAGATATGAGTATGAATCTGTACAAACGTATAGTAATCTTCCCCTTAGGATATTGTGCATGTATGTTATAAAGGAAAAGGAGATTAATGGTAGAATACAATACAAATGGCCTGATTTTATGGCAGTCTTGCAGAAACTCCTACCAGCCAAAAGAATAAATAACAGCTGTGTCAGTCAAAGCCAAGTTTAAAAGATAAGACTTGAATTTAGGTGGTCAGGGACCCAGAAAACTGGACAAGCTTAATGCCCACAGAAGAAGAACTCCAAGGACAAAGAGTCTAATGGTATACAATTAAGTTGAAGACAAATTTTCAAAAGTGCTTTTGTGACTTAAAAGCCTAAGTCAAAACTGGCGTTGAGAGCAGGAGCATTTACTCTCCCTTGAAGTATGTAGGGTTTGTGAATCCTATAGTCTTTTCTAAAAATAGGAGTTAGGTGACTGCCCTCTTTCATCCCTTTTGGAAGCATAATCTGTAGTCTCCTGAAAGTCCAAAAAATGTGCTGGTCCAAGCAGCAGCTGAATACCAAGAAGGCTACCAACTCAAAACAAAGAACTAGAGGTATGAGCATGATTATTCCCCTGTTTTACTTGTTGCCTAAAATTGAGGAAAAAACTGTCAAAACAGTATTAGTATAGGTAAAGTAGAGAGCAGTTCTTTAATCAAAGCTTTCAGGCGCAAGAAGTATATAGGTACCCAAGTTAATAGCACTAATTAATTATCATATCTAGTGGGTTTATCTAACCCAATAACCTTTTGCCCTTGGTGCCTTGCTCAGAACTGCGCTGTTGGAGTGCCTCCAAGGGTTCTGGGCCTTCTATCTTGTTTGGCCTTGTTATTCCGGTCCAGGTGCATGTGTCCCAAACATGATGTCCTTGCTGCTATCTTGTCCATTGAAAAGACAGTTAAACAGAATTCAGGAATGTGGCAAAAACTGTGAGAAACTGTTAGATGTACCTTGAGTGTGAGAAACTACACAGCTATATAAAAATCTACAAATATATAAGATATTAAAATCTACAAATACATAAAAATTCTAAGGCATCAGCTGGAAATCCATACATCATCTGGTTTGGATTAAATTCATGGAGTTGTGTTAGCCTGTTCAGGATCCTGTGGAAGCATTTTGAATCAATTGTAACTGACGTAAATATAGCCCTTGACTGGAAATCTTCCAGAGAGAGAGAGCTGCAGCAGTTCAGCCAAGATGCACTATATCAAAAGCATGGATAAGTAATTTGGTGTCCTCATGGGAAGGATAGCATTACAGTTTCATAACATTCATAAAGTGCCTGCACAGTGAAAGATCTAACATGATCATTAAAAGATGGATGAATGCCTGATGGATCATCACCTCCTATTAAAGATCATGGCTCTTATCGAGGCAGGTGTAGGAAGAGGAGTGTGAACCCACAATGACAGAGGGCACAACAACAGCTTAGTTGTACTCCTTTGGCATGAATATGTAAGCTTCCAAACATGATTTACTATGTTTGCATAGCAATATTAATTACTTTTTAGTGGTTATCTAGCCAAGAATATGTACAGGGCTGAAAAAGCTCAGATAGAAACTTCAACCAAGTTCTGTAGGACTTACAGAAGTTTAGCAGTCCCTTTACTCACAGTGTACCATAGTTTTAAGTCACGAACTAGGTCTTGTATTTTTAACCTTCTTCTGCTCTAAAACATCTGGTGATTTTGGCAATCTCACTTCACCTCCCTCTATCAAATCTTATTTGATATCTCTGTGGTTGTGATATGATAAATTAGCTCTTGCCCATATAATTAATTAAATGCTACAGAAAGGGGTTGGGGTATTTTGGTAGTTCCCAAATTCTTGGTTCTGCTGTTAATATTCACTGCCTGGTGATTTGATATCTGGGTTCAGGCTCCAGCCTGTGACTGACTGGGAAGAACTCAACCCAACTTAAAGAGGCAATTCCCCAAAGTCCTCTTTCCATTGCCCTAATACGACCTGGTGCAAACTTAAAGTGCTTACAGCAAGCTGGTATAAACCAGTAAATGCCAAAATAACCAAGAGTAATCCTTTATTGTAGCACATGATGCCTAGAAAAGCTGCTGAGAAGCTTTCTGGAATGGTTCTGGGCCATCTAAGGTTTCTGCTTCCCAGAAGAACATGAACAGATATTTTGTCCCTATGTTAAGATGCTTCAAGTAAAGATAATATTCTCTCTCTCTGTCTTTCGAGTCTTGCAGTCTTCCTTACAAGAACTTATTTTCCTCAGAAATTTCCAAGAGCTGTATCTTACTCCCCCAACATCAATACTGAGAAAGTTAAACATTCAAACCCTATGCACAGGAGTCATTTGGCTGACTTCAGCAGGGCTGCTTTTAGGATTCAGAATTACCCACATTGCTGAGGTACTGAAGGCAAAGACACTGTGTTTTGTAAATATTAGTGGTCTCTATAGCTGTAAGAACTCTAAGAGATTCAGGAGCTGCAGTATATTTGAAAACTTAGCTTTGAAATACCTGGCATGCTGCAGCTTCCCTCAGAGTGCTCATAGATGAAATATTTGAGACAAACCTCAAAAATCATACAAGCAGGAAAAAAAAAAGAGGTAGTTGAAGGAAAACAGGAAGCTGCTGTGCATTATGTACTAGTTTTCCCATTTAAAAGGTGATGTTTCTTATTCTGCTATTTGTCTTTTTTATGGGTATTGTGAAAAAGTGTACCTTAGTCCAACGTTTCCAACTCTCACTGGAGTCCAAATGGTTTGGAAGCATCACTGATTCATTTTTCTGCTTACATTGAAAGGTCATGTTTTTCAGAGGCACATCCTATAAACATTTGAACACAAATTAGAAAAATACCACTTAAAATCTGGAGTGTTGCCTTGATGATTTCCATGAATATGTTCCCTCCCTTTTAGCATAAGCCTAGAAATCACTTTAAGATCACTGAAAATCTTTTATACTCCATAGATTGGAATTATGTAGCCAATGTATAAGAAAAAGCATTGTTGGGTTTTTTTCCTTTGACCTCTTCATTCCTCTGTTGAAGAACTGAGAATATAATAAAATAAATTTGATTTTGTGGTCCATTGTTTCCTCTAAAAATAGGAATTTCTGCTCTGTGATCTTCTGCTTGGTGTTCCCTGTCTGTTTGTCTCCACCAAATTTTAGCCTCCACTCTTCATTTTCAGCTCTGTTCTGTCATTTCTTATGCTGACATCTGCCATCGTCTCACCATGACCTTTCATGATACTGGTAATATTACTAGACTCATCTGGCAACTCAAGAGGCTCTTGCCAACACATTTCTGTACTTACATTATAAATGAAAAATCTCTAGGCCATCTCCTGTAGGAATTTTCTGCCTGCTTTTGATTTAAATTCAGCTTTTTGCATACACAGTTATGCTTGTATGCTTACTGATGTCCTGAATGAGAGAGGTTATCAAATAATATACTGCAATTTAATTTTAAAGTGAGTGAAACAGCCTGAAATTTTGACCAATAGAACATGAATGAATTAGCAAGAAATTAGTTGTTCATTGTCCCCCACAAATTGTAGGTCAAAAACCTATTCTGATAGAATTTTCTTTTTAAAGCTTGAGGGTGAAATGTGCACCACATTCTCAAAACTTCCATTGGCTCAGCAGAGCCAGGAGGATTTACTTCTGTTAATATTACCTGGCTGTTAGGGATTTTTTTAGTAATAAATTTTTTTAGAATGTAAGGTCCCCTGATTGCTTTGACTGAGCTTTTTATAAATATTTCTAATTGAATGGAAAGAGAGGCTGATGTCTGACTTCTTCTGATAAGGAAATATGACAGCCAAATGCTTTTGGAGAAACATGGGAGTGCACCCACCAGCTGCAATCCCCATACTGTGCCTTGTGTGTTTGTGTTTGCTCCTCCTGTGCTGCATTGGTATCACCTCCTCCCTGCACAGAGACCCTTTCTCAACTTTGCTTGCTCCATCTCTGCATGAGTCTCTCACCCAGCTCTTGATTTCTGGAAAATGCAAAAGGAAGGGAAAGACATGGTGTTCAAGGACAGCTGCAAACAGACGGAAGGAAAGGGAGACACAGTTAGAGATGAGGCTCCATGTTGCTTCAAGTCATCAAGAATAAAGTCACAGATTGTTCGGGGCATTGACAAGAGTTTCCATGTTGACGTACTTTCCATCAATTTCCAGCTGATGTGTAACCATATTTCTTCAGGTAAAAATAGGAACATAGTGCTTTGAGATATTCTCCATCTACATTTCTTTATTCAGTGCACATTCTTTATCTACACTGCTCTTTGAGCAGTGTCATTAACAGAAGAACAGCCTATTCAGCAAATGTGGGACTCTTTCCAAAGTAACTCATACAATCTTTACCAATGTACTTGAGTGGCAAAAAATAGAATTATGCTCACATCTTGATTTTTATTTGGCTGCAGAACTTTCCAGCAAATCTTTCGTTCCTTCTGACTGATTCAGTATAGCAAAAAGTACAATACAACATGGAAAATACAAACTGAGAGTTTGAAATTGCCAGACAGCCAACCCAGAGCTGATGAGAAAAATTTAAATGGTGTACATTTGTTCATGAAATTTTTGTAATTTGTAATAACTCCAACATTAGCAGTACCACAAAGATGGATATTCTGAATTTAAACATAAGGGATACATTAAGCCAGTGGGCTTGTAACAGTTTATTACTGAGAATGTGATCCAAGATTTTTATAATGACAGTGTGAAGTTGCTCCTCACTCTGTCGAAAGATTCAAGAGTATCTTCACCACATTTGCAATTTTTTGAAAAAAATTGCAAAGTAGCTCTAATTTAAAGTAGCTTTAAAGGTTGTATTTTTCTTAGCTTTAAAAGCTCAGTGTGTTGGTTTACATTACTTCAGCCCAGTCCTATGAATACTATTAAGCACAATGTTCAAAATGTTTCTTCATGAACTGTAGAGTAACCAATACCATTCATGACAAAAAGGTAAATGAATATATTAGTTTACATATTCACATTTTGTAGCTCTGTCATGGTCTTCAATATAGTTAAAATACATTTAAAGGAAAACCCAATAATTCGCAAAAAAAAGTTGTTTGCTTAGGTTCTGAAGCTTTTGAAAAAAAGTGCAATGTGTGGAATGGTGACATTTACTTAAAAGGGTGCATTAATTATAGGAAGGAAGAAAGTAACAACTGGGCTTCACTTGAAACTAAGCACAAAGGAAACTTCAAAGACATATTGCATGACTTCAGGCTCCTATTTAGCTTACATGTTCACTCCCTAGATTTATCTGCCTTCCTTCATTACTTGTGTCAGGACCTTAAAGTGTTTACACTTGAATGTACGTAGTTTCATTAAACGCCTTCCAGCAGACAGTGTAGTCCAGTTCTTTATGTTATTATGTTAATTCAACCAAAATGACTGAATTTGTATTTTGAAGTGTTTCAGAGAGAGAATGTCCTACAAATATTGTGAGTTTCTTAATGATAGTAATCATTTTGGTTGAAAGGACAGCTCCTTTACAATGATCTAAAATAAAAATATATATTCTTCCGTGTTTGTCACATAAATGCAGGCAATGTTAGAAGACGTACTGAAAGCTGTAGAAAGTTTGACCCCTTATGCTCCAGTGTTTCATTATGCCTGCTGAGTATTTTAATATTTCCTTTTCTTTAAAAAAATCTACTTTGTGCTTTTGGAGCCAAAACTCTTTTAACACTGTCCAGTTTGTATCCCCTGTGGGTTTTACTTGGTTTACTTCTTTGCTTGGTGAATGATTTAAGCCACAATGGAGCTCCTAAACCTGTGCATTTCCTGTTATAAATTTCCTGTGTTATAAATAATGAATCTGGCTAAAAGTGAATTGCTGGCAGAATCTTATCAATTTTATTGTGAAAGAAGATTCTGGATTAGTTTGCACATTACTCTCCTCCTCCTTCTACCCTCCTTGGCATTTGCAGTTGCACACACAGGCACACACAGTGGCCTGACGTACTCCAGTTGACTTGAGAGCATGCTGTCCCCAGGGAGTGGTTACAGCACTGTTGCTTACCTTAGAAGTGACACTGCCAGAGCAGTAGGAAGCAAAAGAGAATCACTGCTTTTCCACTACCTTTTGTGAGAGTTTCCTCACTGCTACAGATAGCTCTCTGAGGCGGGCCAGAGTGCATGCAGTGAACAGCATCACGCTTTGTGCAGTAGCAGAGTTTAGACACAATCTATTGCATTTGTGCTTCCTCCTCTCTTTGTCATTCATGTGACGATACTTCATTTTTGCGTCCTATTTCTAGTAAGACGCTTGGTCACTACTTGCACAAAACTGCAGAACAAGACATGTCTGTTTCATAAGTACTGTGTGACCTGACCAAGTAATTCATGCCAAGGACTGGTAATGTTATAGTAGTAAGTCCAGGGCTGCCATATATCTTGTTTTCTGATTGAGTCCAGGTGGAATTTGAAGGGTTTACCTTGAATTTTTGGTGCTCGGCTCACTAGGATCTCTCTGTGTGAGTGCCAGGTGGAATTTTTGGAGGCATTTACTCAACAGGAGTGGATGAATTGCACAATGCATGAACAGTGAGTCTGGTGCTCCTGGAGGCTTTCATCATCTCTAACTGATAAAGTGTGACATCCAATGGGTTCAATGCTCAGACACAAATCATTTGTACTGTACAGGCACAATAGATCAAACATTTTCTGGAAGCACAGGATTTCCTAAGCCCACAGTACATGGCCCATGTGCCTGTGCTTCCTTCTGGAAAACTTTGGCCGGCCCAAATACATGGCCAGTGGGATTTATGGATTTTTTTCATATAAAGGCAATTGTACTTAAGTGAGCATCAACACAACAAAAGAATTTGTCACCTCTAACAGTAAAAATGTGTTGGAAATGTGTAAGAAGTTTAAACTGGCTTCTCACAACCAGCTTTTGCCTGCTGTAGACCATGTCCAGGTGTTTCTTATCTTGCCCATACCCACTGAAAATTACATCTAACATATTCTGCCATGATCTGTTCATGTTCTTAAGTCTTCAGCACTGAAAACTGGCTTACACTGCTTCTTACTCTTAATATATATGAAAAGAATTCTTTCCAATTCACTTTAAAAAAATGGTTAACAGAACATACTCTTGTTAGTGTTAATCATTTATGAATCCCTTCTGTCCTTTAGACACAGGCCTGTTAGGAGAAAGAAGATGGAATAGAGTCCCTTTCAGATTTTATCAGACACATTGCAGCCATGTAGTGCACTGTCTGTTGCATGAGACTGGCACTGAAGTGATGTGATTGCCAGTATGGAGGAGAGGTCTGGGTTATGTCCCCAAAGGTCACTGTTGCCAGCAGGCAATACCTAGAGAGTATATTCCCTGCACTCCCCTAGCTCAAAGGGTCTGATTGTAAGAGCCCTCACATTGAAATGCACAAACAGAGAGAGATTCTTCTGCAATCTCCATGATCAGTGCAGAGCAGTCACAATGTGGCCTTTGTTACAGGGGGGGACTTCCCTACCACTTACAAAAAAGTTGCGTAAGAGATAGCCGAAGAACCCAAGACTGAAATCCATTTATAAATGCTGACAGGTGACACTGCCGTGCAGACACTACAGCTGAATCTCGTAACTTCTGTTAGCACCTTGATGAATTGCAGACAAAGTATAATTAAATAAATGAAACTTTTATTTCCTGTTAAAATTGTCTGTAAATCTTTCCTGTAAGTCTTTTCTCTTTTAAGTCTTTGAGTCTTAAGACTCATTAGACAACTCCTTTTGGTCCAAAAAAAATCATGGAATCATAGAGTCAAAGAATCATAGAATAATAGAACATTCTGAGTTGGAAGGGACCCATAAGGATCACTGAAGTCCAGCCCCTGGTCCTGCACAGGGCAGCCCCAAGAGTCACACTATGTGCCTGAGAGCCTTGTCCAAACACTTCTTGAATTCTTTCAGATTTGGTGCTATGACCACTTCCCTGGGGAGCCTGTTCCAGTGCCCAACCACCCTCTGGGTGAAAAACCTTTTTCTAATATCCAACCCAAACCTTCCCTGACACAGTTTCATGCCATTCCCTCGGGTCCTGTTATTGGGTACTACAGAGAAGAGATCAGTGCCTGCCCTTGGTGAGGAATCTGTAGACTACTATGAGGTCTCCTTTTAGTCTCCTCCAGGCTGAAAAAAACCCAAAAGATCTCAGTCACTTCTTGTATGGTTTCCCCTCCAGATTCTTCAACATCTTTGTAGTCCTCCTTTGGATGCTTTCTAAGAGCTTTTTATCTTTCTCATACTCTGGCACCCAAAACTGCACACAGGGCTTGAGGTAAGGCTGCCCCAGTGCAGAGCAGAGTGGGACAATGCCCTCCCTTGACCGGCTGGTGATGCTTTGCCTGATGTCCCCCAGGACATGGTTGGCCCTCCTGGCTGCCAGGACACACTGGTGATTCATATCCAACTTACCATTGACCAGGATCCCCAGGTACCTTTTTTGTGGCACTGCTCTCCAACATCTCCTTCCCCAGGCTGTACATAACATCCAGGGTTGACTTTTCCCAGATGCAGCATCTGAAGTAAAATTGAAGTTGACAGAAGCATATTTTGAAGAATATTTTGTAGAATACAAAGACAGGCAAAATACAGAATTCCTGTGGTTTCAAGTCTAACTGATACAGTAAGGTGATAGCTTATTTTCAAACACAGCTTTGTAACAAAGAGGAATGAGATTCATATGTTTTTGGAGTTCTGCTGGGCCACAGGATGAGTAAATTAATAATGAAATAAAATCCTATTCTGCCTCTCACTCAAATGCTCTGTTACAAGGGGGGATGGGTGACAGCTCCATGAAGTCAGGGAGCATGATAATTTAAATATTTGCTATACTGGATGTTAGAGAAAAGACAAGGAAGCTTTAGGATCTACTGTCTACAACTTTCCTAACATCTATGAGATAATCAGAAACAGAAGTGTATAGATGGAGTTGGGGAATAGGTATTGTCTGATATATACGCCTCTCTGTGATCAGAAGGCACCAAGCGTGGAGAGAAGGAAATAAGCAGACAGCAAACAATGCAGGAACAGGGTCTCCAGGAAGGAACCAGAAGATGAGAGATTTGGGGCAAGGGTGAACTGTGCTGTGAACTGTGCACAAAAATACTATTTCCCATTGCTAGATTCTTCCTTTGCCTGGAATTTGTATACATTTTACTTAAAGAAAAGAGCAATAATGGTACGTTACTGATTCCTAACAATTCAGAACACGTCTTAATAAAGAGAAATAAATGTTTCCCTGTCAATGCAAGGTACCCCTTGTTAACAGTTGGGAAGAGCTGAGTAAGTAGTTACACAGATACAATGATTACAATGTGAAGAAGTGGATCTTCATCCTACAATGACCAGGATAATTTGCTTCCTTCATCTTTCCCATTCCTATAAATGTGACTAATTGTGGTGAAGGAGGTTCAGGATCCACAGAATTAAATGTAGTATAACAGCCCACAAGAGTAAGATGTCCTGTCTCTCTCAGTAAACAAGAATTAAGTGCTGGTTTTGACTACAAGATGGCTTTATTGCTCCCACTTGTTTTATGGATTTTTTAACCATCCATTACTTAATTAAACTGAAAACAAAAGCCAGGCTTTGTCACTACTGAGCCTGTGAGCAGTCATTAGATGTCTCTGAGCCAACTCTTCATGTGGTTTGACAAACCTTTACTTTGGAGATAGGATAAGAACAGCTTATTGGATCTGGCTTGGCTATCCCAAAATCAATGCGTGGTATCAGATTCTGAACAGCACACTTCTGCACCACATATGGAAGATAAAATATAGGGTCAGTAGGCCTGCTTTGCTGTTGAATGTCATCAGCATTATAAGGATATACCAGGCCAAAACCAGAGTCACACACAGTTGAATCAGCCTCCTTGTGCCCCATGGAAATACCCTGCTTCCTTGCAAAAAATCTTTCCACAGAAAGCTTTCTAAATTATATCATCATATTTCTCCTTACTGGCACTCTTTAACCCTTTCTCCTGTGACCAATATCCAGTAATAGAGGAGTTCTTTGATAACATTGGTTCTTTCCTTTCTTTTTTTGTTTTCCTTTTTCAAGGTTTTATGTGGCACTTTGTTTGTTTGGCTTTTTGTTGATTGTTTTGGGGTTTTTTTATTCCGTCCTGAGAACAATGTCAGCTCCTTCAGTAGAATTGCTGTAATTTTTGCTCGGTGCTTTTAGATTCATATTCTCGCTGAGTTTTTTCCATCTAGGAAAACCAGGGTCTGAGATCCCTTCTGTGTTTAATTTGATCAGCATTTCAGATTAGCTCACCACTGCCCATGTGTGTGAGGGAACAAAAGAAACTGAGCATAAACTTTGTCATTGCTACCTACTTAATAAGACTGGTTTTCAACTTTTCTGTAGGAACAACAGAATCAGCTTAGTGAAAAATTTTTATTGTTCTAAACTTCTCTACAGACATTGAGAAAAAAAGACAAAAGTGGGACAAAATGGCCTGAGGGTAAAAAAAGGTGTCAGGAACAGAGGTTTTCTGCTGCAAGAGTTCCCAGGTAAAAGGCAACCTGGTCTTCTTGAGCTGTTTCTGAGACAGGCAGAAAGATTGCTGAGTCAGTACTCATTCAGTGTCCTTCAAGAATTAATTAAAAGCAGCGAAGAATATGCTTTGCTTCCTCAGTAGGGCTTTTTTCCTGAAACTGTTTTGAACAGCTTTGGCTAGAGGAAATGGGAGACAACTGCCATTATCAAATAAAGGCAAGACCACTTCCTCCAGGACAAAAGCCACAGGTATATGGGTCAAAACAGCAGCTGGAGGTCTTTCAGACACATGACCTTTTAATAGGCAGACTCAGAATAATTGGAGAAGGTTTGTACCAGACCACCTGGAAGCAAGTTTCAGATGTTTACCAATAAGAATAAAGCACCTCTGCCTAACCTTTCTTGTTACAGGAATTTTACACAGCTTGATTTAATCTAAGCTGAGATAACAAGCCTCGTATATAAAATTCTCAGGGGACTTTGTTCAGCTGATTTTCCAAATAAGCTCTGTACTTTTAATATTGTTGTAAATGCACATTAATTACCCAGGAACCTTAGACGTATTTGGTAAAGCTGGTTGCCACAGCAGTTGTTGCTGTGCTACGCAGTCTGTTTTGCATTTAGCTTTTTGGTATGGTAGTATTACAAAATAAGCATACTCACTGTGGGGAGAAAAGCAGCAACCCACCAAGCCTCTTTCTTCCTAATATGGTGAAATAAAAAGCCTTGGTTCGAGTCAGCTGAAGTGCAGATGAAGTTGAAGCCCAAGGATCTGTGTGGTGTGGCGCCTGAAGAGACAAGGGTCATAGTCAAGATTCACACTGGAAGGGCAGGAAATGTTTAAATTCTCTGACCATGACTAAATGATGGGACCCAATGATGCTGTCAGGGGTGCCCTCTTTTTGTCCTAGCATGTGTTTGAGTCCAGACTGGTGAGAGTATTCCTTACTGCAATTACTGGCTTGGAAACTCCAGGCTGTGCTATATAGCACAGGTAGGGACTTACTTTTCACAAAGTTTTATAGTAAGCAGCGACATGGGTTTCTCATGGGCAGCAGCATGGGTGTCTCGGGCAGAACCCTGAGCTGAATCAGGGGCCAGTGCGGGACAGGCTGCAGCAGGACAGGGACGAGGCCATTGCATCTCTTCTGCTTTCACAATGTTCAGTGAACGGGGGCCCCAAAGGCCATTAGAGTGCCAGGAAGTTTTGCTTTTTTCCTTATTTGTGTTCACTATCACCTTTTAAACAAAAGACGTTCACTTTTCACAGCAGCAAGCAATTGGCTGGTAGAATCTGTTTCCCCCACACCCCGCCGCCTGCCTCCCAGCTGAAGAGGTGGGGTTTTCTGGCTGCTTCTCAGGAGTCCTGCTTCTGCTGGTTAAAACCTCTCTGCTTGGGGACTCTTGGTATGGTATTAACTCATGATATTTAGGTCCTGTGAGACTTGCTCACAGAGAGATAGGTGAATTCATAAAATAAAGGGCAATTCATAAAAAAACAGAGACCAACATGTCCAGAATACATAATTCCATAATTTATCAGGTACCCCAGTCATCTGAGGCTTTTCAAACAAAAGCCGACTGAAACACTCATATCTCCCCAGAGGGAAAGCTACGTGGAAAGCAGTCAAATAGCTTTAACCACACTTGTGTCACAAATTCCTCTCAGATTTGGTGACTGTGCCTTGTTCTAATTAAAACAGTACCAGTTTCATCACTGTGTTTTAAAGTAAACAGTTGAGGGGGGGGAAAGGGGAAAAACTGAAGATAGCATTTCTCTGCCTGGAGAACATGCCTCCATAGCCCCAAAGCACATTTTCTCCTGCTGCAATGTTGTCACTCATCACACAGCTTTGCTTCCCAGCAGCTCTCCAAGAGTTCATGGGTAATTTTGTCAGCTGAATCACCCATATTACACCTGTATGTGTTCAAAAAGATGCAAAGGCCTGAACCTGTGCCCCTTCGTGGGGGTTCTTGTCCAAAGCTGGATTTGATGTGCTCTGTTGTTTCCACCACAGCTCCCCGAGCTGGGGCTCAGACCTAGCCCAGGAAGAACTACCCAGATCAAGCAAGGAGGCTCCAGGAGGCCCAAGAAAGCAGCTAGCCCTTCACTGGCAAGGAAGCATGAAGCAGGGGCAGCAGCACAAACAGGGAAAAGCATGCTCAGTCAGCTTTATTAAATAATATATTGTTTATATATCCAGTACCAAAACTTTGACAGGAGGGAAATACTGAAAAGGAAATATGGTTTTTTTTAGTGGGGTAAAAGTGTTGCCTGTGTTTTTAAACAAAGGCGTGTTGGCAGAATCATGCCATACAGAAAAGGAAGAGAAAGGGAAACTGCATTTGAATTAATTCAGATAAGTGAAGGCCAGAAGACCTTATGATAGAATTTTCCATTAATTCCAGTAGTCTAACTTTCTGCCATAATTGTGGTACCTCCCAACTCCTTTTTACAAATATTGTTGTGGTTATTATTCCTGATTACTGTATCTATTGCAATTACACTTACAAAAGCTGTTTAGGGTATTGTAGCCACAATAATGCAAAAGATTAAAGTCAGATGAGACTTTCACAGTGGGTGTTGTATAAAATTTTGAATGAACCTGTATAACTGTCTTCAGCTGCAAGTACTTACAGTGGTAAAAGATAAGAACAAAAAAGTAAGGAACAAACCTTGTTTTAATTAAATCACTGTATTCCATCCTAGCTTGAAACTTTATTTTTAGTGAATCATCATTTTTTGAACCTGTGATCAAAACCTCCTGTCTGACCTAGAATATAGTATTTTAATTTAAAGACAAATTTTGTTAAAATTTATTTTAGCTTAATTGAGGAGAAAAAAACCCCTTTTTAAAGGATTTTCAAATAAAAGGTAATTATTCTTCTGAATTAAAATAATTCAAGTTTTGAATTGTTTTCTGCAGCCAATGTAAGTTTGTAAAATATTTCAGGGTTCTCAAGTTTGGTTATTTTTCCCCTGAAAAGTTTGCACTGAAGCATTTCAGCCAGGAAGCAAAACAAGAAGGGATAAAAAGAGAAACTGAGGCACAAAGAAGTTAAAATAATTTTCCAGTGTCTCATTAGATGGATATCAGTATTAGAAATAGAAATTGCATGTCCTGAGTCCCTCTGTAAGTGGAAAACACTAAAGAAGTTTAAATAGATAAATTATTAGATGCGAAATAAATGTCCAGCTATAACCATTTTGAGCAACAGAGATCATGACAATTACCAGAACTGTGTACTTCACCTCTGAAATCTTGTTCCCTCCTGCTGGTACAGTCACAGGGGAAGCCCTAGTTGCCCGCCTCATCTGCGTCGTGCAAGTTAGCATGATAGAAAGGTAATTTTAATCGCTATCTCTTTTCAGAAAGTCCCTCCCTCGCTACCGAAGAATTAACAGGATGCTTTCCAACGAGTCAGCACCTCCTTCTGCATTCCATCGCTCCAATTCGCAAGCTTCCGTGGATAGCACTTCCATGGAGGACTTTTGGTGTGAAGTGGAGAATATCAAGGAGAGTAGCGAAGATGGATCTGAAGAAGCAACACTCTTGGAATTCAAACCTGCTGACGGTGAGCATGCAAACACCACTTCTTTCTTATACCTCAGCTTTGCCTCCTCCCTGAAGAGTCATGCCCAGACCTCCTTTCTCATGTCAGTCAGTACGAGCAAAAGTACTAGGCTGGGTCTAAGACCACTGTAGCTCCACTGCTGAACATCATGGTCAGTCACTGAAAAGAGACAATAATCTTTTCTGGTTTCTGCAGTGGAGCTGGTAATTAACTTCTGAAAGAAAGGGATTTTTTACATAGTTTTTATTTGTGCTTCAGGAAATAGATACAGTGTAATTCAGAAAAGAGAGGCCCGCCATGAAAACTAAATTTCCAGCATTAAATTGACAACTCCAAAAGATTTAAATTAACAAAATGTTTGTTTAGTATGCTGGAATTTTAAATTTTCTGGCTTTTGTTAGGTTATGATGCCAAAAGTCTTGAAGTGTTTTTTGTTAGATATTGTTTAGTGCTATGAGGAACTTGATAGCTGCCTGTTTCTATGAGATTGCCCAATTTAGATATAATTCAAGAAGAGTTCAGAGTTCAGTTCAGAGATAAGCCTGAATAGATGAATGCCTACATCATTCAGACGCCCCACTTGACCAAATTCATTCATCACTTACACAACATATCCTGAAGGTATCATTCTGTTATCTTAACGTTTCCCCCTTTCTTGTATTTGGAAAAATATGTAATAGTCTGTGCTGGCTTGTTGCAATACAGATTTTTGCTAGATGATTTGATAACATGTAAAACAACAGTTCATATTTTTTCCAGTTATGACCCCATTTATAAAAGCATTATACTGTGCAATACAAAATACCAGGTGTTACTATAGGATTAAACCGAATTTCTTCTGAGGTCATGACCCAACTGATAACTCTTCCTGGAGAACATCTTGTGGCTCATAGCTCCTAGTCTGGTAACAGCTGATCTAGGGGTTGATTTGAAACAATGGCGTGTTCTTTCCATACAATTATTAACACAAGTGATGATGTGTTTGTTTTACCTTGACGTGCAATGGGATGTCATTAGTTCTGCTACCAGGAAGAATGGTGTAAAGGGGGAAAAAGTGCTGTTTTATTAAGCAACCAAATATGTAATTAGTCATGGTAAGTAACCTACGTGGAGGAATCTAACTCCAACCAAGTACTGTTTCCATGGGAAACAGCTGCCACTCTAGTTCCTAGTAGGGATCTCTCAGAAACCAGTGGAGAAGACCAGATCACCAGAAATGTTGGTGTGCTAGGAGGGTTATGGTCAGTCAGCTGAAATCCAAACTGCACTCCTCTGTTCCATATTGGGAAAATTCTTGTCTGATCATACTCCTCAACTTGTAGACCTTAGAAAGAGGTTGTGAACCTACTGATGTCTCCTTCATGCAATTCTCAGCATGACCTGACAGTGTCTCTGAGTTGTCTGCACTGTCAGGAAATGTCACAAATCTGTTAGTTACCAAGCTGGGTAAGTTAGTAGGACAAGGCAATACAGAAGCTCATTTTCCAGAAAATTTTCCATCAGTTTTATTGCTGCTGAACTAAATCTTCACAAGAGCCCAAACTCTGCTGCAGTCCTGTGTTATCGTTTGTCTGATTACACCTCATTACATGACATTGATTTTTTTCCCCTCTGTACTGAATTAAAAATGAGACTGCAAGTCAAAATGCAATACATATCCACACTTCATTTACCTTTGTATTGCTGTTTTAAATAGATATATATATATATATTACATATACTCACACACAACCAGGCAATGTTTGTTCTAGTTACTAAGATCAAGAATATATTCAGTTCGGAACTATAAATCTTAGAAATAATCATGAGTTCTATTAAGGACCTAATAGGATAATACTCCTTGCCAAATCAATGTGAGAACCCTCAGGGTAAAATAAAACCAAATATTCATTGGCTTTGAGAGAAGGAGATGCAGGATCCTTAAGAAGGAGGCCAAAGCATGATAGCAGCCAGATACCAGTGATAGTGTCAAAACCACAGCATGGTTTACCAGAGAGTGTGTTCAGGGGCCATCCAACAGCACACTTACTCTGTTGATGTCAGTAAATATAGTGAAAAAAGAGCAGAAGATCATAACAAGTGGCACAAAGGGAGGAGGGTCATGGGGTATTTAGAATATCTGTGATGTGTCAAACTGCTTTATAACTTTGTGTTTCAAGGCTGGGATAGTGTGTGTTGTTTAAAGTTATATCTGTGAGTTATTTCAGTTTGTATCTGAAATTCAAAGCAAGGCACACCTCTTTCCTAGCAATCTCTGTGAGAAAAAAAGAATTACCCTCTCGATTATCTCTTTGTCTTCTGGTGGAGCAGAATCAAACACAGTATCAAGATCCTGATGTATAAGTAGCTAACGCTATCAAAATAGTATTTTGTAAAACAACATGGGGTTATTTTAACCTATATTTAAAACCTCTGTGTCATAAAACATTGCGGGATTTTTAATACTTAAATTTCTTCTCTTTGGTAGTTTTACTTCTTTGATTGCTGTTGCTATTTCTTAGTCTATTGTTTGTGAGTGGTTGGAACAGGAAAAGGCCAAAAGCCAGAGAAAACAAGTGGTAAGCAGGCAGAATTTCATGTCTGCCTTACTGTTGTTCATAGCATCATGAAAACCAAGTTTGATTAAAAACTCAGTACTTGGAAAGAATATGTCTGGACAAAAGCCAAAATTAATATAGTTAAAAAACTGAAACATGAACAGATGTGGCTTCAACACACAGAAATGGGAAGAGACCTTCTTAGAAAGAAGAGTGAGGAGGGTAACAGAACTATTGGTTCAAAGCTTTACAAAGACGGGAACACTGTCATCCTGTCTGTGGATACAGAAAGGATAAGAGTGGAGACAAGCTGTTTCATGGGATACAGGGCCGGTCACACTCCTGGCTAACACAGAGCAGGGGTTTTAGAAGCAGCTATTTTGGTAGAGCTTTGTAAAGAGGCAGGCCAGTTAACAATGAAGTCAGTGATGGCACATGCGTAAGATGCTTTCACTTGTCCCTACAGCCCTGTCCTGTAATTTTCTCTTTTGTGTTTCTAACTGCCAAAGTGCAGCAAACTGGTGTCCATCAATCAGCCTGCATTCTGATGTCAAGAAGAGGCAGTATAGGGAGAGTGGAAATACCAACCTGCCATTAAGACCAGCACTGGCGCAAGAACAATAAGTGCATTGACCAGTTGTTTTATAGAACATGCTGCAAATTAATCCATTTCCTGTTTGACGTGTTTATCTGTAGTACCTCTTCTTCAGTCAAAGCTGGAATGAAATTACTGTTCTGTCTCAAGCAGTGTACTGCTGAGCTAGGGTTGCTCACAAAACTGAAATGAAGGACCTCAAAATCTCCATGTGATGAGAGATTTTAAAAGACTGTGGCTGTTTACTTTAAAAAACAGACAAAAAAGCAATGACAGCAAAATTTAAAATCACTAAATGATTCAGTTAAGGCAGACTGGGAGCTTCTCCCTAGTCCAGTAATGACAAGGCATATTCATTTAATGTGGCAGGTAGCAAGCTGAAAACCTGTACTGACTTTGCATGGAGAGGTTTTGGTAATGGGGGGCCTGCAGGTGTGGCTCTGTGGAAAGATGCCAGAAGCTTCCTCTGTGTCCAGTAGAGCCAGACAATTTTTCACACAGTACATAATCTCACTGTGGAACAAGCTGCAGTGTTGAACCAGTTGAGCACCAGGTTTCAAGAAGATATTAGTCACTGATTAAGATACCAAGATTGCTGAGATGTACAGTGCTAGTGAGTCTTTAACTATTAGAAATTAGGATTATACCTAGCATACAAGGATGGTTATTTTGGCATCTTCCACCCCTACCTGATATCTTTGATACCTGCTGCTTCCTGAACCTTGCTTGTTAGTGAGCAGCTCCGGTTCCTAATCATGTTGTTCAAAACAAGCTACTGGACTAAGTGGACATCACCCTTCGCTCAGTGTGGGTTCTTCTCTAGGTGTCTGACTACCAGCTGTGGCATCTCAATTTCATTGTTAGTGTGCACATACATTATTCTGTTGTATGCATGTCTTCAATACTTCTGTTTATTTGAATTGGAATAAAAGTTTAAATTCCATCAGCCAAATGGCTTTATCCAGTACAGTATGCTACAAATGGTAAGCATGGCATAAATGGTAACTGAGAGGATTTAGGCTCTTAAATAAGGGGTTGGATTTTAGGGACCTTGCTGTGTCAGGCTATCTATTCTGTTGCTGTTTTCACACCTGTAGGCTGATACACAGGTTAGGGTTAGGGTTAGAAACAGGTTAGAAACAACTGTTCTGTTCTTCTCATAAGCCTCTCCTGTGCAGACACTGACAAACTAGAAATTGAGAGCACGTTGACAAAACTAACTTAACTTGCACTTATGACTAAAGAAAGTTTGGCATTGGAGTCCTGTCAAAGTAAAGGCTATGGCAGCAGTCCATCATGCTAACTCCTTTCCTTCAGCCCCTTCTCCCTCCCTTGCCAGGCCTGCTAATACACTCTCTTCCTCCACAGAAGGGGAGCTGGAGGCAGAATGGCTGCAAGATGTAGGTTTATCTACGTTGATCTCTGGAGCCGAAGAGGAGGATGGCCAAGCTCTGCTGTCCACTCTGACCAGAACTCAAGCTGCTGCTGTACAGAAGAGGTACAACACCTATACTCAGACCCTGAGGAAGAAGAACAAGCACACAGTCCGGGATGTGCGAGACATCTTTGGCACCAATGACTCTTCTGTAAGTATCCCAGTGAATGCCTTTGATCTTAATTTTTATGCAATTTGCAAGTAGATTACCAAAGTTTCTGCCAGACAGGAACCCTTTTCTGCTGACAATGTACAGCCAGCCAAGAGCAGTTCCTAACCCTAAGACCAGACTCCTGATGCTGTATATACTACATTTTGAGAGGAAAGAAAGAAACCCAATACAATAGATGGTGCACAGTTTTGCAACTAACCTGTAACATAATGTTGTATCTGTTACCAGCCTTCCTCCTGCCATCTCCTACAAGACTAACATTTACTCCTTTAATTTTTGGAAATTGGTGAGTTACTCTTGGCAGCTTTTCAAATTTTGGATGGCTTCTGGGGACACTTGCTATTTACTCAGCAGTCTCAGTGGTGAAGTAAAACTTCTCTAATGAAGCAACTGAGGTTCAAATATGCATAAGCAATTAAACACCTGACAGCATGATTGCAACTGGTACACTGGCAGTTACATTTCACTTACATAGCAAATGAAAACCCATTAACTGTTCATTTGCTTCATGGCTTCAGAAATGAGCATAACCCCTACTGATTTCATCCACTTTTCCCTGAGGATAGCTCTAAGTGCATCAATTTGTATGACTACATACTTTGATTTTGGTGAATGCAGTCAACTGTGTGATTTTAGTCTGATGCTAAAAGGAACATGCATGATTTTACATTTGTCACTCACGATATCTTAAATGCGAGTCCCCAAATTGAGTACCTGGATTCTTTTGAAACTGTTGCAACAAATACATCTAGAAGCATCCAGTAGTTTCCTGTGGGCAGACTTTCATCATGAGAAATCATCAGGCATGTTTGCATGAACATGAAAAAGCTAATTGTTCTTCTAATTAGATTAGCACACTTCTCATTCAAGTATCTGTAACCCTTAACGTGTTTAATTTTTTTTTTTAAAGTTTAAGTTTCCTAATAAATTTCAATCAGACAAATAAATGTTGTACCTGTTCTCTCAGACGGGCACAATACTGATGTATTTTTGACCTGCTTATTTTATCCTCTCAATTGCAAAATTTTCTCACTTACTAAAGGAATTTGGATCTTCAGAGCCAATTGCCCTTCAAAATACTTTTTTTTACCTTCTCTGAAATTCAGTTCACTTACTTGTTCTGCTTTTGTATAGTCTAAAAGACCAAATAAGTAATTAAGTCTTCTAAGTCTTCTTCCCACAAAAATATGCAGTTCTGCAAGTGCTTATCTAAGGGTTAAACACAGATGCACAAACACAACTGCAGAGCACACCATCACTTCTCTCCACTGGACTGCTAAACAGATAATTTCCAAAAGCCTGCAAGGTTCCCAACACCCTTTTGGTTTTCCTATTGACCATTGCTCCTATCTCTGCTGCTTATTATGGGATTTAGAAACTCCATCGTAATTATCAGCTCTTCAGGGATAAACACACTTCAGAAGAGCTTGTGTTCCTGACCTAAGGGTTTCCCAAGCAGTCTTCGTAAGGGAGTATCAGCAGTCCCTCGAGCTCTGCTGCCTCTTTGGGCACAGCATTACAACTGCTCATGAATCTTTGTGATGAATCAGGTTAGGAAAGAGGTCTGTGTTAAAAACAACCTAGCCAAACGAAAAGAACAACAGGGGATGGAGAGGGGCAAATCTTTTCAGCACAGCTGCTGAAGAGAGACTGGTAAGGAGACTGTTTGAAATTACATACTGTTTTGCTTTCCCATCCTGCCTTTTAGTTGGGAAGGGAAGAGGTAAATGTGCTGCAAATAGCAAAACAGCTCTAATTGTTTCACATAACTCTATAATCCTCCCCATTAGGAGGATGGATTTACACCTTCTTCCCGGCGACCTCAGAATTGCAAGAGTCTAGAGGGATGGGTCAGAGAATGTATTACTCTCTTCTGTGGCTAATGACGAGATTAACTCACTAGGGTCACCTGAAGTGAGATTTAGGGCACCACTGAAGAGGCATAAACAGTTGTCATCTGGAATGGGGGAAGAGAAAGATAGATTTGCCCTAGTTTTTTCTCTCTGTGCTGAAAAAACACCCTGCCTGCTGGACATTTTGCTACTACTGCCTGGTGGCCAGCCCCTGCATGGGTCAACACAGAGCTAAGGGTGCTTTTCCAGTCATCCTGCCTTGAGGTCCATCCCCTCAGGGCAGGAGTGTTCCCTCAACAGACAAAGTGGAGTCAAATAAAAGGAAATGAAGCCATTCCTGTTTTTGTTTGGTGTTTTCATTTCTGTTACCTATCCTGGAAAGGTGACATGATCCCTAGGGACAAAATGCCGCTCCTGTGATACATCACCCTTGTAAGAGCCATGCCCTGGTAGAGCAGCCTGTCCCAGCTGAGGTGCTTTTACTCTGCTTCAGGCAGGTCTACAGCCAGCAGGCTCGACTGAGAGCCACAATACCGAGTTTTAAATTAGATGGTTTATTAATCACAGTGGCCTGATTTTCCTTACTGCTGGTACCCTGCTGCTTCCATCAGAAGCCATCAGCATTGCTAGGGCTCAAAGCCTAGAAAAATCAACGGCAGAATAAAAATGGACACACACACATTGATTTTGTTATTGGAGGGAATGAAGCATCATGCTCATTAACAGCCCAACTCTTCACATTCTGATAAACTGAAATTCCTCAAGAGTTTTTAGAAGCATTTTGCTTTAGCATTGCATGAGAAAATCATGTCCTAATTAAAGAAGAATCACTAACTCAGAACTATTTGCATGAAAAGGTGTTTGTAATGACAGTGCATGGAAATATGAATATATTCAAAGCATTGGCAAATTGTATTCTGACCAGAACTAAAAGGTTATCCTCCTCTGCCTTTATTTCCCTTAGCTGCAGGGCTGACAATAGAATTTGGTGACTGGTGTTCCACTGATTTAGTTTTACATCTTCTACAATGAGGGTAACTACTAAAGAACTATCTGCCTCGTCTCCATCTTCTTCTTGCTCTTATGATTTCCTCTTCCCATTGGAAATTCCTGTGTACATTGTGGCAGTAAACAGTAGGCTCACTTTTAATGTCTGATGAATCACTTTCAGTCAGAAATCAGGAGAATCAGGATATGAGAAGCCTCGCCTTTACTGGAGTCCTAGCCAAATGAATAACGTTGTCCCAGTTTAGTTAAGGGCACAATTTGACTCTTCATCTTTCACATTCATTAAGGCAAGACCTTGCACAGTTTTTTTAATCTTTTATACTACAGAAGCAATCTGGATCTTTAAAATTCATGCCTTGAATAAGGTTTTATTCCCAGTCTTCCCTTTCTTTTAATCATATAATAATAAGATTTAAAAAAGTAAAAGGGGGGGGGAAGCAAGAAATTTTCCCAAAAGGGACATAGATTTAGCTTCTTTACACACTCTCACTGTGGAAGCTGGAAAAAGAGACTGAGAATACAACATTTTAGCTACTCCTGATATTGTGCACGGTCCACATTATTCAATTGCCCCAAGCTAGAGCAGCCTGCAGGCTGTTGCAAGCCCTGCTGCGTGCAAGGCAGAGGTGTGCTGTGTGCCCCCTTCTGCTAGTGCTGCCATGCTTTGTGGAAGTGAGTTACTGCAAGTGCTTCACTATTGATTTCACCCATGTAACAAGGCTGGAAGCATTTTTTTTTCCTTAATAAACTTGACTCTTTGTAAATCTATTCTGTACACTGTTTGCAGGGTCAGACAATTTGAGCATTGAAAGTAGACGAGCCAGTTGCTAATGTTTACCATTAATTTCTCCATCTGGATCTTAAGCAGGAGCATAACTACTTTTATGGTTGATTTTCTTGATCTGCTAAGGCAAGTTTAGCCATCCCCTCCACTTCCATACTCCCACCTGAAATTTATACTGCTTTTTTATGTCCTGAAACTTTTTGTATAAATGTTGTGTGATTTTATCATAAAAGCAGCCTATAGTTCTTTTTAAAAAATCAATGGTCCTTACAGTCTTCTGGCAAAGGAAGTCCACGTGACTCAAATCCTGTTTGCTATCAAATTTGCAGGCCATTGAATGGACTCTCTCAGGAGAGATTTTATTCATGTTACATTTGACTTTGTTACCCAAATAGCTCAGAGGATAAGATGGAATAAAACAACTGCAACATTATTTCAGGCTTCCAATTGGAAGACCTGCCTGTCTTTTAAGTATATGACATTTTTTTAGCAGCCTGAATGCTGCTCCTGTGCATTGGCTACAAATGGGGAAGACAACATTTCTGCCCTGAGGCATTACTGTTTGTTGACAAACAGCCGAGTTAGCAATTTAAAAAGCAATTTAAAGAGTGGGTATTGAGGGCTCATTGGGGCCCTCAGCTGCAGGTTCAGCTGGAAAACTAGAGCTGCTCAATCAGGCCCAGGGAGGGTGAGGCAGCAGGTTTGAGAAAGGTGTGCACTGCGAGGGCTCCCACAAGGATGGAAAGGATAGCAGGAAAAAATACAAGACAGGTTTGGAACATTGTAGTAATTTTCACAGAGTAACCTTCAGAAAATTGCTTTAATTTCTGACCTTGTTTTTTGGGGATTTTTTATTTGTTGGTTTGGTTTTTTACCCAATGACATATAAATAAGCTGCTACTGCCCCATGTACACACAAACAGTCAGATTTGTCTTTATGAGTCACAAAACTGCTAAGAATAAGGCCGAAATTCTGCTGCCAATAACAGGTGACACTGCTTGCAAGTCACCCCCTGGACCACCAGGCCCTTTCTCTGCAGTGCAAAATGATTTCAGGAGTGGAAAGATATGAATTCGGCTATAGAAAATTTCTGTTGCCTCAAACTGTTTTTTGCAGTTCACTGATAAAAGCTTTAGCATATAACCTATGGGAGGACATCTGTCTCTTAATAACTTGCTGGTGCCCAAATCACAAGAGGTACCAAACAGCCTGATTTCTGACAGGTGCCTGGGAACAGTGGATATTAAACATGTGTCAAAGAGTCTTCAAAAAGATTTGTAGCCAAAATTATTAAAAGCAGAATGAATTGCAATTTGACAAGGACCTTTTGCTTAGTATAATTCTGTACAGCAATTTACTTAGCTAATTTCAGTCATTACATAGGACAGGACTCATTAGGTACAGCAAGCTGTAATATTACCGACCTCAACATGATTCAAGTCTGTGCAGTCTGGGAAAGATTAATTCTCAGGCTTGGCTATGAAAAATATACTCTGGAGAATCACAACAGGTTGTTTTATCTTGTCAAAAGAGTGTAAGCTGAGAATGATACACTGTTCCTTGAACTGTAGCAGTTTCTGTCCATCGACTTTTACCTTCCCTGCAGTCTGATCATTTTTCCTTGCCTGTCAGCTCACATTTGAGACAGTTCCAGTGTCACCAGTTCCTTCTAATGGTATCCAGCTTCCTGGGCAGAAGCCAGTTTGGAAATCAGTTACCTGTGAGTATGACAATATGTAACCAGTGTTCACTTTCTCCTGGGAAAGTGATAGACAGAAAGACCCTTTCGTGGTTCAGGGGTTAGTCCCCTCTTTCATGTTGGGGCAGTGCTATGTGTATTTCCTTAAAATTATTGTCACCTTATTGTCATGCAGGAACCAAAGTTTCCTAATAAAGACCAGAGCTGTACAGACACAGACTGCTGCCCCTGAGGCATCAGCATCTAAAAAATACTGATTATTGCAAGGCTGGGATTGTAAAAATAATCACTAAACAATATGTTGCAGAATTTGTCCAAAATATGTCATCAGTGTATTTTCTTGTTGCAAATTATGGCAAAAGATGCACATTTCCTCCACATTTCTCCAGTACTGTAGAAAATGCAGTATTAGAAGTACATCATTTTCCTGGTTCTGCCCAATTATCTGATCTACTAGTGGTGTTACCCTTTAAATGCTTTGCCCTGACAGTGACTGGCACTGCTATTGAAAATAATTGCCCTTCTCTACTCAGTGTCTGGATGACCATCAGCAGTCTTCCATGAGAATGCCCATCTTTTATTTTGTAAGCTCTTCCCATCACCATTGTGTTGGAGAAGAAACTCAGATATCAACAGACAGTGACTTGATTTCTTCTCCAACACCATTGTGCAGGGCTTAACTAAGGGGATATTAATACCCAAGTTTCTAAACTAGTCCCTTGGATGTTTATCCCTGGATATAGTTTCACAGGCATTTTCCTTGGTGGCTAAAGCAGCTCTCCTGATACTTCTCCTCTTCAAGCAGTTGTACTGGAATGGGTGGGCAACCAGATGCCCAGGGCTACCATAGACAGTCTGTGGTCCTTGTTTCAAGGGTGGAAAGAGAGATGGAACACATCTTAAATGGCTTGGCTATTAGATACAATCTAAGTCCACAGAAGCCAGAAGCCACTCAATAGCACACTTAGCTTTTTTCATATCAGACTTGCAAAACAAAAGGTGTTGCAAAAAATATTTGAGTTCCTGTATCTGTAAATGCAATGATTTAAAAAAAACATGGGGCATTCACAAGCTTGTAAAACATGTAATGTTTTTTAATTCACATTCTGATTTCCATGGCTTTTGAATACATTTGGGTCATGTTAGTAAATTCTTTCCTTCAGTCCTGGGGGCTGAAATTTTACTTCACTTTCAATTAAATTTATAATTTTATTCCAATTGCATGAGTCTAGGAGCTGGACCTTAAGGGCAAACTGAGATATTGACCTGAGATATGAGAGAACTGTCATGAAAAAGGACAGCACTGGAACTCATTAATGCTATCTCACTTCGGACTTCATGACAATAGCATATTTCTGATCTTGATTGTACTGATTCCAAAAATTTTCCTCTGGCATCCGCTAATTTCAAGAGGTGACTAAATTTTAGTGTAGAGCAATAAGTCATTTCACAATATCTACCACAAATGCCAGTATATATATTGTTTTTCAAATGGGAATATTGTGTACATTGTGTCCTGTTTTGGTGCTACACACAAAACTAACAAGTGTGAGAAATATATGTATGTGACCACATAAAATATATGCACAGTGTCTTATGATTGTAAATAAGCCATCAGTAACCTGAGAAACAGTGTCAACAGCATTTTTCTATCAAGACCTTTTATTTTTAATTGTTCGTTAGACAAGTGCCACCACAGTTTGCTGGCCTGAGTAGGCAAGGACAGAGTACAAAAACTTTGGAATTCCTAATAAACAGGAAGTTCCAGCTTGACTATCTTTCTCATAAAAAGCAACAAGTTAAATAATCTAAAATGAAAATAGGGATTTTATTTCTAAGGGGTTATTTCCTCCAGACAAAACAGGAACATGCTGTGGTTTGCACTGAAACTCCTCTTTGAAGCATTTCCTTTATTACTTTCTCAAGATTTTTGTCATCTTAGTTCATTTTTTTAATGTCTCTGTACTAACTGCAATCGTATATTCAGCATTCCTGTGTAATTTCCCTTATTTTCAGCTAATAGCTGTCTAGACTGTGGACTAGATAAAGGCAGCCCATCCATAACAGAAGAGCTCTCCTATGAGGTCTCTTTCTCAGAATCCATTACGATCCTTCCAAAAACCCAGGAGTGGCCAAAAAATCAGAGGTTCAAAAAGGAAGACTCGACTTTGCCTGTAAGTTTGTTCTCCACATCGTTCCTCAATTGCTGTCTTTAACAAAGCAATTTCCTGCTTTATGCCCCAGCACACTGGGGTCTGTTAAGATACATTAACTGTCCTTTCAGATGTGCACTTTGTAGGGATTGCCTGCTATGCCTGCCTACTGCCTGTGACTGATTCCCAGAGAGGCACCAAAGTAATATGGCTGTCCAAGCCAGGTCTTCACTTGTACTCATCGCAGATGAATATGTGTGTAACTTAGTCCACAAATATTGCATCATCCATTTTTTTTTCACATAGAAATACAAACCTCTGACTGGCATGAAAACTAACAATCATTTTCATTGCTGGTCTGCTTTCCTACATTATTCCCCAACAGATTATCCGCCTTTGTTAACACTTTGTTTTAAAATTGCTCTGTAGATGAAGGGAGGAAAGCAAACCTCAGTCCTGAAGCAATACTGGCTGTCTCCAATCAGTATTTAGTGCTATAGGAAATACTACATGAATGGTTAAAGATTACTATACCTTCCAACCAGACATACACTAAGCAGTTTTGTCAAAGGAAGTCAGTTTTCTGCTTCTATCAGCCTTCACAACTTCCATCACTAGAAGCATTAGCTTAGTTCTTCAGATATCACCTTTTAGTGACAGGTATGAAATAGCTGTAAATTATTTGGAAGCATTTCCTGAATGTTATGATGTCCTGAAGTCCTGAACTAATCTGAAGCTGTTACAATCCACACAGACATTGAATTATTTGAGAATTATTCATTTGTCCATCTCATATTCTACCAAGGAAAAAGAAGTTGAAATGCAGAAGTAAGGTTTCATTATTGAAAGATAAGACACGAAGTAGATTATGCAGCTTGTGTGAAATCCCTGTGCTTTATTGTGTCTGGTTTGTTGGGGGTTTTTTTTGTGGAAATTGCTTGGTGTCCTGTGGAAAGTAAGGGTATTTCTGCACTCATCATGATTTTGAACTTTACTACAACAGACACATGCACACAAATTGTTCTCAGCAGCAGCAGCTCAGAATATTTGCAGTTGACAGAGCAGGGAAGAGAAGATACATGGAATATCATGGATCTGTGGATCAATCGTTGATTAGTTTTAGAAAATGCCAGTATTGTGCTGGAGTTGAACTACTCTGCATACAGGACGTCATTTTGTGAGCTCAGACGAGTACACAAGAATATGACAGGTCATTACAGACAAAGAGTTTCTGAATAAAGTCAGCAGTCATAGCTGTTATGTTGGCATTTCCCTTACTTCATCTGCCATCATTCATGGTATTTGTTTTTTTCCCATAATGACTCAGACTGTAATGGGCCTCAGCAGAAAAATCACCTCTTGCTCTATTACACTGAGCAACTAGTCACCTACACTCTGAAGGACCGTCCCTCCTTCCCCGTGGTGAGCCAATGGGGCTAGACTGAAGAATATGAAACATCATACTTTCTCCAGAGCAGGTCTGACAACATAATCAACTTCATGGATAGTATATACAGGGCTGTACAGAGAGATAAGTCAAAAAATAGTGTGTGCCCCACAGCTCCCAGAACAGCCACCTCAGCAACCCTGGGTGTGCAGTTTACATGCAATTTTCCCGGTGTGGGACTATGATCCTTGTGACTTAGTTGACGATATTACAGAACTATGAGTCAGTAAGCATTTCAGGCCCATCTGAGCATACTTCATAGTTCCACATAGAAACATCATCACAAAATATCAGACATGATTCTTAGCCAAAACATTAGTAATCTAATTCCAGGATAGCACAGCCTGCTTCAGTGCTGCACGTTGTGACACCACTGTTTGTAAGAAAACCACTGGAAAATTGTGACACAAGACAGAAGAAAGGGGCCCAGCCTCAAACCTTGTGTTAACCACAGCATCACGTCATAGTGACCCTAGGAGTCAAACAGCCACCACAGAAAATCATTGTAGCACCCTTTGTAATCAGTTTTGAGTCTTTGGAATTTTTTCTTGGTAAACATACTTTTTCACTTTCCCCTCAGAAAAAAAACCCACAACTTATTATTATAGATATTATTATTGTTGGTGGTGGTGGTATTTTCAAGGTGATTTATTGTGCTTTAACTGCTTTTGGACTTTTGCATCACCAGAACCAAAATGCATAGATATTCTTTAGTATTTCGTGTATCTTCAGAAGACTATCCTCCATGCAAATTTTGTTTCATTATTAAGTCACAGCATAAGGGTAACAGTGTAATTGCTGTGTTCTGGGGGGGAATATTCTGATTTAAAATGCCCCAGACAACATATCAATTAGTTATTTCATCCCTTGCATTCTTTTTCTCCCCAATTATTATTACACCAATTGAAAGACCATGTGCAGTGTAATTTAGGAAGGCCTAAACTACATGTTCTAGATGTCCTTTGTACTTTCTTGCTTTTGAAATCTGGTGTATGTTTAATTTTTTTGTTTGTTTGCTTTCTTCTAAGTCAGTTTGACAGACTTAATTTAAAGATAGTTGAAACCTATTGAGTCCAATTTTTTTTTTTAAAAAATGGATAGATTGGGCTGAAATCTCCAGAAGCAAAACATTAATAAAGGCTGGGTTTTCACTCAGATCCCTAAAGGGAGGAGATGATTTGTAACACTATTTATTTATACCTCTGACTAACATTTTTTAAATTACAATTAAATTAAAAAACATTCTACACCAAAGATCCACAGTTCTTTGAAAAGCATGTCATCTAACAGTTATATCAGAAACTGATGGGTCTTTGTTCTTTTTGATATTTATACAAATGTGTCTGTCATGATGCAACATTCCTGGCTCTGGTCCACAAAACTGAAGTTTCTAAAACATGTAGACATGTTCACATGCCCCCCAAATTACTCAGAAGCATTCAGTTCAAGTCTACTTGGATAAATTATTTCTTAGCTGCTGGGAGTCCTGTTTCTAAGCCTAAATGCTTCGTGAGTAATAAAAAATACTAATCAATTGTCAGGTAGGCAACAGGACTAGGTAATTTTGCTTCTGGGCTTTTCCTCAGGTCTTTAGTTTCAACTCTCCTGTAAGACCTCATAAATTAATAGCATTATGCAAAGCAGGCATGGATTAATTACGCACGATCAATACACAACCATATTCATAATGACCTGTGTCAGCTACTTCAAGAGCATTCAAGATGTTTTGGGGAATGCAGAAGCAGAGCGAAATGTTACATCCTGCTGAAATAGGGCAAAAGTTTAAAAGTAGCATGTAATTTGTTCCAGGGGAAGTACAGGCACAGAGGTGCTCCAGCACCACTTCCCAGTCAAACTGCAAGGGAACATGGTGAGCAAGTAGCTCACTTATGTTCAGATGGACACAAACTGTGTCATCATACCAGGCCAGTATATAGGTCTATAGGTTGTCTTCTTTTGTTATCCATGTACCCTAACATGACTTCCTATCATATACCGGTACCTCTTACAAAACACTACCTGTGAAAAATCTTCCTGTAGTTTTTGTGCAAATAAAGATGCAACCCATCTCTACTGTAGAAATTCATTGTTCGGAAAAGCCGGTTTGGACTGACAGAGGTTGGAGATCTCTCTCCTGAAGACATGAAGAAGATCCGCTACCTCTCCCTGATTGAGCTAACAGCCTTCTATGATGCACTGGGGGTGGAACTGAAGAGGAATCGCACAGAGAGGGTTCGAGGACGAGGTACTATGCCCTTAGTAGCCACTTGCATGTCAATCAGCATTGCAGCGAAGACATATACAAGGCTATGTTCCTTCTTTTTCACATTTGTTGTTACTATTTTTAAGAGAATGGTCTTTTCGGAGTGCCTCTCACCATACTGCTGGAGAATGATCAAAAGAAGGTTCCTGGAATAAAAGTTCCCCTTATCTTCCAAAAAGTGAGTATAACTCCACCTTCTTGGCCACTGAGATTTGCGTCTCCATCATTTGCATTAACACTTTAAAGAGTCATCAGATAAAAGAAGGTGCAGGCTTTATAGACCTGTGGGTGTATACATATGTCTGATTGTATATTGTGATTTGAAAACCTTTTGACAAGGAGACAAAATTTACTCTTTTTGTGTGTTTCATCTGTGGTGGGGACCTCTTTTGATTATTGTAATTATAAGAAACCACAATGGAAACTTGCTGTCTTTCTGTTTCCCTTTTTCATTAAATTAGAGGGCCATGCAAAAGTACATATGTGCAGAAATAGCAGACATGAGCTGTCTTGGGATTTTAATTTCACATTAATTCAAACTGTAGGTATTACTTAGCTACTATTTCCAGAATAGAAGTGATATCTTCTCACTGAGGTTTGTATGACAAGACAAACAGCATTCATATGAGCCCTTTGAAAGTACAATGACATCCAGTGGATGTCTTGGAGACAGGTACGCAAACACAAGTGCATGTGCAATTACACAGATTTACACAGACTTGGAAATACAACAAACTTCTCTATAATACTGACTAAAGGAGAATTAGGGGAAAGACTGACATAGTTTGAATATTTAAATTACTTTGCAGTTAACTCCAAAACTTCCCTGTCAAGATACCGTGGAAAATTAGAAGAATCCAAGTCAGGGCCAGAAGCAGATCTGGTGGTGAAAATCCAGAGCTGTATGACTAAATGCTAGGAGATTATTTTTTCCCCAGTGTTGAAAATTATGTAAAACGAAGACATTTTTTTTTTAAATAAAGAATTAGAATGGAAAGTTTATTCTTCTATTCACAGAAATCACAAAATAAAATATCCTGGGATCATTTTCTAATCTGAGTTCTCAGTTCCCAAAAATGTATGTTATCTATGGACCTTTCCATTGTGCTCCTTGGGGCACACTTAAACATTTCTCAGAGGTTATTTTTCCTTCAATGCACCATTGTGTTTTACCCTGTGTATCTGCTCTTTTATTAATATGTTTATGTGTTAATTGTTCTATAGTAGTGCCAACTCTCAAGTCAAGAACAGAGGGGCCTATTGCATTAGCATTTTTCCATACTCTCTATACTCCTTCCTTCAGGGTCAGGAAGTGGAGAACAAATTAGGCAGGTTTATTTACATGAGCTGGCTTGTTTTCATGAGCAGATTCCATAGAGATGCATCTTTTTCAAAGTACTTTCAAGGATACCTAGATTAAAAAAAAATCTATAGTACTCTTAAGGGCTTCTAAGTCTTTTCCCTTCTGAGTATGTTGTTGTGTTGTCTTTCAGTTACTGCGCAAGCTTGAGGAAACAGGTTTGGAAACTGAAGGAATTCTGCGGGTTCCCGGATCTGCCTCCAGAGTCAAGGTACACACTCATGCCAGTTTTCCATCTTTTGGAACACAGACCCTATGTAAAATAATACACACACAAATTCACAGTGCACATAAATACTGACCACTGTAGCTCAGCATTGCTACTCCTACCAGTGAAAGATCAGATTGGTTCCTGGGAATCAGTGTGCCACAGGACATGTAGTCCATTGCTTTGCTTTAGTTCATGTTCTATATATAGCACAGTCTTGATGCTGAATGTAGTTTTTCTCCATGAAACATGGTGGGATCCTTTCAGTTTATCTCTGTCATCCAAAATTGCTATGATCTTATCTCTGTTTTATTTCAGAAATCCAGAGTTGCTAAACTGAGTGAACATCAGATAAAGATCTTATTCTATGTTATTTTAACCTCTGTGTCATTTTATTTCTCATTTATCTTCTGTGATCTTACAATTTCATGTTCCAACTGAGAGAAATTTGGCCTACGTTCACTGCTGGCAATCCGAACTACTGCATTTTCACAGGCTGTTTTCGGGCTGTGATCACAAGATAGTTGGTACCCAATAACCTGACATTGTGGGGCAGTAATGCTTGCTGTTGTTTCTTCACACTAATTTGATTTTGGGAGCTGGCAGAGGCAAATTAGGAAAACAAGGTGTTTTTTGTTGTCTTTTTTTTTCTGGGCTCAGTAGTGTCTACCTCTTTCCCAGATATTTGCCTTTTTTTTTTTTTTCCCATATTTGAGCCCACTAGGATATTTTCGATCTGGTTTAAGCAACACCTTATAGTGCGTTCTACTCCAACTTTCTCACCCTCAAAAAAGTTAGCCTTGCTTTCTGAGGCAAGAAGTTTCAACGTTGTGGCAGCCACACAAATGTTGAGGATCACTAAACACTGATGGGCTGGGGGGTCATAAAAAATGGCTGTACAAGGAGAAGCATCAGTATGTGACAGGCATTAGAATTCCAACTGCTTTGACTCTGTGCATTGATAAAAGTACCCAGTGCCTTGAAAGTGCCGCGTCATGCAGAAGGAAGCTCCTAATTTGCTCTGTACTTTTCAACTTCCTCTTTTTTTTCATATGAATGCTTAAATGTTATTTCACACAATCTCAAATCTTTCCAACCTCTTCACGGAGATTACACAGCAGGGCTGTGCTCTAATTCAATTATTTTCATATTCTTTGCATATGGTGTACTAGATCTTATTCACTTTTTATTCATAACCTCTGTCCATGGAGCTGCTATGGGATATTACTTACATGTAAGTCTCCTATACTGGGTGGTAATTTAAATTGCCCATATGAAAGTTTTAAATTATTTTAGTTTTGCTTTCACTTAAGTCTGTCCAACAAGCCAACAAACAAGAGAGATTTTTTCAAAGCAGAACCAGATTTCATCCTTCAAAGTCTTCATACATTATTATACGTCTTCATACATTATTATGGCATTCCAACTTTATTTTAGTCTTGTTTGGAGAAAGAAAAGGCATATGGAAGTGATTAAAGGTTATTCTTCTATAAAACAAAGAATAAAGAAATAAATACAAGTTTTCCTCTGTAATCTAGTTAGTAACAAAAACTCCAGTGAAACAAAAATGTATGTAGTCTAGTGTAGGATGTTTAAAAAGAATTGCAAAAACATACTTTAAAAGTACTTAAATGCATACGTATCTGTATGTATTTGGAGGGTGGAGGGAGCAGGGTGTATAAAATACAATATATTCTTACCTGTTTGGATATATATATTAAATGTTTGTGTTTAAAAAAATCTTGCTTTCTCTTTCTGTGGCTTTTTCCCAGTTCTCAGCAGAAAAATGTGGAGTAGATTTCTGTCCTCTTGTGCTTTTGATGAGGTGAGGATTTCTGTTCCACATTTCCCAGTCAGTTACCAGAAGAGAATTTAATCTAGGTGTTTGTATGGATTATGTGCAAATGATGTGAATACAGAGGAAGCTGAGATAGCCCACGGTACAACCAGTAAAATGTACTAGTAAAAATGAGACTGTCACATTATATGCCAAATCCTGAATGACTTTCTGCTTCCTTTTGTGCAACCATTCTACTTCATTATGTGTGACCATATTTTATATGTAATTTCCTTCCATTCATGTGAGACATGGTAAACAAAATTCCTTTTTAAAAGTTTTTCTGCCTGAACAGACTAAACTTTCTGCATAATATTAAAGTAGATTTGACAAAAACATGATCTGAAACCTGAATATTTGCTACAGATATATTTTGTCATAAACGGTCTCATAAAAAGAAGCAGCAAACTTCCTATGGATAGGACAGTGTTTGGCCAGTAATAATTGTGAAAGCTGTAATATTTATGGATATCCTTATGTTACAATAGCATACTTCAATCTTTTTAGCTCAACAATTTTTTGAGGAGCTTTCATTTTCCAAACAGTCATCTGGATGTGAAGCCAAATTCTGTTCCTACTAGGAACCTTGCTGAGTATTTCCCATTAACAAATGTGTGTTGGACACTAATTAGTGATCCTCCAGAACTAAACAGACCTCTGTTATGCAACAAGATCCTGACACTGGAGAACAAGAGGATTAAATGGGGACCCAAAATGTATAATCATCAATTCTCTATCTTAGACTTCTCTTGTGTTTTTTGAGCTTTGGGTTTGGGGAGGGAGTTTATGCATTAGGTGGAGATTTTTCTCATAGTAATGGTTTGATACATTTGTTTTCCTGCAATTTGAGCAAATCTAACTATAATTATTCTAACATAAAACTTCCTCGTAAAGACAGGAAGACCGGGATTTTATGCCATTTCTAAAGGCCCACAGATTAAGGTGTGAACAATCTAGCAAGTTCACCGACACTAAGGGAAAAAAACCACTCCTTTGTCTTTTGAAGGTCAAAGCTTCTGGAGAGTGTTTTAAACAAAAAGAATGGCTGTGTTAAATCCTAGTTAACTGAGTTGTCTTTTTCTAGTTCTAAGACATTGCACAAAACTGATGGTTCAAATGGGCCACTGGCAGAAATCTAGCTATAGCAAATTAAATTTATCCTGGGTTGCCAAATATCTTCAAGGAACTTGATTTGCTAACCTGCTCTGAACTCCACATGTGTGTACTAGACCACCAATCGTTTAGGGGTCCTTTAGATTAAGGGCTGTGCAAAGCTGCATGCTGTTTCTAATGGAACTTCTGAAGTGATGACAAACTGCTGGGTCAACAACAATGATTAAAGGCCAGACATTTCTTTTATCTTTCAGAATCTCCATCAAGAACTTGAGGCAAAATTTTATGAAGACACTTTTGATTGGGACCAAGTACGAAATAATGATGCAGCAGGACTGTTGAAAATGTTTATAAGAGAACTCCCAAGCCCACTCTTCACTGTAGAATACCTGCCTGCTTTCATCACTCTAGTGGAAAGTACGTGGAAATGGTGTTAGTATGGACTGAACTAGATAAAATGTAAGAGTAGACATTACATTTTTTTCTCTCTCTCTCTGAAGCAGAGAGAAAAACAGTCCCAGTGCATTTCCTAAACATTTGAATTTTCTGCAATGTTTCATTTCCAAATGGCAAAAGGTGTCTGCATAGCATAAGCATGTTGTATGAATAACACAACTGTTTAATGTAAAATTTGAAACCTGTGAGTAAACAATGGCTGAGCAATGACTTTTCAACCACTGCTTCTCATCAGTTATAGGTTTCACAAATGAAAATTTCTGCAAGGTAAACTCAAATCACTGCCCTTTAGCTGATATTCTCTTGGATCTATTTTATTTCTCTTAAGGTTTATGTTGAGGTCGGAATATTGGTACAGAGATGTGTGATCACAGAAAGCTTCAGGCAGTCAGGTTTTGTTTTCAGTGTACATACTACAGCCTCTCATTCTCAGTACATTTTGTTCATTTCTCTTCCAGGAGGAATGCAGTTGTACCTTGCCATACCTATGACTTCACTGTAAAGTCACTTGAGCTAGGACAGAGTGAAACTCTCAGGATGGTGAATTAATTAGGCGAATTGGTACAGAGGAACTTCACTTAAGGTTGCAGTGAAATTTGCAGTGTCTCCTTTAGGTAAAGGGCAGAAGGAGGTGACCTGTTCTTGTAACCTTCCCATAACTGAGTGTGCTCCTTTTGAGTCCCAGGCTGCACGCAGTTATGATGGCTTAGCAGTTTGGAGAAGACAGAACAAGAGGTGTCTGACCAGAACAAAATTATTTTATTCCCTACAAAAAATACACAGATATCTAAGAGAAACTAGCTTGTACTGAAAAATACTGGCTTGTTACTACGTTGACAGAATTTTATAGAGCCTTGTCTCCCCATGTGACAAAGATCCAAGACGATGAGGAAAAACCCACTCATTAAATTGATTTTTCATTTGGGAAAAAAGTTTATTATTAATCAACACCTAAACATGCTACTCTTGACCAGGCACTAGTTGCTCTTGCTAAAACTGCTGACACACAAGGTTTTTAGAACAAACCAATTGCAACAGGGATTTCAAAAATATTAATTATTCATATCCTTAGAAATCTCCAAGATCAAGTTACAGCTACAAGCTTTGCATCTGTTGATCATGCTACTGCCTGAAGCCAACAGGGACACAGCCAGGGTAAGTTCTTTGTTTGCTATCACCTGCCATCTGTGGTGCTTTTGACTTTTAAATGAGAAACACATTTTTTTCAGGCGATTCACCAGGAAAGTATTCATTTGTGTTTTTTATAATTTCCTTGAAAAGATGTTCAAATTCCCTTGCTGTCATTTCTTTTACAAGCAATTTAGAAACAGTTGTGGGAGGTATCTAGGTACTGGGTTCTCAGGCATCGTTTATTCTGGGCACCCATTTCAAAAAGGCATGATCCTCGCATAGTTCACATAGTTTAGAAAAACAAGATCCAGTTTCTGGGTTTTCTGTATAACTGAAATTCTCCTGGATGAATTTCAATGAGAAGCTGCCTTCAAGGAGCTTGCCTAGTGCACTCCCAGTATGGAAGGGCTTCCAGGGCACCAGACCAGAGTGGAGGAACTAGTACTAAGTAAAAACATATATCTGTAGCACAGATGTCAGCATCTCAACTGGCTTGCCTTACAAACTCTATGAACTAATTCCCAATACACACACAGTGGTTACAAGCATTTTGAGTGTTTGGGAGCTCCAGATATGACTATGTCCTGACCCTAAGAAGCACTGATTACATCTTCAGGCTTCTTTCTACATAAAGAAAACCTGGGTGAACAAGCTGCATGGGAGCCCCCAGACATTTCCTCAGGTCTTCTGCTCATCAGGACCACGCAGGTGTCCCACCTCTGCAAGTCTCCCACGAGTCAGTTTATATATAACTTTATGAGTTCAGGTGTCTTCTTTACATGTATTTATGTATACAGTAATGAAGGACAAGAACAACCCTCTTTAAAGCATCTGGAGGTCTACCAGTGCTCTGTAAATAATGGGGTTTTTTTCTGCTACCAGAGTTCATTTTGGTATAGAGCTGCATATGAAAAATACATGCTAGAGGAGTTGTCTTAATTATTACTAGGCTTTTATACAAAAATAAAAGCCATGACAAAACTCTCTGTGCATCTCTACTTGCTATCTATAATGAGATTTTAGAAATTTCTCCAAAACAGTTTCTATTTTGTAACTCTTGGGTTTACAAAAATTTTTAATTGCAACATCAGAGTACAAAGGTAGTGGTTTTAGTGGTATGGTTTTCGTGGTTCAACCCAGAAAGCAGCTAAACACCTGTTGTAGTTTAACCTCAACCATCAACCAAGCCCCAGCAGCCACTTGCTCACTCCCCCACCAGCAGGATTGAGAAGAGAATCACAAGCATAAAAGCTAGAAAACTCATGAGCTGAGATAAAGAGTTTTATAGGGAAAGCAAAAGCCATGCACACAAATGAAGTAAAACAAGGAATTCACTGCTCTCCATGGTCAAGCAGGTGTTCAGCCATCTCCATGAGAACAGGGCTTGATCACTTGCAAAGACAAATGCCATTACTCCAAAAGTCCCATTCTTTCTCTTTTTTCCCCCCACCTTTATATTCTGGACATGATGTTGTGTTGTATGGAACATCCTGTGGTCAATTGGAGACCCTTGTCCTGACTGTGTCTCCTCCCAACTTCTCATGCACCCCCAACCTCCTCTCCACTGTGGCAGTACAAAAAGCAGAAAAGGCCTTGGCTCTGTGCAAGCCCTGCTCAGCAATAACAAAAACATCTCTATATTATCAACACTGTGTTCAGCACAAATCCAAAACATACCCCAAATACTGGCCAGTGGAAAGAAAATTAACTCTACTTCAGCCAAAACCAGCACAACAGCATACAGCCACTCCTTCACTTCTCCCCTCACTCAGTGGGATGGGTTAAAAAATTTGTAAAAAAAGAGGAAAATTCATGGATTGAGATAAAAATAGTTTAATAGGACAGAAAAGAAAGGGAAAGTAATAATGATAATTAGAATATGCAGAATAAGTGATGCACAATGCAATTGTTCACCCCTCACTGACTGATGCCCAGCCAGTTCCTGAGCAGCAGTCCCAGATCTGCTTTCCCACAGTTTATATACTGAGCATGACACCATATGGTATGGAATATCCCTTGCGTCAGTGGGAATCATCTCTCTTGGCTGTATCCCTTCCCAAGTTCTTGTGCACCCCCAACCTCCTCACTGGCAGGGCAGCATGAGAAGCTAAAGATTACACTTGACTAAGTGTAAACACTGCTTAGCAACAACTAAAACATCAGTGTATTATCAACATTATTCTTATCCTAAATCCAAAACACAGCACTGTACTAGATACTAGGAGGAAAATTAACTCTATCCCAACTGAAACCAGAACAGTGTTGTTAAAGGACTCATTGGTAGACCCCTAACTCTAATCACAGCTGCAGTCCATCCTATTGAGTCACTCAAGCAAAATTCTGAATAAACTACCCAAAAGGGAAATGAGTTTCCTTTCACTCTGCCATGCATGTGCGGAAGCAACATCAGTGAACAGTGACTGACCTCTTCTTGCTTTCATTATCCCAGAATAAAAGTTTGGGGGTTGCTGGCAGAGATTCTTCATATCACATATGGGACTGATGCACATTTGAAGAAAGACATTGCACTGGTGATGGTGATATAAAAAGCATTGGTCAGATGCATCAAAATGGACACTTGGAAATCTACGAAGAAACTAACTATTCCTTTTCAATACCTGTAGGTCTTTCCTCTGCTATATGATTTAGTGCCTTAGGGTAGACATTGTACTTGACTTACAAATTTGGGATTACGCCCTAAGTGATAGATAAGTTATTAATGTCTATTGTGATAGCATGAACTGTTCCGCTGTGATTGACACAGGTAGTTGTACCAACCAGAGTAATCCAAAATAAAATGCAAAACTCCCTAAATTTCACCTCTAAGTGCAAATATATCAGCTTTGGAGCCAGACATGCTGTGCAATTGAAAGCTCTGCATTTCAGAAGCAAATTATTTCATGAGACTCAAGATAACAAAGTGTTGTTTTTTCCAGGCCTTTCTTCAGTTCCTGAAGAAGGTGGTTGCTAATGAAGGGAAAAACAAGATGAATTTGTGGAATGTTTCTATGATTGTTGCACCAAACCTCTTCATCTACAAAGGGAAACGTGCAAACCAGCAAGAAATGCAAGCAGCAGCCACCACAGCGCACATTGTGCGGCTTTTAATTCGGTACCAGGACATCCTGTGGACAGTGAGTAATGCTGGTTTCCTCTTTATGGCTCCAGTACAGAGCAGTATTTTGCTATATGCAGGAGCTCTGCAGAAATCAGAGTAAACTGACCTTCCAAGAGGAAACAGTTGGCTATTCTTTGGAAACTGGCTGGAGCCTTCTACATCTAGAATGAAATATGGGTGACAAGAATATCTGGATTTAGAATTACTTCACTTAGCTAAGTCATCTCTTTTAGCACAAATTGCCTTCTGGAGGTGCCTGTCCCACACCATTCTTTATACAGAATAATGCATAGGAGAATAATTTAATAATTTTAAAAGTCTAGCCCATAATAATGTAAGCCAATAGTGTCTACTACTTGTTGGGCTAGTGAAGGTTGGCATGAAGATGTTGAGAGTCTCAGCTTGTTCCCTAATAAAGGAGGGTATGATGGGGATTGCAAAGACTACTTCCCAGTGAAGTTCCTGCAACTTCAAACATCACTAAAATGTTTCATATGGTGTGAAAGAATATCTACAGTGTCATCGAAGGAATAAATATGGCTTGTTAGAGGGAGCTATGATTTGCATGTATCTTCTAGGAATAGATAGAGCTTCTGCTGCCTAAAATTTGGTACCTTTCTAAGATTCGACAGCAATGTTAGGGGGAAAACTACTATATATTCTTAGATCTGGTTTCCTCCCTTTAGGTCCCATCTTTCCTGATATCCCAAGTGAGAAAAATGAATGAGGCAGCGATGAACAACAGCAAGAGACAGCTGATGTTTGACAAAGGAGTGAGAAAACTACTGAGGAGAAAGACCATGGAACGGGAAAGACCTGAAAGACCAGAGGTATGATAAAAAGATACAGTTTTCAAAGTCAGCTTTAACCAGCCTCCCTCCTTTATCTCGTTGGGGAGGAAATTTTACTATATAAAATTAGCTGATTAGGGAGCTAATTTGAAAGATATGCTTCTCAGTCCAACATCCTGATGGAACAAAGCTTTGGGAATTGATTGAGAAAAGGTGAGGAAGGCAGAACAATTTCTATCAGCCCAAACTGTAGGCTGTTTACAAACACATGCTGGTTTTTAACCTGTTTCATAAAATGGTTGTATGTGGCCTGTCCTTGACAGTAAGGATCTGTAAATATTCAACAAATGCATGGATCCACAGCTGAGTGGTAGAGTGGTTCCTATTAGGATTAATTACATTTATGCATGCCCTGGTCTAGGCCATTTGATATTCTCCTTGCAAAGCTTAGTTTTAGAGCTTTGCACTACCTTCCTAAGCAGAAAGAAAATCCAGTTCACCAGCCACAGACCCTTAACTGGATCTAAATGTTAAGAGCCCAATGAAGTAATTTGTGTTGTTATTCCCCACATAGTCAGAGAAGAGAGGTGGCTATTTCTGAGGATTTCCAGGGTTCCAGGTGCAGTTCCAGCTTAGGAAAATCTGATAGAAAAGTCTTTCTTTGAAGGTCTTAAAGCCACCAGCTTTTCTCCACTGCCTAGATATGGAGATTAGGAAGTTACTTGAGGTATGTTGCTTTGGTAGGCAACTAAAATAAACTTACAGATTAGGTGCAACATATAATTTGGGCAACAGAGAATCTTGTATCTCTGCACAACATACGCACGACATATACGGTCCCTATAACAGCTTATATGTAGTATTTTCATGTAGTAACTACCGTTAATAACCTGGAGAGAAAGTCTTTAGAGTCCTCCACGGATGTCTAAATTAATGAAGATTGGTGAATTGTAAGAGAAGTAATCAAGGAAATGGTGAAGGACTGTATAGTTGAAGAATAGTCGAAGAAAAAAGAAAAGACAAATTAGGAAGGAGTGATTTTAAGTGATTATAAGAAATAGCCACCTAGTACAGACAACAGAGAAAATGCAGAAGGAAATGTCTGGGGGAAAAAAGGAGAAAAGTAAATGCTATGTATGAATTGCGAATCCATGCTAATTCAGCTTTCTGGAGAATTTATTTGCCAGTACTGACCAAAATGGAGACTGCTGCAAATGGAGACAGAGATGTTGGTTTAAATTGGCAATGTAGACTGCTGTGTTGCAAAGTTGTATTCAGCCTGAAACAAACACAGAAAGACTCTCTCTCTGAGGAGACTCAGTTACTGCAGTCATTGCACCTTCAGGAAGACAAGTCCATTGATCGTAGTAATTGGCTTTACATCTAATAAAAACTGTGTAGCTGTGGCAGGTACCTGATATATGAAGGGTAAATTGGAGGCAAACTCTGTTTGGATAACTGAGTTGAATTTTGAGAGCACTTAACACAATCCCCAGGTCTCAGATATTCTAAATTACACAGAGACAGAGACTGGAGAGACTATTGTGTTCTGCTCAGCATGGTATTAACTGGATTAAAACTGGAATGCAAACCTTGCTAATTGATTTATCCACCATTAATCATGGAAGAGTGCATAAACTTCATAGATGATCGTTTGAACCCTACATAAGGTCAAATTTCAAATTAACAGAAACCATATGGCATTTTGATATTTTACTGTACACACTTCGATCTAGTTGAAGCTATAGGAAGTGGAAACAGAGAAGTGGATCTTTATGCCTCAGGAGAATTTAATCTTTAGAAGGAAGAACAGATACTCCTAATAATTTTTATGTGTTTTTAAATAAGCAGTTGGCTCACTGAACAATGGTAACAGAAATAACTTAAAATTCAAGGGCTTTATTCTGTATGCATTTATGTGTTACTTACCAAGGAGTTTGTGTCCTTATGTTGTATCCCATTATACCATGTCTACAAATTTGCATCTGTGTGTCTGTAAATATGTCTTTTGAATAATCAAGTGAATACAGGACAGTGATTTTCGCAGGCAACCTCAGAAGAGTTTCAGAACTGCTTCTGAATTGACCTAGGGCAGTATTTGCCTTAGACTTACTGTATTGAATATCGGTTTTAGGGAGCTGTCACTTTTCCCCCATACCTGCAGTCTGACATACCCGAGGGAGTGATACGAGTTTATGCTCCACTGCATTCAAAAGTCTCTATGGCAATTCAACTCAACAGCCAAACAAAAGCCAAAGACATCCTGGCTCGATTCCACTGTGAAAACAGGTGGGTAAAGCAGAACATTTTGTTTTTCCTGAACAATGTTAGAACTATAAATGGATTGTTCCCTTTTCAAAGATTCATTGTGTTACAAGAACTCTTTTTCTCATCTAAAATTGCTAATTTATGGTTATGGTGGTCAAAGAAATTTTAACCACTGATTTTATTCATTTTATTTTGCTTAATAATTGGCTCCTATACAGAATCAATCTGCCCTCTGTTACACCACTACTAAAAACATACATTAAACATATATTTTAAAGACTTGCTGCATAGAGAACACAAAGGAATTGTCTTACATCTGTCCATAAGTCTTTAATGTTTTTATTTCTTTAAGGTAATAATTAACAGTCATGGAAAATGGTAAATTGTATCTGAAAGTCTTTATTGCAGTCTTCCTACCACGACATAAGTCTGTTCTTTGAATAAATAATATAAAATAATAATCTAGAAGGTCTCGTTAACTGTGATGCAGTAACCTACCTCTGTCGCAGATTCAGTATTCTGCAGGGGTCCATTTGGTAGAAGGTACTGCTTTTGAAAAGGCAGATCATGGGGGAAAAAATACCAAACTTTAGCTTACCATAGATGGCAGGTGGTAAGGCAGTGGTTATAACAGAAATACACATTGAAAGTTTGGTTTTTTCCATCCTAGCCGTGGATCATCACAGAATGCAAGAGGCCAGATCCAAAGTTTACATGAAATTGGAGGAAATATAGGTAGGTCTCATTTTTGAAAATTTAATTCTGAATGTCCTCAACTTCCTAAAACACCTCAGGGCAGCGCTGTTTTGACACAACTGGGTCACTCCTACCCTCCAGTGCATTTGGAGGTAAGCAGCCTGACCCAAAAGCTGTTAAAATCAATGTCATGATTTATTACAATTTCAGTGTGACTGGAAGGGCGCCCCACAGAAGAGTGACTCCAATGGCTGGATCTCAGGAGCACCCCTTACAGTCTTGCCCAATTTAACTGACCTTTTGCTTACCTCTGTCCCTCTCATAATTGAGCATTTTTCTATGGTTAAGAGGTTCTTGCAAGAACATTCCATCTCGTTGTCAAGCCTTTTCCCAAGACCTATTTCTTCATCACTAACTGTTAACATCCCTCAAATAAAAAACACAGAATTAAGAATTCACCCCCTGTGTGTATGGGTGTTCTATACTCATACTAATCCATGTGTTTTATTTAGATTGCAAATTCCTTGCAGTAGGGCTTTTGTCTTCTTCCATGTTTCATGCAGTGACACTTCTTGTAATAACAACAACAACAACAGTGGCTTGCCCCACAAGTTTCTGGCCTAAAGGTCATAAACCAGATTTAAATTTGATATTGCACAGTCCTGGCTCTCTCCTTTCTCTGCTCATACCAAAATTCTGGATGCTCGGTCCAAGTCTGTTGTCAACCATCTGATTAGATTATTCCTTATTTCTTCTTGATTCAACCCTAAGGAGTTTTTATAAAGTTATTACAAAACATCACAGATTTACTTCTGCAGCAAACAAGCAGTCTTTATTACTGACAACACACAAAGCTAAATTGGATTAGTGATTTGTTTTGCCTGGATAAACCAGATGACCAACTGATGCTAAAACAGAAGAATATCCTAAAGGCCTTGCAAAACAATCCTAAACATTCCCATACGCTTTCAGAAAATTTGGATGTTTAGTTTGCATCTTCATTTCAAATTATTTTTATAGTCTAGATACTTCAGGGTACCTTAGTCCACTGATTATGCATCAATGTTTTTATATTGCTTTCACTTGAATAAAATTGTTAGGACCCCAGTGACCTTATAAGTAACTGCACAAAAATTTTACCAGAATCCTTTCGTGTCACAGCAATGTAACCTCACCAGTTAAATGACTTCATCACTCCACATAAATGTAATATAGTCCAACAAATCAACTTAACTCTATAGTTTATTGCCTTATTACTCAATTAAGAGGCACTTAATGCCTCATTTTGGCAAAGGCAGCAGGCACTTTCCAATTGCCACCTAATGAAACCCTGAAACAACTAGCGTTAAGAGGATTTTTTTTTCTTTTTTAACCAGCAAAATGGCAACTGCCAGAACCTTGATATAGTCCCCATATTTCTTTGCAAACCCTAGCTGGATGGGAACACATTGTTTACAAATCTATTTTTTCAGCATTGGAGTGTAGAAACAAAATCAGAGAGTGTAATTCCAGCCCAGTAAATCCAAAGAAATAAAAAACCTCGTATTGTAGCACTTAAGAGTGTTGTTAATGCTTTTTAAGAAACCATATTTGTTCACCATTTGACTAAATGTCTTGTCCATAACTCAGTGTAATGCAGGGCATCTTGCCTGGAAATGAAAGTGAATTCATGACTCCCACAGAGTAAAATCACTGGCAAATTTACCAGAGGCCCTCTGCATCCTGGCAAGATGTTAGCAGGACACACCAAACTAGGCTTGCTATGTGCAAGTCAGAGAAACATTGAAGGGCATTTTAATACACTGCTGTCCCACTGTGCTCAAAACATGATTCATAGCTGTCAATTTCTGTTTCAGGTCAGCACTGTTTGGATCCAGATGCATACATGTTAGATGTCTACCGTGCAAATCCTCAGGCAGAATGGGTGATAAAACCAAAAGCAAGCTGAAGAAGGCTGGAGTGTACTGGACAAAAAGCCAAATGGACAAGAGCGATGCCTATCACTTTAAGAAGCTCTTGCAGACACAGAACGGTAGCTACAGGACATCATTCCTTCCTACTGTACAGTCCAACTGATGGCCAGCACATACTACTTTTGGTATTCCAGCTTCTGACCATCAGTTATGCTTTCATATAGCTTACACTTGTGCCAGTTGGCCCAGAAGTTAAGGAGGACAGACCAAGGTACGGTGCGCAGAGAACAACTTGTCACATATGAGTTGTTTGTTTCCTGACCTGGTGTTAAAACACAGATTTTTGAAAATAATCCAGTGGCATTAGATGACTGAAACACTACTTGCCACAATGTAACACAGAAGCACCACAGAGACATTCAAGAAGAGAAGGTACCTGTCAGATGTGGAAGACAGGAGCTCAACATACAGCAGTGCCAAGACACAGCTGTGTGACAAAACCAAACCCTTCTGCTGAAAGTAAACCTGTGCAGTGTGCATTACTGCAATATTTGTCTCTCAGTCACTCCTCACGAGGAGCTGATACTGGAGCCAGGAGGCAGGAGGAGGAACTACTGTATAGACAGTCATACTGCTTGAAGTGTGTACCACTATAGATATCACTACCAGTCTTCCAAAATTGTCTGTCTGGATCATGTAGTTGTGTGCAATTGTAATGCCACAAACCATTGTCTCCTTCCTTCCCCTGTCACACCCACAAATTTCAGGAGACAAATGCTAAGTAAGAAGGGGCATGTGCCCCTGGCTCTGCCTTTTACTTGATACTGTCAGAATTAAGTCTGTGTAATGCCATATTATATGTGTTAATGGTGCCACTTAGTCCCCACTTGTTTTTTGTCAAACATTATAGTTTCCTATTTGTAACCTAATTATTTTTATTTTATTTTAGCTTTAATATGTAAGCAATGTTTATACTATTCAGCTGCATTGACAAGAGAGATCTTTGTTCAGGTCTTGTATAATACAGCATGGAGAAGAAAAAGAGCTTCCAATGAGCAGTGGGATTCAATAATTTACACATTAGGTCCTTAAAACTGTAGCCAAACCAGGCCCAGTTATGCTGGGGATTTACAAATACATTGCAAATTGATGACATGCAGTCTAAGAAAACACACAGGCTGACACTGACAAGAGAACAATTGGCTGCAACTGCATTGGAAATTTAAGACAGTGTGTCCAGTTGGTAGCTAGTCCCAGGGGCAAGCACTGTTCTTCACCTAGTCATCTCACTTGGGGCTATACTAAACTAAAGCATGTTTGTTCAGTAGGGAAATCACAAATCTCTGGAAAGTAGCAGGGGTTCTTTTCATCTTATGCAAAAAATGGGAACTAATGCCTTCAACTGCACTGAATGTGTCCAACATTAGATGATACTGCACAATGAATCCACCCACAGCCTGAGCAGTGGGTTTTGTTCCTGGTCTGGATGCACAGATTAGGCAGAAGTTCTGTTTATCTGTTTATGTAGGAATGTAAAAGCACTCTGAACCAAGTCCTCCAGGTGAACATAAAGGCCACTGTCCTGCAGAGAAAGTCAGTAACTTGAGATGCTCTGTTGAAGCTGTGCAATGAGGATCTGAACCAGAGGCAGGGCTTCTAGAATGTGCTAAGTTAATTGTGTTCTCCAGTAGTTAACTTTCATTGTTAATGGTCAGTGAAAGAAATCAACATTGAATTAATAACTTTACCAAGCAACAATAATGTCTAGAGGCAGATCCTGTCTTCTTGCTTTCTTGATAAAAAAAAAGAAAAAGAAAAAATTAAGCAACATTTTATCTTTTCTTTTTCTTTAAAACAATGATATTTGTAACTTCCCTGGGGTTTTGTTTGTTTGTTTTTGTTTCTTCCTTTCTTTTTCTTCTTCACAGTAATGGAGACATAGTTGCATCCAGGAACAGAGCAGGACAGTTGTATTATAAAATACACTCTTATTTTGACAACTATTTCTTGTAAATATACAAGAGATAGTAGATCTGTGGTTTGTTTATAGGACTAAGCACAAATGTTTTGCCATGTGCTTTGCTCCTGATACCCTTTAGTTCCGTCTGTGGCAACAGGCAGCTCTTTCTACTAATGCTGCCCTTTTCTTTCAGCTATAAATGGGACTAGTACTTTCCATAAAAAGGCAACATGGTAATTAGTTGAGTTAAATTCTACTCTCAGTTGCAGTTAAATAATTCCCTGACCAGATCAGGAGTTATAAACATTCATCTGGGAAGGACAAACTCAGTAAAGGTGTGTTATGTGGAAAGTGCTTTGAATACATACAAAGGCTAAGCATCACTGTATTTATAGCCAATTAAAAGAGGTTCTATGACTATACAGAAAGCCTAAACATTAACAAAAACATTTGAAATGTCATTAGCAAATGAGCTAAATTTCTGCAATACCTTCAGACAAATACATTGACCTCCTCCATCTTGCCCACTAACTTCCCTCTGTGTTCTCAATGGCCATGCTAGGGAAAGTACAGAGAAGCCCTGTGTTCACTCTGTAACTTGCTCAGCATGTTCTGGACCTCACCAGCGTTATTTCTGAAATAGATCTCCCTGCATTCCACACAGAATACAATGGGTTTTTGAAAGACTTTTACCACTTCACAACTTAGGAAAATTAAATATGATGTATTAAAATCCATCCTGTGAGCATTTCTGTTATGCTAAAACTGCCTATACCTTTGTAAGACATGCATATTAGCAGATGAACTAGATTCTATATGCCCAGACTGCTATAGCGTGGCCAAATACCTCCTGTCTCTGAAATAGAATGTCAAAATTCTTTTTTGATACAAATGGACCTAATGACCCATGTGTACTGTGGTTAATACTGTTCCACATTAAGTTGTTTTGTATTGTTGTGGTACACTAACTCGATTTCATATGCAGCAGGCAAATGGAACAATCTCAGTGACATTTTGAAATATGAGGCCTCAACTTTAGGCCTTACATTTCAAGGTTCTGGTAGAGGCATGAGAAATTTTGTTCCTCCTAAAAGCAGCTGAAGTCAAAACCAGGTTACAATAGGATTGTCACCTAACAAAAAGCAACATATGTGGAAAGCTATTAATAAGAAAGCGGTAGCAAGCAGGGAGAAATTTATTCAAATTCCAAAGATGCCTCAAGCATTTATGCACTCCATGGTTCTACAAAGACAAGCATTTTGCATATCAACACATACAGAGAGAGAATTGTAAAAAGTAGATGTTGGAAACAGACTGGAATGTTCTAACCTGTTTATGCAGCTAATGTCATTAGAATGTGTGTGTGTGTGTGCGCGCAGATGTATCTGTGTCCACATATAATATTAACTACCTCACTCTGCATTTTCCAGGAAAAATATTTTGGCTTAGCGGTTTACTACTCAAGAACTTTGTGTTATCAATTTCACCTTTCCACTAGTCTTAACATTGCCAAAATGTGTCTTTTTCTATGGGGTGTGATGTGAAATTACAAAAAAAATATATAGTAAAATACATATTTCAGGATGTGGATGAAATTTTATTGAAACTATGTTGCCTAAATTACTGCTTGTAATGTGAACCTTATGAGATCAGATCTTGGGGTTAAATAGACAATAAATACAAACACACTGTGTCACATTTTTATTTTTCACGGGCTTTTTATTAATGTGCATCTTCTCTGGAAAATAATACAATGCCACTAATCAAAGCAAAGTGTTTGTATGTACGTTTCCCGTACAATCCTCATTATGTTATGTGTTTTGTTGAAGTATGCCAACATGTAAGTGTATTTGTACAGCAGAGTGTGTCCACTATATTGTACCCATGTCAAAAATAAAACCAATGCCAACAAAGAAAGCTCTTCAAATCTAAATGTGTTTTTTGCATAGAAGCAGAGGACAGAAACTACAAAATGCAGCGGGGAATTTGTCTTAAAAACAACTGTGTTGTTGCAGCACCTGAATATAAAGGTTATACAAAGGACCATGTTGTGCCATCCTTGCTCAAGTGAAGGAGTTCTTTGCTCCAGGAGCTCTTCGCATGGACTACCTTAATGCAAGGTACAAAATGACACTGCTTGGAATCCTGCCTCATTGAAAGCAATGGCAAAGCACTTTGGGGTTTCACTTCAGCCATTATTTTTTAAACTAGTACAAAAAACATAGAGCAAAACTAAGTCCAGAACAAATTGTAAAAAAAAAGCATAGTAAAAGCCAAACAAAATTGTAAGGGGCAAGCAAAAATACTGTTAGTTCAATGAGGAAAAAAACCCCAAAAACCAAGATGGAAGTGTCCTTTAAAGAATTATGTTTATTATGGATGCATATTAAAGTATGAGACTTTAATAAAAGTCTCGTAATAAAATAAAGTTCGTCAGTGCTCTGTGATCTGGCCAGTTGATGAACAGATGTCCTTACTTTAGCCAGATTGAGCACATGTCCCCACAACCTGGCTCAAGAGAACAGTCATTTCAGAAACAGGCAAGCACAGTAAGAAAAGGCAAAGTCAAAACTGTTGACTGGCCTGTGGATTAGGAATTGCAGAGCAACAAAAGTGCCTCTCTGTGTTCTGTAAGAAATACTGTTATCCAAAGAAGAATGCATTAGTTCTAGTTGCCAAAAGTCTGGTATTTCCTAAGTCAGACCCAAATTGTTTCTTCACCAACAAACTTCATATTCGTCTCTGTGTTATGGAATTGCTGTCCTGAAGCTGATTACATGTAAGCATTAAGAGGAACATAACCCTCCCAGACAATGTATCTATAATGAGGGTCAGAAGCACTGGATTTTAAGGCAGAAGGAAGAGAAACTGGAGCTACCATATAAAGTATAAATTCTATTCATTAGACTCTGAATCTGAGACCTTCAAAATTATGCCTTTAGTGAGTCTCCTGCTCCCTCTGCTGGACTATATTCACCTATTCTTCATAGAATCAGAATGGTCTAGGTTTGAAGGGACCTAAAAGATCATCTAGTTCCAGCCTACCTGCCTTGGTCATATTTGTCACTTCTTAGCCTGCCAGCTCTTTTTCTTCTAACTGAAATGTATGGACAACATGAATTAACACAGAGTTTATTATAGTTTTATTTGGTGGTCCAAAATAATTACCTTTTTATAAAACAACCAACACAAAATAAAATGAAATACTGTCAAGTAATCAAAAGAAAACATATTGTAAACACTGATTAATAAAAATTCCCAAAAGAAAAATACCCAATTAATGCCATTAACATTGTAGTAGAGGTATTTGTTGTTTAAAACCATTTAGTTAAAATGTAGACATAGAGCTTCTGATTAAAAAAATTTTAAAAAAAGAGACCTGAGTTGGAAAACAACCAGAATAATCAAAGAGATGCAGGCTCTCACCAATTCTTCTTTTCATTACAAAATGACAATGCAAAATAACAGATCAACAACAAAAAACTCTCAGTCCAGACAGGCTTTGCTACAGTTCACTGCTCAGCCCCAGGGCAGGAATGAGGAAAGACTCCACGCAGGTCAAAAGCTCTGCTAAAGTCAAACAATTCTGCATGTTGGCCCTTGGTCAAAATAAGGTTCCTCAAACAGCCACGGAATGAGCTCTTGCTCGTGAGGCAGTTTTGCTTCATGTCAGCTGAAAAACAAACATGAATACATAGAATCTATTTTCAGTGAACAGAAACAATACAAAGATCCAGGTTACTAAGCTGCTTCTCCTCCCTCTGAAATGAGAGATAAAACCAACACCCGAGGAGCACCAAGTTCTATTCATGTTTGAATGATCTAGGGTATCCCAGCATGAACAGTCACTGCTGCTTTCAAGCACAAGCCATGCACTGGGATAACCTGTGCAGAGTTTGCAGTAGTTTTTCCCAGGGGACAATGGGGAATGAGAGGGGAAATCACAGGAGAAAGCCATTCTAATACAGGTGTTTTTTAAGTTAAAGCTATAAGAATATGAAACAACAGCTGAGCTGTACACAGTCTCAGACTCCACTGGCCAAAAAAAGGGGTTGGGGTGGAGGGAACACACATTAAGAGTCATTTCTGTGAGATTGAGAGAAAGAGGGAAAGAAGGGAATGGAAATATTACTGCACCTACCAGGATAGCCTCCAACATAAATGGGATTGTTTGTATCTGCAGATGTTGACTGGATGTAGGGATTATCAGTTTGAACCAAATTCCCATCAATTATCAGTGAAATGCGATGTTTGGTTTTGTTTGCTTGAAGTTTGTGCCATTTTCCATCACACAAATTATTTGTTGCTTTTGGTTCATACATAGCTGTTATTCTGCCAGCTCCATTGTTGACATGAAATAAAACCTACATAAACAGCCAGATGCCAATAAAGATACAAAGTAAGGATACAAGAACTAAATTTGCCTAGATAAAAGCCCAATCATGCTGGTGCACAGATTTTCATTTTAAATGTTTGGCAATATGAAAAGTTAATGTTTACTTTGATGGATAGCGTGTATCCTTATGGAAGTGTCTTTAAAATCTAAAAGACTTGGATCTATCTATGCAATGGTCCATGGGGTTAACTTGGTATACTCCACTAGAGATTTCAATGTTTATCACAAATACAAATCAAGACATTTTTCACAGAACCTGAGACTTCAGACCTGAAAGAAGATTCACTTTATCTAACTGAAGAAAAAGAAGAATGGACTGAAAGCACTTGTCATTGCCAATACATGCATTGATTTTTTCTGTGTATTTATTTTTCAAAGCAGTAGACATTTCCTCAATTCTGTGGTGAGGATTAATATGTAAATATTAACTGAGAAACTATGTCCCACAGAAACAGTGGTATTTAACACTGTCTCTAGCTAGGAAGCTTTGAATAAAAAATGAGCTGTTTCTGAGAAAACAAACTACTTAGGAGCAATCAAGTATACATTTTTTATGCGAGAGATTACTGGAGAACTATGTATTGATTGTTAAAAGGTTTATGGAGCGTAATGGTCAGTAGAAGTAGAGAATGAGTTAATTGCTCATGAATATTGAAAAAGATTACAAAACAGTGCACTTTCTACATGCAATAATGTTTCTCAAGGACAAGTGCAGCATTATGGCAGAAGAAGCATTAAGCTACAAAAAAAGATATGTTTTGTCTAACATACAAGGTATGCAGTACAGGAGGTCAGAATGGCTGCACACTAACACAAATTATACTAATTAAGAATCAAAAAAATTTCAGTGATTTCTGCTAATTGCACATTTTATCATATGATGGCAATGAGAAACATTGAGATTGGAAGTGTCTCATATTAGTTCTGTGGGGATTTGCCTCCATCCTATTTCACTGGTGCCTGTTTAGCGCAATCCAAGAGCTCTAGCCTCCCAGTTCAAGCAAGCCTTGTGAAAAGAGTGTGCCAGCACAGGGGAGCCTACCTTGCCATGTACAATCTCCAGTCCAATGGCATCAACCTTAGCACTGCTGACCCCAAGAAGAACACCATGCACCGCTGTCGTACGGAACTCCAGAGTGATGTTCACATCAGACCGCACTTTGTAACCTTCTCTGACTGAAAAGAAGTTAGAAGCTTCTAGCAGACACTCATAACCCACAAAGTACAATAAATACATCGGCATAAAAAGGTCTAAAAAGCTTGTTAATTATTCTGCTGGAACATGACCTTGCAGAACCTCTGGAAAGTAAATTTTCCACAGTCATAATTCACATTTTATACTGGAAAAGATAAATTGCCAAATAGTTTTTTTCATTCATTCAGATTTACTACATTCTATCTCATCTGTAAAAAACAGTAAAGACCACAAATGTAATCCTTCATTTTACTTCACAAGTCTTTTGTCTCCATACCCTTTAACAGACCTTAACATCAGGAACATGGATATTCTTAGTTGAAAAAAGAGGTAGTTCATTTCTTTTCCAGTGCTAAAATCATTAGCTCTTTCATTTGGGGAAGACAGCCCTTTGCAGAAATGATCACTTTTGGATGTACGGAACTCAGTCAGAAATACATACGCAGGGCATGCACTTGCTGTGTGAGGAGTCAGTTAATCACACACAGCTCCAACAAGATATAAAAACCGCATGTTTTCTTTAACATAAATTCAGTAAGGTACTGTTTTCATTTAATGACACTTACCAAGAGCAGCAAAGCCACTTCCATCAAAGAAAGTACCATCCTGCACTGTTACATAGCATTTATTCACAGCAAAGATGGAGACAGGACTCTCACTGTCCGGTTGTTTGCTATTAATTGTCATGTTACTAATGCAAGCAGGAATACTGTGAGTCACCTAAGCATATGGAAATGTAAGAGATAATGTTTAATATAAACTGCTGCAATGCTTTCTTAGTGATTCACCTGACATTATTACAAATAAAAAGTTATCTGAACAAAACACAGCAAGATCTAAAATATTTACATAATTAAATTTCTATTATTACATATAATTATGTAAGGTTACAAATATACCTAATGTCTTAGAGTCAAAATAAATAGTTTAGAAACACAGTATACACTATCTATAACATATAAAAAGGATTGCACTCACTTAACTGTGAGCAGGGATGTGCCAGCAGTTAAAGACATTCCAAGCATGCTTCAGGAAATTAACAAGTAAATCAAGATTTTGTATGACATTTTACAAGCTCTATTGAGCAAAAAGACTCATCTGAATTTCTCACCATTACTATTTTCAGCAATTGCAGATTCAAAGTATTAAAATATTTTTTAATCCCATTATCCAATTAAAATGCATGGGTAAAGACAATACACTCAGAAATGAGAAGAGTTGGGCATTGCCCAATCACTCCAGAGGCACTGCAACAGGCTCCCCAGACAAGTGGTCACAGCACCAAGCCTGACAGAGTTCAAGAAGCATTTGGACAACGCTCTCAGGCACATGGTGTGATTCATGGGGTGCCCTGTGCAGGGCCAGGAGTTGGACTTCAACGATCCCTGTGGGTCCTTTCAAACTCAGAATATTCTATGATTCTACAAGAAGCATGATCATCACCAGCATCCTCACTGACATAATGGATTGTGCAAGGAGGAAGGCAACAAAAACCTACCCTCTAAAGCACGTGCAAAATGTTTTTAATCTCAGACAGGTAAACCCAGCCTTTCAGAGATATTTAATGCACCTAATTCCTGTTTGAATGCAATAGGACTTAGGTACCAAAATATCTGAGATTCTGGGTCATGTTTTTACCTTATACTATGAAACACAGGAATTTATATTCTTTATCCATTTTTAACAAAGAGATTGATAGAAGAAAAAAAAATCTGTTAAGGGCTATTACTAACCCAGAGGAATGCAAGCTTTAGCTAGGGTCATTAAGCTATAGAACGCTGGAAAGATTTATCTGGTAAAGGGTCATTACTTTCTCTGTGGCTTCTTTCTCTAAGTACTTCTTTTTTGCCTGTCAGAGACAGGATACTGAATTAGATGGGTTTGATGCAGTTTGATGCATTCTAGTCTTGCAAAATGTCAGAGACACCCCACCACCCCAAACCTACTTACATTTCCAAGATTCTTTGGCACATAGTCTAAGGGGAGTCCTCCCACATAGAGCTTCCCTTCCACATCCAAAGTGCTACCATCTCCAAGAGCACTGACTGCTACCAATTCCTGTTTATCCACAATGAGTGTACCTTTTCTTTTAAAGTATTCTGTCTTTACCTGGAAAAAGTGAAAGCATGAAAAGATGAATCAGTAAGTTAAATCAGTTATCTAGTCATCATTTGCCACAGAAGTAAGCAAGACAATTTTTAGTGGTCTGATTGCTTTGACATGCTGTTCTGAAGCACAGCCTTGCAATTCATCCTGAGGCTGAGGCCGTTTCAGAACATAACTGAGCAGCTAAACAGCTTCCTTGCCTTCCCAAGTGTTCACAGTGACTGCATATTGTTCTGCTTAAGTTTTTCAGTGTAACACTCATTTAAAATGACTAGCTTATGGCCTTAGGACACAGGTACATCATTGAAGAGAAGAGTACTGTGTTGGTCTTCTGCAATTATCATGCTGCCCGTCAGCTGAGCCATCTCAGCTCTCAGAAGTGCACAATCCAATGCTGTAATATTGACGGACAATGCTAAATTTGCTATGACCAAAAAACTTTCCAGTTCTGTTCATCTCCTCAGTTCATACCCCCATACCCTCCTTGCCCTAAAGTGATTATTCACAGTGCTGCTGAGGGACTTTATTTGAAGTTAGGTAGCTATTTCTTCTACTCTGTTTACTTTTAGCCCCACTCAGAATCCTGACTAGGGTCAATATGAAGTTTCATGAAGATGTGGGTTAGCAAAGGGATAAAGTGATAAAGCAGAATGGTATGGAAGAGAACAGAAAGATCTGGTGCTTCTTTGGGAAGCAATGCATATTAGTTTAAATTGCTTGCAGAGGGACTGCAATCATCACCCCCCAGCTGCAAAGTGGTGTGACTCAGCCTTAATCTCCGAAAAAGGTTGAAGCTCCCGCTTTTATGTCCTGGGTAGTAAAGGTAAGTCAGCTCTTATATATGGAATCTGTTCATCTCTTATAATGTGGATAGTGTGAGTATTGAGTATTATGTGAGTGCATTTAATTTTAAACATGCAGCTGTAAGTCCTGGAACATTCTTCCTTTCAGGGTGGGCAGCAGAGCTTAACTGCAATATCTCTCTCTGACAGAAGTCCACATTTGCTTCCTTCATGTTAAGGTTTTGCTGGTTTTTCTTCTGCTGATTATGTATGAAGAGCAAAAATAACTCTGCTGATTCCCAAGGCACCTAGGAAAGCTGGGAGCTTTGTGTCATCAATCCCTTTGTCCCACAGAAGCCACTTCCTGGAGTTAAGGCTTCACATATGGGAAGTTTAGCAGTATGAATATTGTCATCCTCACCTGCCTTTAGAAGTAATGTTATCAGAGTTACTTTTAAAACTCATGCAAACATCACAGTTATTTTTCACAAAGCAAGCCTGAGTCAGCAGCAGGTGGGTTGCTCAGAGGAACTGGACCTATAGAGACTGACACAGCCTTTGTTCAGAAGGCCCTGCATGCTATGTGACCCCCTCAAAGCTGTAACCATAGTTTGTCCTCAAACTGTCCTTTAGCCAAGTCCTCCCCATCCAACCTCCATTCATTTCAAATGTCTTCCTTTCTCACATTGCCTCAAGGAAAGAAAAGAGTGCTTCTTCTGTTATCACTAGCCACTATGACATGCTCAGACATTAAGCAATATACAGGAGAAAAGAGAAACTGTGAACCCATAAATCTCTTTCACCTTGTCACACATTCAATTGCAGGTCTTTGGTCATATAGCACATGGAAAGCTTTCTGTGGAAAAAGTCAGAGTTTTTACACTGCTCTGTTAGGTTCTTCTCTGCTGAAGATGACTATTATTACAGAGTTGGTGAACTATTTGATTTCTAAGTAATCTGAGATATTTGATAGTAGTTGGAAGCTGGAATTGATGTACAATTAATGAGAATTTAAAAAGGAAATAACTATTCATCAAATAAAAGTTTTCTGAATGGTTTCATGATTGGATTAAAACCAGTTTGCCTTTGCAACACAGAACGCATACAGGAAAGGCAAAGAAAATCCAGCCCAGTAACTCCAGAGAGAAAATGGAGCACGAGATGGGTGGCTACCTACCGTATGCCATTTTCCATCATTGATAACAGCAGGGTGAAGAGCTACTGCTTTTCCTTTGCCTAGATCAAATGAGAAATGGAGCTGTCCCCCATAAAGCTGTAGGGCTGCAAAATCAACCTGGTTCTGGTGAGCCATGTAGTAAATCAGGCCACTGGAGGCAAAGGTTCTGAGATTCAGCTGGACGGAAAGTCTAGACAATAAAATTTCACTGTTACTGGAAGATATTTCTTTTGTAGTGATAAAAGGCTTTTCTGGAGGCAGAGAACAGCCTCAACCAATTTATTATTCTGAAAGGAAACTTATTATGAAGGCCAGAAAAGAAGAATTTGCATTGATTCTAAGAAAGCATGACCTATAATGTGTTTCACAACAGGAATCAGTGCTGTACCTGTCAGAAATAGGAAAAAAAGCTTGCCACAGATGCAGACTTTGCGACTGCAGACTTGCCTACTGCCTCAAGAAAGGAAGCCATTCCAGGATAATGTGATGGCATCCATTACTATTAGCCAGGCATGCTGGGATATAATGGGCAGGCTGGGAACAGAAGGAGGCTTAAAAGGTAGAGGAGCTGATTGAGCCATTTGTTATGGAGACACTAGGCTCAGAGTACTTGGCATCAATCCTCTGCAATGTCCTTACATTCAACAGCTATAACAGAAGGGCTAGAAGGAAAATCCATTCTTTTCTCAATGCCTGTGGAGAGTTCCTGAGTTGAAAGAAGGACATTCAAGTGATTTGCAGGCTATGTTTTGGAGACCTTGTTGGGAACCTCTCAAACAAGTAAAAGAGGCAGAGAGGCTATCACATGTTAAGTCTCAACAAAATTATTCTTCTCAGTAGTCTTATCTCCTTAAGTGCACCTTCATACATGGAAGGTACACCTGCAGCAAATACAGAGGAGAGAGTGAGATGTTATCTCCATCAGTCAAAGGAGTAAGTATGTACAGAGAGGCATGTGGAAAACAGAAATCAAAATACTTACAGAAGGTACAGTCAGGCTCTTAAGTCTGAGAGGAAAAAAAGAAAGCAGAACTCTGACCATGAGTTAATAAACTCAGGACCACTACCCTGGGAAAGACACATTAATTACATTATGATGGTTATGATACTTTCTTTCATGAAGAGCCCACAGGAACTTGAAGTGGGGGCCATATTCAAAGCTGGCAATGCAGTGATCATTCATGAAAACTGTCACTGCACTTCTTGCAGCTCAATACAAAATAATACTGTGTGCATGTGTAATTCAGAATATACTCACTTCTTCCTGACAGCAGACTGATTGAAAAGTAGTGTCAAGTGGCTACCTTTGGCAAGTCCAAACTGATGGGCACCTTGAACATGATCAGGTAGTTCATCTTTTGCACAAATGACCTGTCAATAAAGGGACTTTATTAGGAAGAATAGTATCAGATGCTGACCTGCAAGTGTTGGATCGACAGTGTGCATAGGTATAACTTTCCAAGAAGCAAAACTGAGCCACAAGGTAACCACAAAGCAACATCAATCAGCTAAACTCACAATCATTCTAAGCTATTTTCAGGCTCAAAAAGAACTAGGTCTAATGATAAAGATAAATCTCAAAGTCACCACTCTTTTCTACTGATAAATGCTTGTAGTTTGAGAAGTATTCATTCACTATTTGTCTTAATTGATAGCCCTTTTGATAAAAAATGCTGGAAGACAGAGTACAATTTTAGCGTGAAAATCTTATGGACACACATTTTTGTTATGATTTGAGGGATGGATAGCTGAGTAACAGAGTATGAGCCAAAGCTATACTTCAGCTCTAAGAAGGACAACTTATTTTTTTTTATAGCCACAGTTGTATGAAATGTATAAAATCTTGCTTTCTGTTGCCACAGAAAAATGATTTCAGGAGGCTTTGAAAATGATTCATTATGAACATGTGCAGCTGCAGATGGAGAGAAGAAATGCTGCCTTCTCTCTTGAGAACAGGGACTATGTGAGAGGACACAGGTGCCATGCAAGCTGCATTCAGACACTGTGTCTCTCTCAAATGGTTTGTGCCTCCTCTTTGACACAGAGCAGAGACTGCATGTGTGTGACCAGGAAAATGTGAATGCAGAACTGCACAGCTAATGCAAATCTCAGCACAGAGCCACTTTGGCAGGAATACACTACAGATAATAGTTACTGTGAAGTCCTTCTGCTGGGAGATTATCACTCCATTTTTCTTTTTTACTGTTGCTGCCTGAAAAAACCTTACTAGATTTCAATTCCAAACGGCCAATAGGCTGCTACAATGGTTAATATCAATTTCTCTATAGGAAATTATAATCTCTAATTCACATTCATTGAACCATTCCATACCATAGAAGAAGCAAATATACACAGTCTGTACTTTAATAATACTCCACAAAGAATGGACAAAAGAAGATGCAATAGAGCTTTGCTGAGATACATACATTTTTTGTATCTGTAAGAGGTCTCTGGGGAGCTGATAAAGTCTGAAGTTCAGGTTGAATCTCAATGTCTGCTGGCTGTATGGCTGGTTTAGGCTTCTCTGACAGAAAGCAGCTGTCCATATCCACATGTTCATACTTCATCGAAGTGGTGAAATATAAAAGCCTGAGTTTGTAAAAAAAATACATTTTAAGAGGTGCAATCCCCAATCCATACATTTCCCAAGCACAAGGAGAGTATTTTACAAGATCTTTCACTAGATCTTTCAGGAGAAAGGGAAAGAAGTGGCATCTGGGACAAACAGACCGAGAACTGGCAAATAATCTGTCCATAAAACAGTATGACTAGACAACATTTTTGGAAAACCATGCTGTCTGCATATGAATGCAGATGAAACGATAGTAGAGAAAGTTGTGCTTTGTGCAGCATCTTTATAAACATTAAAAACACTTTTAATGCTATTTAGAAGTGTAGCTGGTAAGATCCATTTTCTGGCTGTTATAATATCCAGATCATGGGTATCATGCTTGTCTAAAAAGCTAGGCAAACAGAAATGTAAGGCAAGAGATTTCAAACTACATTTAATAATTGCTATACACAGTTTTCCAAAACAAAACAGTTACCCCTCGGACTTACTCCTTATTAAAAATAAGATTGCTGATACAGCCATGAAAGGAACCGGCCAGTTTTATCCCTAAGATGCCCTCTCCTGATGGAATGCCACCAGCATAAAAGTTGGAAACGTTAATGGGACTCATTTCTGCTGATGAGCCAAGCCTCAGTTCTGCAGGTTTACTTTCATCCACCTGTACAGTTATGATCCTGAAAGAGATAAAGTAGGGAAAACATTAAACAAGGTCTTAGACAGTAATTTTCAAATGAAAAGCATTCCTTTAAGCCTCAAAAAATGCCCTGTTCCAATAAACAAAGATTCCATTACATCAGTAATCCTTTCAATGTCTTAAAACGAGAAGACTACTTCTTTAGATGATTCTTAACATGCAAAGTTTTGTCAAATCTTCTATATTATTTTGAATAGCTGTGCTTTTTTCCTAATACTATTTAGCCCCAAGCTGCCTAGAGACTTCAAGAGCTTTTAGCTACACCTCTATCAGTGGCTGTATGCTGTATACAAATGCCATGTAAATCAGAACATCTGCATTAACAGCAGAAAAACATAGCCCTGATTATTCCACCTAATAAGCAAGCAAAGGCAATTCCTCTGAGAGTGCAGTGAACTGACAGCGGCATACAATAATTAAACAGGTAGTACTTTTTGCAGTCACAAGTACCTCTTATTTCGAATTAGGATGACAGAGTGTTCTTGTCCATCATTGTATGTTCCATTAGCAGACTGAATAACTACTTTCCTAGTACTTGCTCTATCTCCAGCATTAACATGCACTGCAAGATGACCATCAATCAGCATGATGGAAAAGAAAGGCTGTGGATATAATCAGAAGATTAATTTTTAACTATAACTCCATTTTCTGACACTTATTCAGTGTTTAAATAGAACATACATTGGAAAAAATTTACCTCCAATCTTGTTTTAAATAAAATTTTAATGAAATGCAGAGACTAGTAGGCATTATATTGGTATACCTCTCAGAGTACAAAGTCTTCTAACAGCAAACACAGAAGCCAGAAATTTCTGTGGTCATGATAAAAACTCCAGTTCAAATGCAAGTGGGTTTTTTTTATACCACCTCCCCACATACATATTCCTTCTCTTAGAGAAAGGAAATAAGAAGGGGCAGGTATTCCTAGTAAGACTTTGTCTTTGGATTACAGAAGCTCCAACTGTCCATCATATATAAGATAGAAACCTAACTTGATTTCACAAAATCAAAATGACAAAAATAATCCTTCCAAAAATCCTTATTTTTAGTACTTGCCAAATGTGCTTGTCTTCGTCGTCGTTTTTCCAGTCCCTTGCTGAGTCCAGCAAGGATGATGCCGCTGCTGTTCTTAGTAGCAAAAGTTGCCATCAGTTCAGATTCAGGGCTTAAGGACTTAGGTACCAATTCAATATATCCTTCATTCATGATATTCACACTACGAATAGGCTATTTTATGAAGAAGAGAATTAGTTACCGAATTTGTCCCTCTATAGTGCCCAGTAACAAAAAAAAATAAAATTCAAGTATAAATTATATTATCTTAGAATTTTAAAAAATAAATCCATTTCAACTCATTGTAAACACCACTAGTCACTGTTCCATAACAATAAAGATCAGTTGACAAAATTTTAGTCTCCTACCTCCAATACACAGCCTTTTCTTACTCCATATGAATTTCTAAGCAAGTCAAAGGTAGAACGAGATATTTCCAGGTTCTTGATGCATCCTACATATGTTCTACTATTAAGACCTCTCCTGAAACACAAAACAAGTCTTTCTTTCCAAGGAGTAGTACTTGGAACCTCCTTGGAGAAAAGATTAAGTTCTCTTCAATAAGAAAAAAAAGACCTTATTTATTAATGTTGTGCCCAAATGAAAACATACAAGGGTGTTGCCAGGTCATTTTCCAAAACTTTAAGATGAATCTTCAGCTGGAATACAATGGATTTGGTGCAAAAGGGTAACTAGCTCTCTCCTACACAGTATTTCTTTTTGATTTTTCAAGTTTGAAGGATGCCTAATTTGTTTCCAGGTTTAAGTGAGATAAATATAAGGCTGTCCTGCCATAACCCTTCACAGGCTGGTATGTGAACCAAGATTAACAAGTCTGCAGCTCTGCAATATCTGTGCAGAGACCAATTTACCTCATTGTCAAGAGCATGCAGAGAGTTTAATTCCAGTTTCTCTTGCCATGTTTATCCTTTCAGAGTGAAGCCAGTGGAAGAAAAGTGACTTTGCAAGTTCAGCACGGATGAACAATATAAAAAACCCAAACATAGAGACATACTATAAAATATGTATCTGAAATGTTTTTTGCTGATCCATTCACAATTGTTTCTCCTCTGATCTAAGATACAGAACTGAATTACAAGAATTCCTTTCTGAAGTAGAACTTTCATCCTAAAGTGCAGTTTTGCCCATTAAGGCCAGCTGGAAAATGTAAGGCTTGCACAGGTAGAGATCAAAGGAGCATTGCTGCAGACAGCAGTGCTGAATTCTTGCTACAGCCTGACCCAAACAGCAGGTGGCTGCTGTGGCAGCTGCTGCAGTGGAAATCACCCATGAAGGGGGAAAACAAACTTATCCATGATCTGAACTGCAGCATCAGATCTACCAGTGAAAAGTACCATATTGAATTTGAAGTCAAAGGACAGATAATTCTGTTGTATACACGGCCATAAACAAGAATTCAGACTTCACTGATTTTTCTCTAATTTCAGTGAAGATAGAGTTGGCAAAGGCAGAAAAGTAAGGCCCTTTACCTCACAGTCCTCGATCTTGGCAGCCCACCAATGAAGACTGGGTCCTTATCAGAGCGGTTCAGGTCTGAAGCAACCCCAGGAGATTCTCCTTGCTTGGTTTCTTTATAATTAAGGTTGTATGCATCCATGACTGCCAAAATTCCTGAAAATAAAAAGAGAGTAAAGACCTGGAGAAGGACATGAACACACATTCTTTCATTTTGGCAATCTTGTCCATAATAAAGGAGAATGTATTCCTTGACTTGGACATGTATGGACAATCTTCTTATTTTTAAAACGAGTAATTTATTGTACTTTCAGCTATTCTGTTACTCTCATTCATTCTTCTCTGCCAAAACCAAATCTGGGGAAGTCTGGAGGAAAATATATACAGATGAGAATATCTCATATCTATTAACATATACTCTTTGTAATGCATTACTGGCCAAACCTAGGCTCCAAAATACTGTTGTACTAGGTACTATTAAAATGGAGAACAGAAAATGTGATCCTATATACAGACTTGGACAAAGATCTTTCACTCTTTAGAGACCATTGATAGGTTTTTATCTGGCAGTTTCTGCACTACCTGCTCTTTATAAGGTGTGCTAAACAAAGCACAAGATTTACATTGTTGTCCTTCTAAGAGCAAAGTAACATAGGTGTGGCTGCTAAAGACACTGCCCTGGTAGTAACGAAATTTGGTTACAGTGATGCTCCCTGGAGCTATCTCAGATATTTGCATTTGTAGATGCGCAGACAGGTGGTTTTTTTCAGTCTGTAGCCTACCTTGCTTCTTGTTCCGACTGAATGAGATTTTATACCACGTTCCATTGTTGTAACGATTTTCCGTAGTAAGAGCCAGAGGTCCTGAACCTAGATCTACAGTCAGTCTCACTCTGCCATCAACAAGCTCAAGCGACAAGAAATCTCTCTGTGAGGAAGAAAAAAACCAAAACCAAACCCAAACAAACAACAGATTATATTCCTGGAAGTGAAATCTTGCAAGAGAATGCATTCTTGGCAGGTTTGGGTTACTGTGTGAAAAAGGTTTGGTAACTCTTGTACCTAGACTATTTGTTAGGCCTGAGATGCTTATCTTTGTTATATTGAGGAAAAATCAGTTACAAGTACTTCACAAGGATATCTTTTGGTTTGTTTTGCTGTTTTTCTTACTTAAATGCATAATGAGGTTAGATTACTTGGCAGAAGAAGGTTTAAATAATTGAGTCACATTTTCCATTTTTTGGACAAAGTTGAAAGTAATCTGATTTGACTTGTTAGCGTAATGATCAAACACTGCGATGTTCTTTCTGCAAGAAAGAAAGACCTTCACACAGTAAAACCAGACTTTTTGAATTGCATTAAAAGCACCCCCTCTGAACTTTAAAACTTAAGTCAGATATCATTGTGCAATGTATTCAGGCAGTGAGTACATAATGCAAATTAATAATGCAGTGACTCTGAAACAATCCATATCTAAACAAAGCTGTGCCCTTCTTCAGGGAAAAAAACCCCACCAGCTAAGTATGCAGTAAACTGCATGACATGACAGTGAAGGTCTGGAGATGGGTCTGGCTTATATTGCTTTGCAGGGAGTTTTTATTTTATTTATTTCAGTTTACTGAATTCTCATCTTATGTCTTTAATTCAGTATGTCTTTTCAATATTACATTCTTTCTGCAAGCTCAGTTCCAAAACATTTTACATTCTGAAAAGGTTCCTTCCATTGAACAAAACTAGTTTGCTGTCCCTACTGTTTCTTTTTCTTTCCTCTATTTAAATATTCATTATTTTTAGTCTAAAGTTGAAACAAATTGCTGAGAATTCTTTTCATTGTTTAATTTTGCCCTTAGTACAGGTATATTTGCTCTAATGAGTTATCCCTAGGGTTCTTGTCTTTACTCCTTTGACTTTTGATGTCAATTACAGGTGATAACTTACACAAAGGTATTAATCTAATATATGTAAGCTGAAAAAATAAAGAAAGCAAGAAACTATCAAATGATCTAAACATAGTTTTTGACAGTTTAGGAATCTTGATCCATTTTCTTACAGTGCCATTTGAAGCAAGATACAGAAGAAGCCCATTAGGTGAAAAGGTACTGAAAAATATTATAATCTGCGTCACTGTTGAGCGGAGTGCCTTCTCCACAACTGAGTATCCACTGCCATCAAAATGGAATGATGTGTCCTCATCCTGTGGGCTACAGAAGTAGAAAACCAGTTTAAAAATGTTATGTGAAAATTTGTGATTTTCCAGTAATTTTTATATAAAAGATAAGAAAAGTTAGACCATAGAATCTTTGAATGGTTTGGATTGGAAGGGTACCCTTAAAGATCACCTTGTTCCAACCCTCCTGCCATAGGCAGGGACGCCTTTAACTAGATTAGGTTGCTCAGAGCCCCATCCAACATTTCCAGGGATGCAGCATCCACAACTTCTCTGAGCAACCTCTTCCAGTGCCTCACCATGCTCACAGCAAAGGGTTTCTTCCCAATATCTAATCTAAACCTATTCTCTTTTAGTTTGAATCCATTCCACTTGTCCTGTCAGTACCTGCCCTTGTAAATAGTCTCTCTCCATCTTTCTTGTAGGCTCCCTTCAGGTACTGATCTGTCGGTGCAGCCCTTAGGCAATGTTAATAAGTGTGGGAAGAGGCTTGAATCTTGATGCTATGAATAACTGAAGGATTCCAGCCAAAGGCCATTTTATTATAAAATCTCAGAACACATGATTTAGACACGGGGGAGGATGTATACAAGATAAGTGTTCCTTCCCTACATACGAAAAAAAAAAAACAAAACACCCCCAAACTCAATGATTTCCTAGGGGAAAAAATAATTGTTACAGCAAACACCCTCTTAATTAAAACATGTCATCCATTTATCAAAATGCTTTGCATAATTGCACTTACAATAAATGTTCTATTAGCCCTTTTCCCTGCAATACAGGACTTCTAAAAAATATCTCACACAATCAAGTAGCACCCTCTGCTGTTTCTGCATGAAATATTCTGCAGAAGGGAAAATGGACAAGAATATTTATTTTAAATTCTTTAAGCAAAAAAATAGTACAATCCAGAAAGGGTACCAAGCTCAGTGGCTAGTTTTGCTATGGAATTTTTTTGTAAGACTGCTGTTTCTTACACTAGGAAACAAATAATTTTGTCCTACTGGAAACTACTGGAAAACAAAGGTACTAAAATATTTTGGTTCACTGGTAGTCCCTAATTCCAATGCACAAAAAAGAAGACAAGAATAAACTCATTTCAAGAATTATTAGTGATAAAATTCCATACGATGAAACTCTCTGACACCAGTGGAACATTCAGATTAGTGTTTTCAGAACAGTAAGTTAATGATCAGTGAAACACTGCAGTTTGTATAATTATTTTCAGTTAGACAAAAGTACAATATTACAAATGTCAATTATTCTAAATCGGGGGGGGGAAAAAAAAAAAAAAAAAAAAAAGAAAGTGAGACAAAATACCTTCCAAAACAGCCATTGCACTTGCCCTCTCTTTCTATGTAGTTCCAAAGACCAATCGATTTGCCATTCAGGGATGCCTCTCCCATGCACCCTTTAAAATGGGTCACCTTAACAGCAGGCGATTTCTGTAAGACAAGAAACACTTCATGAATACAATTAATGTTAAGTACTCTGAAAATTATGCGGCAAAAGCTCTGCTTGCTTGTTTTCCCTGAACTCTAACTTTGTTAGATATAAATCGTAACAAGAGAACAACATGTTTTAGCAAAACTATAAACAATTATCATTCAAATCATAATAGATTAGCACATAAAAATGTAAAGTAACTATGTCCTTGACCTACTTACATGCTTCATGGCATGAATAACAATGTCAAGCTAGAAGAAGCCATGGAAGAAGCAAACAGAAATCAAATCCATTGTGTAATGTCTATACATCTTGCATGCACAAACAGCCTGTTCTAGTTAACACTTTATGCAAAAATTTCCAGGGGATATTAACTTCAGGATACTAGAAGACCCTCATAGCATCTTTGCTTTATGGTCAGAGTATCTGGTATTTCTTGATGAAGTAACCAAACCATGCAATTATTTCTAACACAAAAGTATCTCTCAAACTTGTTAAAACCCATTTAGCGAATCTCAGAATTTAACCTTGATTTGCCCTCCAAGTCCTCCAATAAACATTAGGGTTGATTTGTTAACATCCAGTATGCTGGCTGTCCCTGGAGAGGTTGCAGATTTAGGTGAAGGCTTCTGATTGGAGTTCATTTCCTCTATGCTGAGTGTACCTGTTTTGCCAAACCTGTCAAATACAAATACAAATACTAATAAATAGCTTTAGAAATCAACAGGCTTAATCCACACATACATTCTCTTTCTAAGGATAAGAAAAATCCTGTCACTGAAAAACTCAGAAGATGAGTTGTGTACAACACTTACACCATTATCATTTTAGTTACCTGGTAGCATGTATTCTGTGCCATTTGTTATTGTCTATTTGAAAATCAGGGTATTCCACTCTTGTTGATCCAGAGCCCAAATCCCAAAGAAGAGCTACCTTACCACGTCGCATCTCCACTGCAAGGAAGTCTATCTGAAAAACAGCAGGGCTTATTCTAATACAGGGCACCAAATGTGCATTTTAACACGTAACATGGAGAAAGTCTTTCCAGATTCCTGTCCCTACATCCCATATTACAGGAGCTGAGTTTTAGCAAAATCAGGCCCAGCAAGTTTACCCTCACTTTTAATGAAACAAAAACCCCTCTGGTTATGTACAAGTAGGTGAATGTTTTCATTACAGATATATAGAAACATGTGATGTACACATATGTAGATGTACAGAAATATACACTTATGAGGGTATGTGAAGTGACTTACCAGTCTGTGAAAAAGTACTACATTTTACACGATAGCATGCCACAAGGAGCTAACAGTTGTGCATTTATTGGGATTATAGAGGGAGTCAGGAGGGCAATGTGACAGTGAGCCATCATGCTCCTTTTCAAGTGGGTGGAGGAACCATGCTAAAGAGGGCCAAATTCAAATACTTTCACTGTGTTACCAAGCAAATCACTTGACATACTCCAGCATGCTATATGAAAGCATCCCAAAAAAGTGTTATACTCATGAGGCTAATGGACAACACAGGAAAAGGAAGGGAGAGTTTCATGATATGGCCGAAAGACAATGCTAAGGAATCACATGCTTTTTTTTTCTCTACCTTTGAGAATCTGTGGAATCATCTAAGGCACAAAGGTATTTCTACCCCTGATGAACACATTTGTTTGCAAGGGGCTTTAATTGGTTACTTAGTTTGAAATCAAGTAAGAAAAAACATACCTACAAGTCATTTGAAACATTTGACTACCAGGCCTTCAGAAAATGTACACTAGAAACTTACCTTTCCATTGCTACCCAGATAGAAAAGCAGGTTATCTGGTTCAGCAGTTTTCACATTGAGTGTTAAGGTGTTGTAATTTGTAGATGAAATTTGGGGTTGGTAGGCACGAATGCAATCTCTGTCTGCTGAAACTGCAACTTTAATCTGGGGGGGAAAAGAAGGAAATGGAATCTAAAGAAGTCTCAGTTTACACAGTACATATTTCTGGAGGATGTATTTAGCTTCTGACCCACAAATTCAAGCCTTTTCCTGAGATACTCTCATACAATCTAAATATTCCTATCTGGATTATGTTTTAACAATTTTCTAGGTACCACTTGACAAAGAGATTGTCTCAATACACTCCCTCAGCGAGGTGGTTTGAAGTCAGTAAATACCTCAAATACAACAATAAATCTTGAGTCAAAAACTCATATATCAGTAAAAGCCACTGTAATAGCATCAGAAAATCAAGACACAAATTCAAAATGTTTTACAATAAAGGAAACAATTTCTAGTCTATGTTGAGAGAAAAGGTTTTTTAAACAAATTTAAAAGCCAGACAGTGTGCAGTAATTCAAGTTATTTCAAAGTTATGACATAGTTTACATGATTATTCACAAAAATGCATTTGTGAATATATTACAAGTTCAACTTTTTAAAGATTAAATGAAGAAATTCATATTTGTGTTGTCATACCACTAACTCCTTTGACTAATGTCTGATATGACATTGATTCAAGCTAAATGCAGTCATCTCTCCAAGGAGCCAGGTAGTGTAATGACAGAAAACACATTTTAACAGCAGAAAAGCCATAACTCCATCAACTTCATTGAATATGTCTGCAACAACTAAATGCATATAGCACACATGTGTGTATGCTTATGGACATAGATATATAAAGTTTCTTTTGTGTATTAAAAATTTACAAAAAAATCCACAACAAACTCCCAGAATTGGAAAAAGGGATTTTGTGAATACTTCTTTTCACCCTGCCAGGAACATATGGGCTTATGACACCTCAGAAAATACCATTCCCTCTTTTCTGCAGTGGATTCATTAAGCTTCAGTAGACTGTGACAGAGAAGCAATAACCATATAATTAAGAAGATTTGCAGAAAGAACTGAGAGCCCTTTTTTTTTTTGGAACAAAACCTCCCTAAACCTTACAATAACATAAACATGCTGAAGTCAAAGGCATACCAAAAATTACAGAGTGTAAAGTCATTTTCATATTCCTCTCAGTCTAATGAAATCCATAATACACTTTTTCTGCCTTTAAGGGAGCAGCAGGGATTTAAAAACAAGTATACTATTTGTCTTAATTATTCTGGATGCACAGCTGCTTCTTGCAAAGCACAATATATGGACATGATGGGCCATAGCTGGCAAATTCATTGATAGAATCAATCCTCTTGATAAAAAATTTCAAACCTGATGTTATATGGGGGTACCCCACATCAACCTCTAAAATAAACTCAAAAATTAACATCTTGTACTAAAAATAATAGCAGCACTATCTCTCCACTTGTTTCTTTCTCATCAGATCTCTCATGAGTGCTTTCTGACATACTGTATTTCATTATTTTTATAGGAAACACAAGGAAATAGTAGATAAATTACAACCTAGCTGTTCTGACAAACTCATAAATAAAGAAGAAATGTGATGGTAAAACCTTAAAATGTACCAACAACCCTGCCAGTATTATTATAGCATCAGTTAGCGCTCTTCAGACTCCAATGATACTCCAGAACAACCTTGACAGTAAATTTTATGTTCTTTATCTCAAAGATCCTCCCTGCTAAAAGTGAATGTGAAGTAGTTAAGTTTGGGATGATGGAACTTACAGATGCTGCCTGTTTGCGGGCCTGGCTGATGAGCTCTTTAATTTCAGACAGGTTTCTGTTCAGATTCTCCTCTAGCATTTTCAAAGGTTTGAGCCTATCCAATAAAAGACTTGCTTGTGCTTCAACTTCTTTAACTTGTTTTTCAGCTGTGATTGCTGCAAAAGCACCAGTGAAATGCTGAGGCAGGATGAAAGCAAAAGATACTGTTCATTGTTAAAATACTTAGCCAAGGTGGTCTGTTTCCGATCATTTTGATTTCAGCAATTTTAAACATCGGTAAGGAATATACATACATGTGAAACCTCTAAAGGTATTTAAAAAAAACAAACACATTTTTATTGAATTAGGAAGAAACCTTCAGTCCATCAGACTCATATTTAATGCCTATTAAAATTGAGTGCTAGTACTGCTTCTGCAGGAAGTGACATTCCTATAGAGCAATGAGGCAGTAAACTTACCAGCTTTAGATGAATCAGTAATAAGTTCACTTGTTTTCCTCAAAGTGTCATTAACTTGGGACAATGTAGAAGAGGTACTCATTAGCTTTTGACTGAAATCCCCAAAGTGACTTAAACCCACCACAGCACTGGTGTTTGCAGACACAGCCAGCTCTTTCACTTCAAGCATGTACTTCCTTGTATCTGAAATACAGTTCCCAGGATAAAAAAAAAAATTCACAACTTTCATAAATATTTGGGACTAACAAATGCCTGGCTTCATAACAGCAGTTACAAACATAGTCAAAACACTAGAAATGCTGTCAGTTACATTCTTTTCATAGTAAGAATTGTATTTTTGTTGGGGAACTCGATTCTGACTATCTCAATAGGAAGATTATATGAATACATCAGGCTCATAGTGTTTAATTTTTTTAAACGAGTGTTGGCATCCAGAGACACTAGTCTGAGACATACATTTTGAATCCTACACAATCCTACAGCTTTTGTTTTGGGCTACAATCACATATGTAGTGAGTGCACCACTCCCAACCTCAGCCTGGGCCTTATACCCTCTGCGCCCAGAACAGTGGGAAGATGCTACAGCTGGCAAAAAAGGCCTGAGTTAGGCCTGCAAGGATCCTCCTTCACCACCAGTACCCAGAACCTCAACAGGACTGCGACTGCCACTCTTGACCAGACTGCGATCATCATCCTCACCAACAGGTTTTCCTTTCCTTTTAACTTTGCACTCAGGGGTACCACGTGGCGCTCAGCAAAGGGGGTAACAAACACTGTTCTGTTTGTTCCCCAGGGTGCTGGATTATACATCTGGGTTTTGTGGGTTAAAACCAGGGTTTTTTTCTCTGTATCACTGTATTTATTGTAATCCTTTCAATAAATTGCAGTTCTGACTTGTAACCTCCTCTAGAATTGGGTTAATTTCTTTTGCTGGTTTACTTTTAAACCAGCACAGTAGCTTTATGTTAGATAGCATCCTGCAATTAATATCCAGTGTAACTTTATCACTAATATCACCCTTTAGCATGAATTAAGAGTCTGCATTGCAAAATGAGCATTTTAAGGCTTTGAATTTAGCATTCTAATCCAGACATACACAATAACCAAACAACACTGACAGGAGGTCTTATCAGTGTTTTTCTAGCTCTAAAACCTTGTTAAGGTTAACAAAGTATTTTGGACCCTCTTACTCACAACTTCAAAGTAATTTTCTCTATTTCCATGAAATCTAGGCCCTGCCTTTATTCAAAATAATGACTAAAAAAGGGGCAATTCTCATGTTCTGGAAAAGCCCAGAAAAGTACATTCCAAGGAGTTAAATGAAGATAGCATTTACAGGAAGAAAACATTTAGGTTCAGACTTGGAGTTTCCCAGCACAGTACAAACAATCTCAAAATAGGTCACCAAAGAAAGAAAAATCTGACAGTTCTATTTATAAATGTCTTTGCATGAGGGATCAAATCTTTTTAGAACTTCACTCTCATCTCATACCAGTGTAATATTGCTATCAGAGCCTCTCGTGATTACGGCAATGTGAAATGGGAATCATATTACTGACCTTATATGATAACCCAGTTATGTCTAATGGGTTTACAAAAAAAAAAAAGTTAAAATATTCATTGTAAGAGAGTAGGATCCAATAGAGCTTATTTCTAGGTCTCTGCAATCAATGAACAGAATTTTATTATAATTGTACTAGACCCTTCTGTAATAAGGAGAGTATCAATATAAATTTCACTTACTGTTTGGCAATACTCTTAGGGTCAACAGAGAATCATTAAGTTGGTTAACAATTTTATTAGTACTTTCTTGAATCTTTTCTATCTTTTTGTTCAATCCATTCAATCCAAATAAAAGTCCTGTTGAAAGAAATAACATATGCATAAACAAATACCATACAACCCACACAAACACTAAGTACAGGGCTAACAAGCGTTCATTTATTTAATCAATGGAACCCTCCCCTCCTCTGGCCTCCAACAGAAAGAGTATTTTACAAACAGGAATGCAAAATGAATGCATTCCTGTGAACAGATAAGCTCCTGGGAGCACTTTTCTGTTCAAAGCTATCTTTTCTGGCCAATTTCATGCAACTGGATTGGTAGAAGCATAGTGAGGAAAAGGCTATAAATTAAAATGATTCAATAATTGTGAATTCTTAATAATTTTCACTAGAGTTCTTCACATTTTGTGGTATTTGACAGAAGCCAAAGAAGTGGGTTCGTTTATATATATTTATGATCTGTTTGCAGAATCCTTTCACGAGAAATAATAATACGTAGAACAGAAGGAACAAATAGGTATGTATTTCTGTCCATCTGAATCACATAAACTGTATACATATTTGTAAAGCCATCGATATTAAAAGATAAGACCATTTTGCAGTTACAGTTTATCTCTGCGAAACCTTCACTTTCTGTCTCATTTTGTCCAAAATTTAACTCGGGGTCTGCTTCTGCTCCTACACAAAGTCTGTGTTCAAAATGCTTTTGAATTTTCATGGTGTAGACTTTAATGCCTTGCTGGTATCTTTGGAGTAACAAAAAACCCAAAAGTATTTTCAAATTTATGGAGACAAAGTTCAGCTTGGTTTTGTATTTCAGCTGTGTAGAAGGAATAAGTGAAAATGATTATGATTTAAATGTATCATCCTTCATACTTGTGCAAATCCATGATTTATTGAATAAAAATGGATTAATTGGTTTTTTTCAAGAACTACACTTTGTCTACTTTGTCTACTGTCTCTTAGTTATTTAATTCATAAAGTTTGTGAAAACAGCCATTTAAAGAAAGCATTGCTTCTAGGTAAATGAGGTATAGCGAAGGCCAACTTCTTACGTATTTACAGAGAAAAAAATATATTCTTACCCAAAAAATTAAAATACTGCATCTCCATAGCACATTAACCTTCATTACATGAAAATACATACATAGTATTTTAGCTTATGCTATTTTTTTAAAAAACCCACTACATAAAAATGACAAACCTCCATGAGACAGAAAACAGAAAAAAGAAAGCAGAAATGTTAACTCTAAAGAACTGACCATCACTTTTTTTCTTCAGATTTTTAGCTTCATTCTGAAATTTGGAGCTAAGCAGTAGAGTTTCTTTCCCAAGTAGACTGAAAGACTCCTCTGGCTGAAAAACACAGACACTGAGTTGCCACATAGGAAAAACACTAATTCAGCTGAAAACACGTAAGTATCTGCAGATATCTACTTCAAGTTACCGAACATTCTTGTCATTTATGAGATACTCTATTCATTACCTTAGAAAGCACCAACTAAAAAAATACAAGTTGCAATCATTTATCCAATAATGTGACATTGAATCTCTTTGCAAGTTAATAAAAAATATGAACAGTGATAGCAATTCAGTGTAGTCTTTTGGTACATCAATAATTCTAGTTTCAGGCCTAATTCAAAATTTCCAGCACTGAGCACTTTAAAGTGAGATATTACAAAATCCCAGTCTTAAAAGTCTTCCTCTAATCCATTTCTCCAACAGAAAAGGTCTGGGAGAATACCTTGAAAGATTAATATTGTACAAAGCTTTTAATAAGACAGAGCACTATATAATAACATACTCAAAAAGCAATGCCAACTATTTTGATCGTTATCATGTAAATGCACTGTCACATATTTGTTTCTGCAGATATAATGCACATGACACTTGTAAAATACAGCCCATTCCTTCCTATAGTTAATAATCAGTAGAAGCAAAAAGAGATATAAGGAAATGGAATAATAATATGAAAGTAGTAAGATCAGACTGGAAAACAGTCAGGTCTTTTCAATCTACTGTTTCAATAACAATCTGATAATCTTTCAAGGCAGAGGGATGGTAGATGAGACACAAACATACATTTGATAATGAAACATCATCAACTAAGCAAAATAGTTGTGACTGAGAATACCTAGATAGAAATGAAAGAAGTCAAATAAGGAAATAGTTGAATAATTCCAAAGGTGGAAGGGAGCACTAGAGGTCTGGGAACTTAATTTCCACAGGAATGCATGTCAGATAGAAACTCTCAGAGAATAAAATCCAGCCTAACTAGCATTAGACAGTAAAAAGCAAACAAACAAAAAAGAAGTAACTGAGGAAGAGAGAAAAGCCAGGTAAACAGAACTTGAAATATGGTATCATCACTGCCTTGGAGTACGGGTTCAGGATGCAGTATATACTAGTTGGTAGGACAGGCTGCCACCAAGAAGGACACATGCCTTCATCATGAAGACTCAGGATTCAGCAAGTGAAAAAATAATTAGAAAAAATATTCCAAAATAAGAAGGGAAAAATGTACATTAAACTAATATCAATACTTACTAAATCCAAGGGGCCATTCACGACTCTAGATGCATCGTCTGCCAAACTCTCTGTTCTTTCAATCACACTTTTAACACTGGAGTGGGTGTAGATAGCAGCAGTTGTGTTCAGAGTCACATTTCTTACTTTAGAGAGGCTACTAAATAGACAATAAAGAAGTATTTCTGGTTTCAATCAAGCACTGAGTTCCATGTCTTCAAGTATAACATGCATATCTTTCCAGACTACAATGATGCGTTCTGAAAAAAACGAGTATACCTTGCCGGATGTTGCATAAGGGTCTTTAAATTCATTATTTTGAACTGAAAAAATCAGTTCAAAGGTTCTCAATTATGTGTTTTTCCCACTTTGGTACTTGTGTGTTTAATTCCATTTCATCTGGTTTTGGGTTTTTTTCTGTTTTGTTCCTTTTAGTTTATGGTCAGTTTTTCAATTTATAAAGACACTTAGAACAAACAAATCACATCTCCTAAACAGAACAGAAACAGGTCCCTATCTGGAGCTCAAAAACTAAGTAGAGAAATACAGACTCTAGGAGGAAATTACAACCATCTGAAAGCTATGCTGTATTAAATTTTGCTCTATTGAATTTATCTGGCTCTGGTGAAGTCAAAAGTTGTTCAATATTACTTAGAGCAAAATTTTATACTCTCAAACTTAAAAATACACATCAACTTTCCAGTTCAATATAATTTAACCTTTAAAACATATATGCTGACTTTAAAAGACAAAACAGCAAGCATCCTAGAAGGATTCCTGGGATAGAAAATTCATTTCCACTGAATTAACTGGAATGACTTAGCAACTTCCAAATGCTACAAGTGCATCTGAGTGGACTTGAGCTTGCAACCAACTCATTTCTGCAAAGTGCTTTGAAAGCAACAATAATAGAGGGATAGTAAGAATAGCTTCTTGATGAGATTCAGAGGTAAATTGTCAAGAAGTTTTCATACACTGGCTAAAAGTTTTTCAAGCTATACCATAATATACTCATTGGGCATTTAATAATTCATTAGTTAGCGTATAAGTCAGACACATAAAATGCAAGACTAATGAACCCTCCACCACATAATTTAATAATGTAATTTAATACATTAAAAGTAAAAAGCATTTGAAATGAAATGGGGAATAAAAATTGATCATAGATTCAATTGGATTGGAAGAAACCTTTAAAGATCATCTAGTACAACTTCCCTGCCATGGGCAGGGAATTTATTCAGTGGATTAACCTACTAGCTATTTATATTAAATCTGACACTAATGTAAACTCATGATTTCATAATTCTTGAGTTTATTACCTCTCTAGTGCATCTGCAAGTCTTTGGAACTGGGTGGCATGGTCCTCAGCTCTGTACACTAAGTCAAGCACTCCTCTCACAGACATCTGCATCACCAGCTCATCCACATGATGTCGCAGCTTGCTGCTCCATAGGGATAACCCATCCTGGTGGACTTCCAAGTTCTGCGAAACAAAACGTTTTCTCTTTCTTTTTTTCACTAGTAAAATACACCCGTGAGTGTCAAAGAGGACATTAAAACTTAAGGACTTACAGATGTTGAGTTCTTTATGTCTTGGGCAAGAGCAGCAGCAGCATTCACTAGGACTTTCCCTTCTTTAATGAGTATAGTTGAGACTTCTTCACCTTCCATTATATTTAGCTTTTTGTCCTATAACATAAGCCAAGTGGTTTATATTAGTTTGTAAAGTCAGCTAGTGCAGACTGAGTTCACATAACATGTATTTTGGTTTTCAAACAGGGATCTAGTTTCCTTTGAGTTTGTAAGGTATCATATATATTAAAATGTTTAAATATGTAAAAAAAACCAACCAACCAAAAAAAAAGCTTTTATACACACTCTCGTATTTGATAGCTCTTATGCAACAACACTGACTGTCCAGTCTTACATTTAACTCTGCCAGGTTGCTGGAGATAAGAGGAAACAAGCGATTGGTCTCATTGATGTTAGCGAGTGCCTCATTCACCATGTCCTGAGCATCTTGAAGTCTGTTGTTGTGCTTTGCTAAGAGCTGGCTTGCATCCATTTTTAGTTCAGCAAGCTCCTGCTGGGGTTTAAGATACTCTTTCTGAACCTGGATCAACAAGTTTTCTGCAGATCTGACAAAGGGAGGAATAAGAAATTAAATGCAGAATGAGAAAATTAGGCATGGATTTCTCAAGGAAAAAATGGAGATGTGAAATTAATTTAAATGCATCTTCATACAAAAGTCTGCAATGTATTTCTATAATAGCATACATGCACATGGTAGCTTAGTTATTCATCTTACCACACACCTAGATGACTGCCTGGGAGAGAGGACAGTAATACAGTTCATAAACTTTGTATGTGATGACCAGAGGGGGAAGGGGTTAGTATAAATCACATTTGCTTGGTTTTAAACTGAGACATCCCCGATACCAAAATCTCTGTGAAACTTCCCTCTGGAACTGCTCTGTATCTGAATTGTAGTGTTCTATATTTTGAATGTAGGATCAAAACATCAGTTACAAGAATTGACACTGGAAAGAAAGAGGTAACCAGAACTGAAAGACATATACCAAAGCAAATATACCATTTGCCAAAGCAAAAGAAGCCTAGTTTATGACAGTTATACAAAACAAAACACATTCCATCTTTCTTACTGAATAGCAGCTGGTATGTCCTAACAGTAATAATTCAAAGTCCTTACAATCAGAAGCCATAGCCTTAAAAAAGTTACAAGATTTAAAGTATTTGACAAATCAGTAATGTCTTCTGTTTCAGCACAGAGTAAAAAGGTCAAAGGTCCCTTATCAAAGAACTTTCAGAAGTTTCAACAGAGCCTATAATTGAAAAAGTTAAATTTCAAGCACTTTGTATAACAGCTTAAAACTGATGTTGAAAGTTCTAGTAACATTCTGTCACTGTGCAACTATGCAATTTTGAGGCATTTTTTAAGTGGAAAAAAAGCTATTTGAAGTTCCTAATAAATGTGAGACTAAATGGTATATTTCTAGTCCATTTTCATGTCTATTTAGCTTCTATACAATTCTATATTCAGCTCAAGAGTCTGCTGAACAAAATGAGACATGATACCAACACAAAGTCTGTCCTGCTTAATCCAAAGTGCTTAAAGAAAAGACATATTTTCAGAAATATTCTACTTTGGTCGAAATCTTTGTCCCCCAAAGCCATTGTTAACATTCCTACAGTTTTTGGTGTGCTGTGGCATTACTTAGTATTTTTAAAGCCGAAACAAAAATTTTGCTGACTGTTGGATCAGCAAATTTTTTATCTTGCCAAGTCTGACAATAAGCACTAATAATTAACAAAAAGTCATTTCAAAATAGCTTTCAAACGGGGACAAATCAAGACAACAGAATACAATCCTAAAGAGTGGCTCAGAATGCTTAAATAAATGCCCTTGTTTCATCTGCAAATCCATGTGATGCATATTACAGAGACAATAAATCATCATGTCCTTCAGCAGGCGTGACATATCCTGGGCTTGCAATTGACTGAGACAGTTTTATGACACCTCCCAGCCAAAATCAACAAGGAGATTTGTATTAAGAGCCAGATCTGAAACAACCTGAAACCAGTGAGTCTTTTCACTTATTGAAAGGGAATTTTGTATCACATCCAAATGAACAGGCTTTTCCTATATTAGTATCCCATAGGATGACCAAATATCATCAGATTATGTAACTCCAAACTCAAAGACCAATATAGCTCAACTTGGGTTAACTATCTGTCGCACTGCCGCTTATTACGGCAAAATGTTTCTCCAGATATCTTTTCAAAAAGCAGTGTTGCAGCATAGTATCAACAGACGTGAAATAAAGTTTTCAGTGGAACACTTACTTTAGGACTCTCGTAGCATTACGGTGCCATTGAACAAAATCTTTCTCGCGCAGTGCATCCAAAAGGGCAGAAATATCATCCTGTAGTCTCTGAGATGTAGCATTTGAGAGTGGGAGATCCAGGCCAAGTGTTTCATTTAGTGACATTGCAACTTCGGCAAGTACTAAGTAGGACAGTAAACAATTTAGTCATACCATTAAAACAAAGAACCCATGCGACTCCCCTGTGCAAGCTGCAGCATTTTACATGTAAATAGTTCTTCTGAAGTTGCAAATGCCCTTCTAAATATTGTAAAGAATTGGAAATGTGTTAAAAACAGGATACCTTTGATAGTTGTATGTACTGTGTCAATAAAGCCAGTCAGTTCTTGACTTTTATTCCTGGTTTTCTGAGTCATTGTGTTGAGTTGCCAAGCCTTTTTCAAAAACCTAGTCGTCTAGAATAAAATCAGAGATAATCTTAGAGAGTTCTCCTAAAACACTGATTAATTCATGACACTTGCCTATGGGTTTTATGGGTTTTTTTCCCAATATTGAGAATACTTAGTGAGAGGAAACAATGATTTTTTGATAAGGTAGATCTAGCTGAATCATAAATCCCTGATGCTTCCGTGCTTGCCAATGCCTTAATTGCATTTAAAGTTCCAGACTAAGATCAGTGAAGAATTGAGTTATCAATTTTTTTCATAATCAATAAGCTAATAGTTACCAAACCTATTTCTTTAAGCAAGCAAATATTACATAATTTTTTTCAGCTACAACTACTGTTTCTTAAGAAAATCACTGTTCTGGGTACATCACTATTAACAATAACAACACTATTAGTGGAAGCACCTAGTTAGATTCTGTATACATAGTCAGAAAATTATAGGAACCTATGGTCAGCAAATGAGATCTAATGGCTGAAGTACTACTGCCAATTTTCTATCTACAGTTATTCTCCTGTTAAAACTGAATAAAGAATACAAATGTTGCCTACTTTTCCTGCGAGTTTTCAACAGATTTGGTTTTGCTGAGATCATTTTAAACACAGTATTACAGATATCAAGGACTTTTTGGTTAATACTCATCCATGACATAATTTTGAACAGGCTCCACGTGTTACAACCAGTGAGAAGGAAGTATCTCACTTTCTCCAATTTTAGGACCTTAAATGAACACAGTACAGAAAACTTAAGAACTTTAACAGAAACCAAGTAAATCTCCTGTAAAATACCACAGACCACTGCCGTTTGCAGGACAATTCCACAGAGTAACTAAGCCCCCTCTTCAGGAAGACTACAGAATGACTGTTCAGTTTACTGAACTCTATAGATTTAAAACAATTTCTAAACAGCTCTCTGGCATTAATCTGTTACGCTATGAAACATCAAATGATCTCTCCAGAAAGGCTAAGAATAAAAAAGCCAGCACCTACCTCTTCATGCAGCTGATCAATTCCTCCTGATAAACTCAGAAGACTTTCTTTTGCTGTAGCTAATGAGTTAGCTGGATCTTCTCTAGGAACTATAGATCTCTATGAGAAACAAGAAAGAACAGCTCATTGTAATTTGAAGACTTTGTTGTGTGTCCAGAGAAGTCCTGGGAAGAAAACAGCTATACACACTATTTAGATTATTTGTGTATTTAAAGGGACTAATTTGAAAAGCACATAAGATGACAGAAAATAATTACATACATACAGGTCATACAACACAGTGTACCATTTCTTTAAATAAACAAGAACTCAGCCATATCATATTTTCAACTGAGTAAAAAGAAAGGAAGCAACATTTCTCCTTTCCTGATTCTTAATTTCACCCCAGTCTGAGCTGCCCAAATAAACTATTTTGAGAAGTTCCAAGGCCCATCAAATGTTTCTACGCAGCCCCGTAGCTGCTACTGTTTCAGCAGCTGGTCTTGTCAGAACAGCTGCATTTAGGCTGTATCCATGAGCATGACCCTGGAGATCAGCAGCCCTGTGCATCCCTTCATCAAGGAGAGAATAATAGGCTGTATTTGCCTTCAAGGTCACCTCAAAACTGCTCTATATAGCAATAAATAGGCCATTGTACCCAGGACTATATTTGATACAGTCAAGGCCTGCAACAGAATGCCACTTCTCTGAAGGTGCAGAGAAACTGAAGTCATCTCCTTCAGAGCGAGCAAGTCTAGGAAAGGTTGTTTTTACATTACAAATGCTTCAGAGCCAATTATCGTAAATACCATAATAAGTACAATTTTGTCCAGCTTTTAAAAGAAGTAATACAAGTGTATTCAACAGTCAAATGGAAGTTTCAAGTCTTTTTCTAAGTGTGAAGGAAGAACAAGTGAAAGTTGAAGCTCTTGAGCCTCTTGGAATAAAGCACAGCAAGTTTCTGTAAAAGTCTAGTTCAAAAAACCAGAATGGGACAGCAACCAAGTTTAGGCATGTCAGGAGAAGTAAAGCAGGAGGCTTTAACCAGAAAAACTGAACTCCTGAAGCCCTCCAGTGGACTGGAGATGCAGAAACAATGAGGAGTGGGTAATCTGATTTGATAACTTTCTCATTACTGAAAGACTCACACCTAAGTGATAGAAAAGAGGAAAAACTCAAATCCCTGAGCTACCAGCAAGAGGCAGACACAATATAGTGCAGGTGACAGTCCATCAGGGAAGATCTGTAATTCACAGAATTAAACTCAGGGATTTTCTGGCTTCCAGCCACAATTACTTTGGTACAAAGTAAAAGACAAGATAGCATTTAATCCCCTAGAAAAAGGGGAATATCTGCTTCCGAACAGAGAAAAATTACAAGTCTACAAACTCACTCTCAAGATTAAGTTGTTTAAAAAACATTGTGGCTTCAGATAAACAAAATTACATCTTAGTCTCAAGAGGTTTTATATCACTTTTAGCACCCAACTTTCAAGAAAGTGACAGCTGGCTTTGATTCGATTTTCATATAAAAAAATGTATGTACGAAAGGAGAAACTTAAACTGCCTTTATTTTTACATAAGATTTGACTTTGCTTTGCAATTAAAGTGCTAAATAAAAGATACATATTGAATAATGTTCCAAGTTCAAGACGATGATGCTCCTATATAAACACAACGATTACAGAAAGCTAGTCAGTTGTATCCTTGAAGTATAATAATTCAGTATATTTATGCCTTAGGACATAAGAGAAGCATAACAAGCTTTAAAAGTAGAAGGTTAGCAACTAAATCTAAAGGATAAGAGTATCTCTGCTGAAGCATAAGCATGTAATTTAATGAAGTTTGACTTCAACTATTGTAATAATTAACATTTTGAAGTATACCAATTGCAATTCATTCTGCCTTACATCTTAAACCGAAGAAATTTTAATTCAAAATCTGAATTTGCTTCATTTGGCAGCACAGACAGGCTCACATTGTTTTGATTTTGATGCTATATACAAAGAAAATAGCTTTGTTTCTGACTCAGAGCTTGTCTGCTTGACTATTGTTGAGAAGACTCTTACCAATAAAAGTTCCTAATTTAGTGGTCATGAAGTAGGGAGGATCCTGTTAATCTCTGGCTTTGTGCAGGGACCACACAAACTTAATCCTCAGCAACAATAAATGGCCTTCTGGAATCACAAAATGTGGTATTTCATGCTTTGTTTAAGGGGGAGAGGAGCTAAAGGGACGCTTGCTTCAAGCAGCCTGGAAGTGCCCAACACTGAAACATTCTAACTACATTCTGAGGACTTTAGTATCCTGAGATGAGGATAGAGTAAGGCCTTTTGACTGCCACACAACTAAATAGGAAGTAAACTGCTGTACCCCAAGCACCCTGGCTAATGAACAAGCAGCATAGCACTCTAGGGGAGGATTCAGGGGACTCTCAGCGAACAGCTTCTAAATCTATGCCTTGGCAGCTCTATATAAAAGGGACCAAAAAGGGAGAACACCTAGCCTGATGTTTCTATTCCACTGCTGAAAATTAATCCCCCTGTTGGGCCAGATTTCAGAATGCACATAATGCAGGTGAAGCACATTCAGTTATCATATTGCTGATTGAAAAATATATTAACTCATTTATTTAAGTTAGTTCAACAAATGAGAAGAAACTAATACAGGCAGCGAACATAAGGGTCTTAATTAGATATCACTTACACATACATGTATTCAAGACATTCATATCCAAGAGTGCTTCTGTGAAATTACCAGCACACATGAGTGGCTGCAAGTTTTGTTTTAAAGGTGTGACTAAGTATTTCTACTATTTACATATTCATTTTACCTTCAGATATTTTGTTGCATTCTCCAAGTCTGACAATATCCCATGGGGCACAGGGGCAATACCAGTGAGGTTCACTGAAAGTATGGTCTTGCTGAGATTATCCAAACTGTTTAATAAAACTCCTGTGCAGTTGTCATCACAAGCTAAATAAACAATTTTAAGAGAATGAAGCAATATTAGTATTAAAATAAAGCAAAAAATACTGAAATTTTGATTTAGACAGTTTGGGTCTTCACCATTTGAATTAAGGGTGATAAAGTATAATAATTCTGAGTATACAGATTTGTAGTCGTGTCCTCCTTTTCCTCTTTCAGAGTGAACTTATTCCAAACATATTCTCCTTACTTTAGCACACATTAAAGCCATTGTTGTTCCTGCTACTATTGAGCTGCTTGCTGTATTGTAACCTTATTGAGCCTATTTAGCTATTTTGCTTTAAATCCGGGTTGAAGTCACTGACTCTCTATTAGGTTAGAAAGATTGGAAATTCAAGCCTATAGTGCTCTAATTCCATTTATTCTCTGTATTTTTTTTTTACTTATACAAAGCAAAATCTGAGTTCTAAATGCCAATTTGTTGTAAAAGCAGACTACTGTACTACATACGTCTTTCTGCTATTTACCCTCTTATAAGGAATTTCAAGACTAATTACTGGTGGAATATGACTAATTATTGATGAAGAATGCCCATAAACTTGGGATAATTCAAAAGTATTATTATGGCAACCTCACATCCAAAGGTTCAATGACATAGCACTTCAACATTTTCCAATAAAAGGTATTCTATAGTCAGTAAAAAAGCATTAAAATGATCTTTCTTAAACTCATCTGTAATGCTAAATAAGCTATTTTGAGGATTAACTGCTTGTATAATGTTATGATCTCTACCGCAGTTTCCTCTGTGTTCACAGAATGGTCGAGGTTGGACATGACCTCCAGAAAATACTTTGTCCAAACCCCTCTGTTTTAGAGAAATATTAAGTTGCTAAGATTTCTTTCCATCACAGAAAGGAATGACAACAGAAAGGGCATGATGACACCACAGAAGCTTTCAAGGAATACGCACACAAATATCACTGCAGTACACCAAGGCCCATTGGGAAAGTAAACAACTTAAAAATCACCTACAAACACACTCGTCTTCCACAAGAAGATGCCTTGGTTCACACTCCTCACAGAGCTGTCCTGTCACTCCTGGCTTACAGAGGCACTGGCCAGTTGCACGGTCACAATTGTCATGAACAGAGCCACTTGGATTGCACTGACATGGATGGCAGCTGCCACCAGGGAGCTGAGGGTCACCATAATAGCCAAGGGAGCACCTACACAGAGATGAATGGGACACTGAACATCAGGGGATATTCATCATGAAATCAGAAGTTACATTTACCTTTACGAATCACTAATTGTTGTTGTGTGGGTTTTTTTATCAGTATCTCAACAGTAACTAACAAATTGCTGTAAATCCCTGAGCACTCATTCATATACCTATTTTTGAATACTGAATAGTGCATTCTGAGTACAAATATGGTGCATATTAATCAAACTGTCCTTGGGAGTCAGGGATAAATGAGGATATCACATGTAACTCACCTTTCACAATATTGTCCTTCATATCCTGGGACACAAGCATCACAGTGGTAATCCTGAACACCTTTCAGGACACAAGTGGGACTAAAACTGAAGGGAAAGATAAGTAAATACCTGATGGCACATAAATAGAACACCATACAAAGACAGATAGTAACTTCAGCCACAGGTTAAATACTGTAAGCAACAGCATCTTCTGCTCAATCTGACACAGTGCTCTAGAATTTGTACTTTAAATTGTCTGTATTAAGTTTGCTTTCCCAATATGACTCCATTACTGAATAATATGCTGAAGCACCTTAGGGCCTTTATTTTAAAAGGTAAGACAATGAAAAATGGATACTGCACAATATGGCCATAGCATGTATCTAACTGAGGCTTGCATGAGGACACCAGAGCTCCTTAACTCTCATTCTGATTGAATTATACAAAAGCAAACAACAAATACGCTTTACAAGCTTCTGAAGAAAAAACAGCCTACACAGCTTTTCAATTTTCAAAATGCAAAGTTAACTGTTCCTCCACCAAACAAACAAATGTATAAATTTCAGACAAAAGAGTACTTGTTCTTCCCCTAGGATTGATGTCATGAAAAGTTCCTGCATTGACAGGAGATGGCGTGAATCTTTGTAAATACAAAAGCACTGTTCTTTAAATGAAGAAAGAGATACACATCTGAAACTAAACAATGCAGAGCAACTTACTCCATTATCTATAAAACAGACTATGTGGCTGATTTACTCTTAGAGGAAAAAATTGATTCATCTATGTGTTAATCTTTTTATTTTAAAACCTCAGTTACCACTAGCTGTGAACAACTCATACTGCAAGCTCCATTTACTAAATAAAATAGATATCTTTCAAATGTCTAAAAATTAAGGACAAGTAATAATTAATTCCTATTGTCATAGTGTGTGAGAAGTAGGAGTTTAAACATACAACACAAGAAATAGTGAATGGTAACATGTAGCTTAGATTTAATAAGTTCTGGTTACCTAACAGGGTTGACTCTGGGGCAGGCACAAAGAGAGCAGTCATTGACAGATCCAGTCACTTTCCCATAGTAGCCTGGGGCACAAGCACTGCAGTAATCACCAACTGTGTTATCTCTGCAGTTCTGATACACAAAATGGAATTCAGACAGTTTAACAACAACAAACAACAGGAGTAACTTCCCCCCAATGAATACATGTATACAGTTTTCAGCAATAACCTCTAAATGTCACTACCCATTGGTTAGCATTCTCTGAGTGGAGGAACCTTTTATGCAAAAATAAACAGAATGCCAGGATATTTCCTCTTATGTGAATGCCCCTTCAAGCACAGTGACCTAATTTCTGTTCTAAATTTCCATTCAGGTTTATATATTTCTTATTCCATTAATCCAATTCAGGGCAGGACATCACAGTACGAAACAAAAAATTTTAAAAGAAATCCTCCCAAAACCGAAAAAACCAAACCAAAACAACGTTCCTCAAGTAAACAAACAAACAACAACAACAAAAGAACCTGATGGGAAAATAAACAGAATACAGGGATGAAAAATACAAGTTTCAGTGTTTTATCAAATGCATCTGAATGCTGCAAACAAAGCACATCCACAGTTAGGATTCACAGACAATACATTTAATTTGCCAAGAATACTAATCACTAACCAATCCTATTAATAGTAAAAATTAAGTTGGTATTATAAATGCAATTTAACTAACTTAGTCCACAAGTGAATAAAGTGAATAACAACAATAAACAGTAGCAATGCAGCCTCCTATTGTATGGAAGCAGAAGCCAGAGGTAAAACCCAGCACTTTTGACTACACCATTCAGCTGAAGTCTAAGCAGTATTCTGAACACATAGGTGACTTGCCAGCCCTGCGACAAGAAGCTGAGAGGAAGAATGGCGAGTATTCACTAGTGTGAAAGACCTATGCATTTTGGCCTGGTTGGAGTGAGAACCTTAGTTCTTACTCATGAGATACATACTTTTGAACAAACCTGAAACCAAAAGAATGCTTTACAGAAGTCTCAAGGACTAAAGAGATTCACTTAAAAAAACTGACTTCAAGAATAAATTCAGCATAAGTTGACTTTGAAGTAATGAACTCATCACTGAAAAAGACAAACAAAAACAAACACAAAAAACCCAAACAAAAACATCAAAAAAATTAGGAAAAATATTGAGCAATACCAGGAAAGAGACTTAATGGACCTTATTTGGTTAGTTGAGAATTTTCTGTCCACAGGGCTGTCAGACCACAAGACAGAGGCAATGTGTTAGCCATATGTGGCCACCCTTTGCAACTTTTGGGATAAAATGAGAAAGTGAGCAAATTCACTTAGCAGAGGCATATCCTTATGATACTTCAATCTCTGGGTGTTCAAAACGCCTCACTCACAGCTGCCCAGAGAATTCTCTTCCTGAGAGACAAAGAATTTGCCTTTGACTTAGTCTGAAATATGGTATGGCTTACTGCTTCTGTTGTTGCTTTTTTTTGTGTGTGACTAAGCAGACCTTGCCCAGAAGCCCAAAAAGTCTCATAGAAAAAACAGATAAACTGAACTGATAAACAAGTACTAGTAAAACTAAAATAATGATTTTTAATATGCTAGTGCCCCAAAACCTTGCTAATTTTACTGAAAGTACCATAAGGAAATCTATTCAGATTTTCCATTTTTAAGAGCTGGGAGGGGTGAAAAATCACACTTTATCTGAATAGTAAAGCCATATACTTCTCCCAGAAGCTCCTTCCATGGTCACTGGCACTGTATGCTCAGGTGAAATCAACAGAAAAATGCACAAAATGTACATACCAAGCACTTCCCAGTTTTGGGATCACAGGTTTCACTGTGGTTGTTGCACTGACATGGCACACAAGGTGCTATCAGAGTATGAGGGTCTTTTACAGCAAGATCTGTATGCTTTCCCCTGTAGTATCCTGAAGCACAGCTCTAGTTGTAAGGGAAGTAAAACAAAATTTTAAAAATTATCACAGTTATTCAGCAGTCACAAACAATTTTAAAAATCATTTAAGGTTTTTTTTTTAATTTTCTCACTATTAAACACAAAAAAAGGATTCATGTATTCTGTACCTGACAAGACAATCCAGCATAACCAGCAGGACACCTACATTGCTCTACAAGATGAGCTCTAGCTCTGCCTAGATGCATTTCTTCAAACTTGACTGCAATTTCCATTGAGATATTTGAAATTCTACAAGACATATGCAGAAAAGAGTGTGAACATCTAAAGAATCTCTTATACCAAAACAAGATCCAAAAACATTTTCATGCTTCAAGGTCAGGGCTACCATACACAATCTTCCATAATTCCCTTTTCCCTATGAAAATATCTCAAAGACTGAAGATTCTTTACTTATTTATGGAGTTTCAGGAGCTACAACAACCACATCAGAAGTTATTCAAAGTAATATAGGTTGATTCCTACTGGCCTGCAAAACTGCCAAACGCATCACGTAAGAGTATGCATTTTTTTCCTTGGAAATATCAGACAACTACATTTGCTTTGTCTCACACATTTTTGGACACACCTAACAAAAAGATAGTTGAGTGCATGTGAATTAAAAATAACAAAAAATCTGGAGTTGGAATTAGACTTCTTCACAGCTGTGAAGATGTATGGATATTGAGGTTTCACTAGATGCGTCTGTGCTTGTCTTGCTAGTTTCCAGGCTGACAGATGCAGTGACAGTATCCTATCCCCTCCCTCTCATTAGTAACTTAGTTCTGTTCCAAAGGGTAACAAAATGCTACTATTCTGATGTGGGAGTGTCTTATTACCACTGCCCAGAGTACAGGAGATATCTAGATTGGTACAAACCCAAGAACTCAGGGGACCATACATTTCAATTTGGGGGGAAAAAAACCAAAACAACCAAAAAACAAACAAACAAAACCCCAAATCAAAACAAAACCAACAAAAAAAAAAACCAAAACCAAACAAACCCCCCCCACAACAAAAACCCAAACAACAAAAAATTCAATATCCACAAAAATGTGAAATAATTTAGAAAATATAAAATATATAACTATATCACACATCCTGCAGAACACTGCATCAATCTTTGCTTCTTTATGTGCTTTGCTATCAAACCAAGCAGCAGACACATTTAGTGTCTCACAGAAGGAACTAAAGAGGAATTCTGTTGCCATTAAGGGTCATAAATGTTTTCTTATCAGAGGAGGAGCAAAAGTCATCATTAGGAAATTGTAAAATTCTCTAATTTGAATTAAATCTTTACCATATGACTCAGTTGGGACTATTTGTAGGTTAAATTACAGTAAATGCAATACAATAAATAAATGCCATCAGAGATTGGTTTACCTGCTTTGCTGTAAGCCTTGGCCATAAGCTGCCTTGATAAGGATGTATTCAACATTGCTTAGCACAGACATGAAGTCAGAACGCAAGACAGGCTCATCAGATACAGAGTTAAAATACTTCCAAGAATCCTAGGGAAACATAACAAACATTATTAAAACCATGAGTAATCAGCCTTAGTTCAAGGTAATGCTCTACTCCTCCTTCTGTGTTCTTTCAGAAATGCAGTCACACTGACTGTGTCTAAACTCTAAGTCTCAGAAAATCCACAACTCCATGTTTGCTCGATGTTAGAACAAAACATGGTTTTGTATAATTTCTCCTTCCTTCCCTATATTCAATTTCCTTGACTAGTTCCTACAGTGAAGCCTTTCAGGCCTGCGTGACACAGCTTTTACTGGATAGATCTGGAAAACCAAGACAGTCAAAAGACCAGGACTTCATAGCACTTATTTCATGGGCAGTTAGAAAAAGCTGCTGTACCTGTGTTTTGTGAACTGTCAAGAAGAGAAACTAGACCTCCCCTCGGGCCCAGTCAGCAGAAAGTCCCAGAGATCAAAGGAGGTCATCATTATCTCCTCTGAACTTGTCTGGTGAGCACTGCTGCAAATTACTGCTCCTGCTAGGTTGGGATTCATGTGGCACCATATGATTTACCTGGGCTGTAAGTGTAACATACAGGCTACAAAATTCTGAGTGGCAATACCTGGATGCCTGTCATTTATCACCAAAAACTGAGTCTGTCTGAAAAGCTTGTGTCATCAGCACTTTCAGCACTTCCAAAGGACAAAAAAATGTCAAAATGTTATTTGAAGATTTAGCACAATATTCCCAGCCATTTTTTTCCTCCTCAAATAGATGCCTTTTAATTCAAACACTCCATTTACTCTGCCTATCATCAGAATAATCAGATATGCATTTTTCAAAGTATATATCAAAGTATTATATAATATATAGAGCTTTTGTGTAAGAGTTCATAGAAGAAAGGTAAGTATTTCCACACCAATATTTTGGCTTACCTCCTTCATTTCCACTTCCTTGTCAGTTCTTACTCCATTTTCTGGAGAAGGGATGTCTACATATATGACCAACTTGCTAGTGTGACCTCCTTTCATTAGAATCTGTGGCTCAAAATTTGGCGTTCCGAAGCCATCCAAAGCATAAAAAGCAACAGTATATCTCAGCTTCCCTCCATAGGCCATGAGCTGTTTGGATAAAAAATTATTACTTCTATTACTTTTACTTCTAAGGTTAGAACTACTAGTTGAAAATATTTTAATACTGGAAAACTGAAGAACTGGCAATAAAACATGAAAATTGACTTAAACTCAGCAGTTTTTGCAAGAAGGTTAAATGCATATTTCTAAAAAGCTTAGTTTCTTCTTCTGGACCCTTTCATGGTGTGCTCTCAATTTTCACTTAATTCCTAAGCAACAGAGATTCCATGATCTACGTACTGATTAAGAAACACTTTTTTCAGGTTTCTACAGTGAAACTGACTATATCACTGTTTAACGCCCTAGGATCTCTGAAGAGTAATATGGTGACTAAATATGGGTGTTATCAATTTACACAGTCAAGAAAAATCTCATTAGGTAAGGGTAATGTAAACATATTGTTTGTGCTTCCTATAAATAAGTTCAGTCACTGAGTATTTATAGTATTATGACCTACAAGAGTAGACCTAACATAGAAAAATATTATCAAGATTAAGTGACTATTACAGAGTAAAGGAGTGGCTATTAAGAAAATAAAGAAGTCATCTACAAAGTATTCCAATTATTTCATGTTCTTACCTGGTCTCCCTGAAACTGCTCTGGTAACTTCCAGTAAAATGTTTCTGTATTTAAGTATTTTCTGACTGTGGCAGCATCCAGTAAAACATCAGGAAACTGTGAAAATACTCCTTCCACTGTTCCTGTCAGGTTACTTTGAGCTACTACATGCAGAATGGACTGATTTGGAGTTAAAGTTATCTGCAACACAAAAAATAAAAGATTCATTCAAGAAAAATATTCTATCGCAATATAATATACTGCTTACAGTTTCACCTGCTTTGAAACAGTCAACAGTCCGTCTTGGAGTACTGCCCAACACAAACAACTGGGAAATGTTTGATATTTACTTTTTTAAGAAGTGAAGAGTAAAACACAAGGTTTCAGAAATAAGACTGTGGCCATTTACCATTTTTCTTTTCTATTCTGACATACAGCACTGTCCCCATAAGCTAGTCCACCACATTCAGCATGATTCATTAAATGTGCATGACCTTAGGCACACCAGTGTGGTACCTAACATGAGGATAACACCAGACTGTGTCTGTGTATCTATGTTGCTTTACTTACAGGAATTCTCACATGATCTTCTAGTTCTGAACAAAATGTGGACATCCCAAAACAGAAGCATGGAGTACATCCTAGTGCATTGTTAGCAGATAGAGCAAAAGTTCCAGGTTTACACTCACTGCATTGTAGACCAAATACATTTTCCTGGAGGGAAGTAAAAAAAAAAACAAAAACTAAACCATAACAGCACACTCATATTACTTCACTAGCTTAATGAAAGATGATTCTTTTTGGAAGAAAAACTAGTTGCTATGTAAAATACATAGCAGAATATAATTTGTAGTATCTATTCTGCTTTAATGATGATGCAACCATCATTTTTTTTCAATATTTTCCTATGCCGGTTAAAAAAAAAAAAAAAAAAAAAAAAACAAGCCATCAAAAACACAACCATGGAACATTCAAGCTAAACTCATATTTGAATTTCTATCAAAAATTAGCAGCTATAAGTTTCCATTCAAGACAGAATTTCCCTTCAAACCCGCATCTAGAAAATGAACTCTCAAAGCCAAAGAAACTGCCCAATATGAATAGGAATCAGGGGACCTATTCTCAAGTGTCTTGAAGTAAGTTTTCTATCACTCAGTCTCTCAAGAACAGATTCCCACCTTTTCAGAAAAATCTGTACTATCTGTGTATTCAATGTTTCCCTTTTTTTATATGAGAATGTCAACTCAGACTTCAGTATTAGCAATGCATGTGAGTTATTCTTACGCACTGCCTTTGATTATAGCATAAGCATATCTAAAAACCCATTGAGATTCTCCATTTCCCACTTATTGGTTTCTTCCTATCATTATAATTTGAATTTTCAGAAAAGCAGGCTATATAATCTGAATCGATATGTTGTTCCCAAACCTAATAAAACCAAATGTGTAAGAGCAGAAAAACTAGATTGTGTTTCATTTTTTTCCTGGCTAATAATAAGACCTGTTTAGCACTGGCACAGAGAATCCTCTAGCAGTGATTTAGGTGTACTCGTAAATATATCAAAGAAGGGATGCAGATTGCCTTTTGAAGTTCTTTCAGCCCTATACCTTCCATGACTTTAATGCCATAAATGTTCAGAAAATCCCAGTGTTGTCCTAGAAGGGTCTGAATAATTTAGTACCTTGCAGGCACAGATGCCAGTTTCTTCTTCACAACCACAAAGCCCTTCAGTGTCATCACACATCTCCGTTTTGGTTCCACTCAAATCACAATCACAGGCAACACAGTCTGGATAGTCCCTGTAACCTAATGCACATCTGGAACAGTCCTGTCCTCCAAATTCAATTTTGCACTGGCATTGACCTGTCAATACATCACACTGGGGATTGGTTGAACCAATGTTGCTACAGTTGCAAGCCTTAGATAAAAAGAAGAAATACTCATAAATAGCAGATTTTTTTAAATAATTTTTTTACAACAGAAACAGTATGGTAAATTTAGATTGTCCCATAAAACTCAATGTTTATCAACACATACTATATAATAATAAAAGGGAAGAACTTCCACACAGAAGTCAGGTTATTTGGTTTGTATTTTAACAAAGAACTCCATTTACAATAAACAGTGGATGGCAGGAAGTTGGAAGCCTTGTTGACTCCCAAATGTGGGTTGGGAATCAAAGGAGTTGGAGGAATCTGTTCCAGAAAACAAGCAAACAAAAAACCTCCAAAATACTTATTTACAGTACTATGTCTTGAATGCAGTACATAAATTAAAATAACATTATATAAATGATGAATGAAAGAAAACTGCAAGTACCATCATTTTATAAATAAGACAGAAAGGAAGATCTTAATACTAACATTCTTTTAAGATTTCAAAAAGCATTAATAGGGTCTACATCTTGCTCAAGCTTCATTTACTATTTGATGAGGAACCAAGAATCTCATTGCATCCAAAAGTGGGAAACTCAGCATGCAGTGCAGCTCAGTACCAAAGGAATACTGTTTCCTGGTAGAGTACATCCTTTGTTGTGAAATCAGTAATATGAACCTGTTATTACAAACATGCAAAGTGCATGTACTTTTTCATTCTTTCTGGAAGAAGACTGGATTAATCTTCAGTCTTTAATTCATATCTGTGGTTGCTTAACAAATACAATTTTGCTCAGTGGTTCTTTCTAACAGTGCAGGCAAAAAGTCACCTGATTGTGAGCATTTTCCCCTGCATCTTTCTCCTCATCATCTCTCTTTGAGATGAAAAGCCTTTATCTTGTAAAGTCCTCTATACCACAACCCACAAAATCCATTAGCATTACTACCTATCCTTTAGCATTCTTCAAAAGTTTGCTGCTCACCATTAGCACTCTTTGTATTAAGCAGATTTGCTGTAACAGCAAGAACTAGGTACTACAGCACCCAGTGTGATACACTTTATAACCAAACAAGTTTAACAACCTTTGCTCCGAGATACCAGTAAAGCTCTACAGCTGTGAACATCAAACCTGATTTCAAGAATCACAATAATAGTAATAATTTACATGTACTTCAATCTCTATCTATATGAGAGAAAGACAAAAAAGGACTCTAAGGTACAATGCACTGTGCAGCAGCACACTTGAAAGGGATTGTAAGCAAAATATGACTTCAGCTCTGCTCCATCACTGCATGCAGAAATGGATGCTGAATATTGAGAAAACCGCAAGAAACAGAGCCAAACTTATAAGTACCCACTTATGCAGTCTGTGTTGCAAAAACTACCCGTCTGGGTTTCTGATAGTATCTCCCCCATTTCATCCACATAGAAGGCATGCAAAGACCAGTTGCCAAGTAAGTTGCTATAAATCACTAAGATGGTTAACTCTGAAGACTAACTACTTTATCATCTTTACCCTAAATAATTAAAGAGAGAAAAAATACCACAATTTGGCTGACACTTAAATGCTTACTGCATATAATCACAGACTGCCAAGTTGATTGTATTTCTGATTTCTCCATTGAAATTACCCATTACATTCATATAATTCTGAGGCTTTTTAAAATCCCAACATTTCTAAAACAAAGATTGGACCAATGCCATATCTGTCAGGAATTTACTGCATGAACCTAATTGCATAAATGGTTGCTATTCCTCCAATCTGCACTGACTTGGCATTTTACTGCTTAATTGTAAGTACTGAGCTGAGATAACGGGAGCTACCATTATTCCATTCATGAAACATTATAATATTTTAATTACAAATATTCAGAAAAAACTGTCTGCAGTAACTTTCAAAATGAGCTAGATTTCATTAGTCTTAAATACACAATACCATCATGTGATTTGCATAGAAACTATATACACAGTCGCCAACATTGCTATTCATCTGGTTTAGTACCACTGTTCAAATAATTAAAAGTTAGTATATACACTTCACAATTTTAATGTGAACTACACACCTATAGAGAATAAACAGTGATCAGTATTTTCAAAGAGCTTTCCTAGAAGGTTCCACAAGCAACACTATGCAGCCTATTTTTTCATTGTTTTTTGGAGGTTTTATTCTAATGTGAGCATGGTGCACTAACATTTTGAGACAGAATAAAGATCATAGTTCTCAAAACAAGAGTCCGTTTCTGTATAGAGTGAATTGCTTTTAACAGCCATGGCTTACCATCCAGCCTACCATACCTTGCAGCCAAGTTTAGGAGAGAGTCCCCAGTGATTTTCTTCACAGAGTTCACATTTTTGTCCCTGAGTGTGAGGGGGACAAATGCATTGGCCAGAATCAGGATTACAGTTGTTCTGAGTATGGGCACAGTCACAGGCTGCAAGAGAAACAGAACCAGATGAATAACTTTACCCTTGCTTTAGTTACAGGGAAGGAACTCCAAGACCACTGATAGTTTTATTTTTCTTAATTATGCAGTACAGTTTGTCCATTCCACTAGGAACTCCTTGCCATCCTTAATCACTGAGAAATAAATTATGACCACAGTGACATTTCATCTTCTTATTGGAAGCCCAGTATTGCTTTCTGACTTAGCCTATTCAGTGTTTTTAAAAGCAGGGATGCATTTTCACAGGAGAGTCAACAAAGCCAAACAAAATTACTGTGGAGAAGACTAAATCTGTAGGAAAAAAATTCTATTATAGAAGACACAAACCTCATCAGGAGATACAGTAATGTCCTCAAGCAGGTGAAAGGAGTAATCTCACGAATTAATTACTGAATAATAGGGATGGATAACTATTTGAATTATAACTAACTACTGCAGGAAGTACTTGTCTATTTAAGAAATGCAATACTATTCCAGCTACAAAGCAGAAGTTCAGAAAAGTGGTTTTATTAACTGTCTTAATAACAATTACAAAATTTCCAGTACTTAAATGGTTAAAGGTACCTAAGGGATCTTTGATTCTTAATAGAGACATTTAGCATATTAGCAGCCCTTAGTATATGTGTTTCAAAACATAATCTTATCACATAATCTCACTGCATATTTCATTTTACTGTACTATTTGAAGCATGAAAAAAAGCATTACTGCCTGGTTGGTGAAAAAGTAGGCACTCCTTTAGCTATACTGTGTTGAAAAGGGCATCTTATTAACATGATAAATTAATGTTTCATGGCATGTTCTCCATTTGGGACATTTTCTTCCCTATCATGACTAAAAATTGCACACACCCAGGCAATGATGGGAAAATAGAGTCAATGACATATTATCACAGTATGAAATATACATTCATGAATGGAATTAAAAAAACATAAAAATCTTTAAGAGTTGTAGCTCTTCACTCTTGCAGTCACAGGAAAAAAATAAAGGTTTTATTCCCTCTGCAGGACTAGAGGATTTTGTACAAAAGAGAGACAAAGGAGCTATTGAGGATGTAATATTTCTCTCATGCACCTCTTATGAGTTATTTCACAGTCATCACCTTTTACAAGCAATCACAGAATAAGCAAAGAAATGTTTTGTTCTCTAGCCTAATCAAAGTATTAGTAGACCTTTCTACAGATTCTTCCATATAGTCATCAAAACAACTGACCTTTGCCAGAGTTCAACATACAATACATTGCTGAAAGAAATTCCAGACAAACTCTGAAAGGATCATGGATTAGAGCTTACGTGCGCAGCCACCATCCTGGAATGCATAAAAGCCATGAGCACAACGATCACACTTTTCTCCAGTCACTCCTGGTACACAGTGACACTGTCCCTGATGATTGCAGTCCTCGGACACTGAGCCAAATTGACTGCAGTTGCAGGGAATGCAGCCAAGCCCAGAAAGCAGGCCATAATAACCATTCTGTTGGACAAGAAATAAATAGATTTGGGCTATGATTCATAAATTTTTGAAAGCAATATAATACATATCCTTGTTTTCTTTGATTTTTTTTCTATGAAGCCTGAACTGCACGAATATTGGTCAGCACTGTGTGATTGCTGTGGGAAGACTCCCTGACCTTATCTCTTCACTGTTCCCAGCTATATGCAAGTATGCACTTGGATGAAAAAAATCAACACTGAAATGCTCTTGTGGTCCTCTACTCTCATGAGTAAGACATTATGTTTTGAAGTCTGGTGTTATTTTAATTTAAAGACTTGCATGACTGAGGGTGGGCTGTGCTGATCATGCACAGCTATCAGTGACTATGAATAAAAGCCTAGAACAGAGCTGGTCAGTGACCTTTGATACATGTGGATTGAAAGTCATTCAGCTGGGCTGGCACAAGGGCAGCAATTGGGCACAGATTTCCTGCTCTGGTCTCTGATGCAGTTTTACACTTAGCATAGCCAGGAAACTGCTGGTTTGCATCACCAGTGAATATCTACTTGTTCTCACAACAGTCCTGCCTTTTAGCTGAATCCCTTTTTGGCATTAAGCCATGATGTATTTATTATTACCAACCACATTCTTCCGATATTCCCACTCAGAATTCATTTTACAGAAGCACAGCTTTAAGATCCCTTCAGGTTTGTTGTTTTGCTTTTTTTGGTAAACCAACATGACTACATGCTGTCTGCACTACTCTGAACAGCCCTATGCAGAAGGGTGCCAAGTGAACTACATAGCTTCACATCTGCAAAAAGCAATTGTTAAAGCCTTTCCAGACAAACTCTGGTCTCTGCTCCAGCCACAGGTTCCCTCTCCCCTGAATATGTTTGCTGCTCTATCTCTGTATCTGCTTAGATCAATATCTACAGATAAAGAGGAAGACAACATCATGTATATATTAGCAACAAGTAAATATTTGCTCACCAAGCATTTATCACATCTTTCTCCAATCACATTTGGTCTGCAGGAACAGACACCTGTTTCATGTTGACAAGTACTTGAAAGGGAACCATTCACATGGCATGCACAGGCTTGTGTTCAGACAAAAAGAAACGAAATAAAAAAATTATTCATGTGTATCTATATGCATTCATTATTACACAGAATTCCAAATTTGGTATACATTGTGTTTTGCCTATTTATATCCCACAGATGGTAATATACTACAATCATGCCCATGCCTTTGGGCTAAAAGAAAAGAAAAACCACCTTTGAAAGGCTACATTTGAGAAGTTAGTTTTTTCCAGCCCTATGTGACACTCAAAAGTAGGAAATGTGTATAGCACATGACTGGAGGGACAGTGTTAAGCAAGCCTTTAAGTTCCAGGGGTAGAGTGACAAGAGTAATAACAATAGCTTACCACGGCAGTTTTTGTCAATCACTGCATCCCCATAATACCCATCAGCACACTTTTCACAGTGATGGCCTGTTGTGTTCCCCAGACATTTCAGGCACTGTCCTGTGAAGGTATCACAGTGACCACCTTCTTGAGGGTTTACATTCCCGTTGCATTCACAAGGAGCGCAAGACTGCCCAGGCATGAGTGGATTTCCATAGTAACCATTAGCACACCTGCATCAGAGTTTAAAAACCTTATCAGCTGAAATGTGGTCACATCATACACTCTCCCCACTGAAGGGAGTATATCCTATTAAATTTTAACCTATAGTGTCTTTTTATTACAAGGAAAGACAAAATGGAAAGGAAAATTTTATTAGAAATGTTCTGTGTATGTGATATGAACAATTCAAGGCAGATAGGATGATGAACAGTTAGTGATGGCAATGACATAGATATTTTACCCAAAGCTAGCAAACATACCTTTCGCACTGAGAACCAGTATAGCCTGGAAGACATTTGTCACAGACAATTCCACCCTCTTCACTCAGCTGGCAAGTAGGACTGAAACTATCAACAATATTTATGGCAGTCAGCATCAATATACAAAATCACAAGATTTCTACAAACATTCAGCGTCCACCCCTCAAGGCCATGTACCTATCCATATAATCACATAATTGCAATTTTTTTCTGGTTTAGCATCAATGCTTTAAACACTACAATATGTCAAAAGAAAGGTACAATTTTCAAAAACCCTTGTTGAGGTTTTGGTTTTTTTAAGGGAAGATTTTAAAACTTCCTAAAACTTGAGTTGTGTTCGAGCAAATCAGTACAATTTCTGTACTGAGTTCCTCTTTTTCACATGCTACACTTCTGTCCTTCTGCTGTTTTCTGAAACAACATGAAAGATAACTGTGATTTTGCTGCCAAGTTCAAGGACAGGTTCAATTATTACTTTCAACCACTATGCACAAATTGCAACAGTTCACTCAGCATCTCTTAGTTTAGTCTATACATTTGTCTACCCAGCAAAACAGTGTTTCTGATGAGATATAATCAAATTTTGGGGGAAACATAGCCCTTTTCTCTCTCCTTCAGACTTCATGACATTTTTCTTTATCTCATTTTCTGATTTTGCTGAAAATGCAAAGGACAGTCTCACATAAGCAGCTTACTTATTTGCAGCTGAACTCAGAGGACATGCACAGGGCTGGCAGTCCTCAGATGTTCCTTGGGATGGATTTCCATAGAAGCCAGGCAAGCACTGATCACAGAAAGGTCCTGTCGTGTTGTGTTGACATGCCTGTGAGACATGGGAAAAAAATCTTGTATTTTCTCTTGATGGTTTTTCAACCCCTGAGAGATTCCTACAGCAGTCTACATGCAGTATAACATTCAAGGAAGCCATTCTTTGAGCCATGAAGAACACCACTGAACTTTGAAAATAAGTGTTTGGGCTTTTTTCTTAATAGTTTTTTCCTAAATTTTAGAATATATGTCACATTATGAAACCAACAACATTACCTATACACATACTTGAACATATTTTGCACATTAAACACATTTGCAGTAACAAACTTCTTATATAGTTTTTACTGGTATTTAGCCATTTTATTCCTGTGACCTTTAAATTTCAGAAGAGATCTGAGAGCTAAATTTTCTCTTCAGAATGTGATGCGTAATTTCCACTGATATTAGTCATGGAAGATGCACATATATCCAAAAACAGATATTCACTGCTTAAATTTGTTCATTTCAGGAGAAGTTTTATTGTCACCTGCAGGAAGCAGTCAAGATTTTAATCAGCTAGTATATGGTGACATCTTTGCATTAGTTCTGATCATTCCACACTTGAAATGATAAACTGAAAGAAACTCTTTCTTGGAGAACATGCTAATGGAACCCCCAAACATATTCTGAACTAAACAGTGAAAACCAAGGAAAACAAACACCTGATACTCACAGCCTGAAATTTATGCACACTGTAAACTTGTCTCTCACAGTCAAAATGCTCTCCTAATTCCTAAATAGATGGTTTAAACATGAAACACTTTGGAGGATGACTTACAAAACAAACACCATGAATATCACACTCAGTTGCATGCCCATTGCACTTGCAGGGTTGACAAATACCTCCAAATAATATTCCATCCACACGGTAGAACCCAGGGAGACAGGACTGAAAAGAAATGAGGGGAAAAAAGCATAGCATTATCTGTGTTGAAAGTACACATCAAAATATTTTCAAAGAGTGCACTTCTGACCACCCACCATCTAATTCATTCACATTGTCATAACTGAATGCTCTTTCAACTCTATCGATGTCACTATGGCTTTCTTCTGGTGGTTGTTTTCTACTTGAACTGGATGAAGGGGATGAGAATTAACTTAATAAAACCTTCATTCAGCTCTTTGTCCCCTGGAGGCACAAAAGTGAAGTTTGATGCAGTTTAATATGTGAAGTTCTTTATTATGGGACAATAAAAAACAGATGTTCTACCTCCTCTACAGAATCATTAGCAATGCTATGGCACAAAGCTTTGTACTAAAAATATTTGTCAAAATAATTTCTGCTATTCTGTAAATGGGGCTGTGCCTCTCTAATCTTCCATTCACTGATATACAAGTGAACACCTTGCACAACGCATTTGACCCTTGTGGATTCTTTCAAAAGTCAGCATTCCTCCCTGCTAAAGTTCCTTATTGCCTCCATAAACTTAATGACACATAACAGAAATAAACTGTACATGATTCAGATCCAGAAAAAGTGCTATTAATGAGTAAGATAAGCTCCAAACAGCTTAACAGAGCTTTCACAGCTGATCCCACTGCGACACTGATGTTCCAAAGTGCATTATCTTTTAGTGCCACCAAAAAGAATTCAAGAATTAAGTTTAAAATCCCATTTAGTGTATCTGACAAAATATCTACAGGATTGTGTAAAGTATAGCAAGCAGCAATTCACCAGAGAACATGTACTTTTATGGTAGTATAATTAAAGGCAGCCTGCTTTTAAAGCTTTGATCCTTTTTGATAGGAGATAATTTTGTATACACAAAACACTGTAAGAGGTTACCTCACAGGATACTCCTGTGTAACCTTGAGGACATTCACAGAATTCCACATCTGGTGCTGAAGAAAGATCTATAACATTTGCACTTGCAGTATCCAGGGTCACGGAGTCCAGCCTAGGATCAAGCATGAAAACATCACATCATTTGTTTCCCCAACTGTTTCCCCAGATTTGATTTTGAACAGGACAGTGTGCTTCTAGGGAAGTAACACTGCTGAGTGCTGCTCCCCGGCAGGGACAGCTGAAGAAAGGGCTCAAGCCTCTGCTGTAAAAAGACTGTGATCATAGTCTTATCACAGCATTTGCAATTCTGGGAGTAGGTGTGCTCTCCTCCTGTTATCATTGTTACTAGCAATTGTCGCTTTTTCTGTGCAGTGGCTTAAACAAAACACTTCACTTCTGTTGTGGTATTAGAGGTACCTCAGTGGGAGTGCCTTCTGTAACTGTCCTTAGATAAGATGGCTCTACTGGTACCATGTTTAAAACAGACATATCACAGGCAGGTAAGCAGTGAGAAACAGCACCAGCTCACTGATGTTGAACACAACAGAACAAAACAAAACCCCTCACTACAAAGGGAGGCATTTTGTAGCAGAGACAATCTTCTGAGTTATAGGCAAATTTTTTAAAAGAAATATTTACAAACATTCCATAAATATGAACACACTATCCCTAAATGGACATAAATGTCACTGGAGTGGAGTCGTGCTCAAAAGAGTACAAACCAAATTTGGTATCAAGCCCTATTTCATTGACTGGAAATGCTACCAAATTAGGGAATGAGGAAGAAAGGTTGTTGGTGAGCCTAAGGAAATTAAGTAAATAAATGATGAGCTGATTCCCTTGAGAGGGATAAAACTTCATTCCTGCATCTTGAACAACAGGTGAAACAGATATCTCTGTGGTCTGATGCAGATACTGCCAGTACTGGTTTGAGACTATGAAATGATCAGCTAGTCCATTCCAGCACAATTCTCCTATTAAGCACTCTCTTAGAGATGAGTGTCAGCAACACCAACAAAGAAACATCAAAGGAAATTACAACCAATATCTTTACAGACAGGTTTTCAATAGTCAGTAAAGGATTAACTTGTCACATACCAAAATAAGCATACTGCTGAGAGTTTAGGAGGTATTTCCCCCTAAACAAAGCAGCCATTGTAATAAGGCTTTGAAGCAGTATTCCTTTAAAGCAGAAAACAATGCTTCTGTTATCAGAAATCTTTAAAACCAAATGCCTCTTTCCACACACTCCATATGACTGTATTTTGGGGGCAAGATTAGTCTTGAGAAAATTCAATAAGTAAGATTTTTTCTAGAAACTATTAACACAAAACTTTGGGAATATTGCTTCTAAGAATAGTGATTCTTATGTAGAAAAATAATAGAAGTATATAGATTAACTTGAATACTTTGCCTCACCTGTACACAGCTTTCTTGGCAATGTTGTAGTTGGCCCTGATCAGAAGACGGGTCACATTTACCAGAACAGTCATCAACATTTCCCGGTCTATAGCTTTTTTTGTATTGAACTCTATGAAATTATCTGATACAAATCTCACTGCATTAGAGTACTCCTCATATGGCTGTAATGACAAGCCTGCTGCTCTTGTACTCAGAATCCGCCCATTACTCTGAAATTGAAAGACACGGAAAACATTTTCCACATTTGTAAATTTTATTAAGCAATTAGATTTAGTGTTAAACATGCATTCATGTAATACGGAAAAGAGGGAATCAAATTAGACTTCTTGCATTAAGTAAGTAAAAGGTCTACATTTTCCATGGTTTCAAGGAAGACTACAATCCCATTCTCTTTTGGTTCAGAGACTTCAGAAATACTCAATTTTCTTTTAGAAAAAGAATAAATTAAATTTCAAAAATCAAACACCTCTACAAAACAGAATCTCCTCTCTCCTTTGTTTTATTGCTAAGTACATATTAAAAAATAGGGCTTTTGGCGCTACCTGGATTCAATATAGTCTTACTTTTTAAGTGCAACATAAATCTCGAAAAATAAGCATCGGCAAGAACACTGATCTGTTTCATAAACATAAGTCCTTCCAGTTTACTGCAGTTTTGTAAACACAGCTTTGTAGAAATGGTAATAAACACTTCACCCATTTACACACAGATTGAATTTTAGATATTTATCATTTAAAACTATTACTGTATACATACAATTTCAAACAAATGTGTCAAAAAAAAAAAACCCAGAAAAATGAGTAGCAATAAAATCTTGATAGTGACTTTAAAGGGACTTAAAATTGACAAAAGTACAACTATACGATTATTTTATATTTTTTTTTAAATCCTTCACAGATTCCTAATACTGTCTGAAGAGTAGCAAGCTGAAAGAAACCCCACCTGAATGATGACATCCACACTAGATATTATATCACTATCCACACTCTCCATTGGAATGTCATAAGATACTGTGTACTTCAAGTCTCCACCAAAAGCTGTGAGCTGAAATAACAAAAAGCAAAGTCTTAACAACACAATAACCTCCAGCCAACACAAAGAAATTACATAGGTCAGTACAATGTCCAAATTATAGGAGTACATGGCTTACAAATACCACTTTCCAGGGAAAATTTAACATGCCGTGAGTATCGGCACAGGGACAAGTGCTGGCCTGCTGCTGTGCAGGTGGTGAATGCTAGCTCAAGGCCCTACAGGTGATTCAAATAAGTGCCCTCATTCAGTGAAACACTTACAGAACTCTAAGCAAACAGCAGAGGAATACACTATAGTCCTAGCCAAGGGGCACAGCACGTTGGAGTCATTCACAGTCCATACTCCACCTTTCGGAGTCCTTAGCCCCACAGCTGCTGCTGACTACCTCAAACAACCAACAGTTAGACCTACATTAAATAAGAGATCACAATTTGAATTAGTGTTGCTCTGTGCAAAAGCTACCCCTTAATGTTACACTTCTTAGACTTGTTTTCATTTACTGTGTGACCACACTAATAAAACAGGGCTGCATGTGCAGAGATTGTACTGAAAGTAATTAAAGGTAAGGTTGCAAAGTTCCCCTCTACTCATCACTGGCAAGGCCACAGCTGGAGTTCTGACTCCAGTTCTGGGCTTCCCAGTACAAGAGAGACATGGACATACTGGATAAAGTCCAGTAAAGAGCTACTAAAATGAGTAAGAGCCTGGAGCATCTTCCATATGAGGAAAGACTGAGCACAGCAGGACTGTCCACCTATAAAAGACTCAGGGAAATCTCATCATTATATACAAACACCTGAAGGGAGGGTGCAAAAAGGATGGAGCCAGACTCTTTCTAATTGTGTCCAGTTGCCAGGACAAGAGGCATCTGAAACACGAGCAGTTCCCTCTGAATACCACTTTTATTGGGAGGGTAATCAAGCAGTGGCACAGGTTGCCAAGGGAGGTTTTGGAGTCTCCATCCCTGAAGATACTCAGAAGCAGCTCTCTGGACATGGGGCTGGGTAACCTGCTCTAGGTGATCACACTTGAGTAGGGAGATTGGGCAAGATGAGCTCCAGGTCCCTTCCAACCTCAGCTATTCTGTGATTCTGCTGCAAAAAATAGGAGATCCAGAGCTTTAGCTAGAAATCCAGGGTAAAAATTAAAGAAAACTAATACATGCAGAACAGGAGATGGGCAAGAGACAGGCAAGAGAATTTAATGGGACTGTCTACTGTAGTGGACAAGGCGTGAAAGGTGAAAGCTTTGGGACAGGAACTAAGGATATGGGGAATGTGAGCATGTAAGTCAGTAACGGTCAAGAGAACAAGAGACAGGGTATCAAAGACAGGCAGAAAAGAAAGCGGGAAAATGGATGAGCTCAAAGAGCAAAAAGAGGGTACTGGGAATGTCTGGACAGGAACAATGTGATTGGAAGAGCAGAAATAGATTGGGAAATTTCATAATACTGGGGTTTATGTGTAATTTTTCATTATAGAAAACTATATATTTAGAGCAATAGGTTATAGTTAAGATAGAGAAACTGAAAGGGTGTTTTGAATCCTTAGCTGAGTACTTACTTTATTTCCCAGATATGCCTCAGGTGCTGACCAGTAATAAGTATGTTTCAGTACTTTCACAGCCTCAGTGTTGTTAATACTGATTTGACGGGGTCCATCAAACTGACTTCGCTGAGGTTGCACGCTCCTTTCATTATACAGATCAGTAACCAGCCACCCAGTCATGTCCGATATCTCCAAGAAAGAATAATAATATTAACGAAGTCAGGCTTTGTGTCACTAAGAAAGCATTCTGCCCTTCCCTAGATATTCAAACTGATGGATCTAGAACACTTTCATTTGCCAAGTGTGACACCCAATACATGCAACTATGCCACTTCAGAATAAGATAGTCTCCACCTCTCTATTAGACAGGGAAAAAAAAAATAATGAGTGTGAGTTTCAACCTTCCAACAAAATTAACATTATACCTATGCAATTCCCTGAGACAGAAATACAGAATTTTAAAGGCTTTGAAGCCCATCAGCCCCATTTATAGATAGGGCTGAGCTGGAGAAAAGCAAAATCCACAGTCCCAGAACAGCAAGCAAGATGAGAGAACTTTGTTCTTCTCACTGAGAGAGTTTTATACAATCATCTCAAAATTTCAGCCAATTTGATGTGTTTTCCTCCCTTTTTATTGGCACGCAACAGGAGACTAAAGCATAATTAGCTCTGCAAAGATACATAAGGAATTTGGTGGGAAAATTGTGCCCCCAAAGTCCCCTCACTGAAGAGCTGCCTATTCAGAAGACAGTGATGATATAATCATTGCTTCCTAAGAAAGAGTATAGGAAATATTGCCAGAGGTCACTCTGGCCTCGTCCAACAAGTATAAGAGCAAGGAAACAGGTTTGGGTTCATCGCTTCAGTATGAAAAAAACCTTTAATAGTCAGAAAAAAATGCATTTTTCCAGTGCATTACTGGAGCCTCCACCACCCAATGTTTTTAATATTACTGCAAGCCAGTGGGGCCAAAGCCTGCACTGGGATGACACGCTGACGACCTCAGAACTCCTGAATGACACTGAAAATCCATTCCTCTGTCAGCATACACGTACCAGAATTAGCAGTTAACTTGGGCATATGTCAAAGAAAAATATAGTACATTTTACAACTGTCTAAGAAAGAATATTAGGTCATGGACAGAACACATAAATACCTGACTGATAGGCCATGTAAGACTGTCACAGACATCAGAAACACCAAAGCAGAAACACTCTGTGCAGCCCTGAGGATTTCTTTCTTGCAAATTGTAGAATCCTGGTTTACAGAGATCACAGTTTTCACCTTCTACATTTTCCTGTTAAAGTCATATAACGTTTGGTTCAGATCACCATTATTATGGTAACAAATACAATGGATTAGACAGGATTTAGGCATAACAACATTCAGAAGGTTATAAAAGAAAACACATTTCAATAAGACTCACAGCTTAGGAGTCAACCTGATTGGAAAAATTCATCAGAATTTGCCAGTTCATCAAAATCTAAACATGTCCTGGCAAGGGCTCTATTGGAGTGAAATTTCAGCACACAGGCAGTTTTTGAAAAGTTTCCGCCAGCCTGCCGGTCTACTTCTCTCATAGCTCAACTTTGTAGTTTGCATGGAGAAAAGTTCTCATGTTTACTGAATCCAGATGGACTACCTTTCAGACAGCTCACCAGACAGAATCCATAAAGTTCACCTTTAAGGCCAGGCTCTTGCAGGTTCAAAACAACAGTTCCTCAACCACCTATTAATACTTATACCATGATCCTCCCTACTGCTGCCACCTCTTTCGGGAAGAACAGCATGTATACTTGTGCTGGCTGGCAGCACTTACTCCCAATATGCTCTGGCTAAGATGCAGAAACTCCTACTCCCAAAGCAGAGGTGCTCCACTGCCCCTTTCCCTCTTTACCTCTCTACCAGTTGGGTAATTCAGAGCATACTGCTACATACCTGTTTCAATGTAGACTTTAATGGGGGTGAAAAAAACAAAACAACACACCCAGTATTCTTTACTGTAAAATTTGTACAGCCAATATGTGGTTATTTCTTAAAAAAGTTTATAGGCAATTACTGCTGACAAACAAATCAGCAGTGATATTTGATAAGTGCCCACAAAGCTGTCTAAATAGTAGATCTCTGTGGGCATTTCTACACAGTAACATACAGAGATTCTGATAATGTCCTAGCTTCATATCAGGACAAAACCTGGACAGACACTACTCTCCAATCTCAACCTTTGGTTTCCACTATGGGAAAATTCCACTGCAAAGGCAAAGAGAACTTTACAGAGCACCCCACAAAGTTCCATCCATGATAAATATGGGTGAGGACACCAAGACTGCAGGGCATACAAGTGAAGCATAACTGTCTTGCAGTTTTGGGGAGGCCTATATGAGTTCTGCATTGCCATATGCAATGCAAAGCCTGTGGACCAAATTCTGCTTTCAGAAGCAGTTACCAGGGTATCTTCACTTCAGTCAAAAGAACCACTTCATTTTTCAAATTTACATTGGATTTGCTCCCACAGAGCAAATTTCAGGCTTACCAGTGAGAAATCTGAGACTTCCAACTGTCTCTTCTTCTGGAACAGTGTTTGGCATCTCAAGTTTATGTAAGACCTCTCTAAGCACGGAGGTTACATGCTTTTGGAAGCAAAGCACAAGCTGGTTTTGCAAGGCATGTTAAAAATTTATGATCCCCATATCTGACTCAAAGGCTGAGGATGGCTGCTTCTATTTGTTAACATCCAAACTGGGAAAAAATCTCAGGCAAAGTGACTCCTGAGATAATGAGATTTTAAAATCTTGGATTTTTACAAAAACAGTATTTATCTGCTCTTTTCATCTTTTTTATTTTTCAGTCTTCAGAATACAGTTGGATCACACATTTCACTGTCTCTGTAGCATTATTATGCAGAAATTATTTATTTATTAATGAAAAATAAAAATCTTACCCATTGACTGGGCCTCAAGAGCTGTGTTACATGAAAGACCAAATATCATGAAATGCAGCGTATAAAAAAAGAACAGCTTGCTCTACTGAGTTCACAGAGTCTGCAAAATCTTGAAAACCTTAAATATGAAAAAGGACATACAACCTTTTTGCCTGATTTTGAGCTAGGGTAACTCTGTGTCAGCCTATGCAGCTAACTGGTGAGAATTTTGGTATCAACTGGATAAGAAACTGCCCCCTTGCAGTGCTGCTGTTGTGGGCATGAGCCTGGCATACAGAATTTTTAGGCCAGATCACTGGGACTATCACCAGTCAGCAGACTACCCTAAAGAGATGAATGGAAAAAAAGTTGCCTGCTCCAAATATCAGGTTGTATCTCCTTTTTCATATTTAAATTGGCTTCTGGAACCATTTCTTTCTTCCAGACTCTAGTTATTTATGTATTTTGATATTTTGGATCAGATAGATTAAGCAACGGGACTAAGAATTTTCAGAAAAATTGTCAAACAAACACCATTTTTCTGGCTCCTGTTCACTGTCATACTTGGCAAAAAAATACATAAACTACTAGCTAACATTTGGTTGAGAAAATTAAGTAACTTCTTTAAATATTAACACACAGCTTTGTAATAAAATTCAGCAGAACCTACAGCTGCAAGCCATTTTAAGGGGGTTTGGATATTTACCAAAATATAAAAGGCTCCAAAACTCTCTTTTTAAACAATTTTTATGGTTTATATTTCGCAATTGAATAATTAAACCATATTTCATTCATACATCTAGTGCAATTGTTCCAGTAGTTCTTTCCAAATGGTTGCTGTTTCCTCACACAAAGCAGATGCCTTAAACACATGCAGTTTTTACAAGAAATCAGTGACTTTGAAGAGAAATACCAGCTCATCCCTAAAACTAAACCCAGCTAGGCATATACTCGTTCTCTCTGTGACACCCTCACATTCACATGTACAGTTCTTACTTCATTTTCACATCAGCCTGGCCTATTATTACAGCAAATGTTGTAACAGTAACATACAGAAATACTGAACAGAATTTACCATATTTTTCAGTAGAGAGAATAGTTAGTACTTTTAAGTTCTAGGTTGTCAGGTGTAGTTACACCAGTTACTTCCTATAAAAGAAGTGATCTCCCCAGTTAACAAAGTCATTTCACTGTTAAAAAGGCACAGATTCAATTTTAAACAAAAAAGGCAGTTTAGTACTCACTTTGCAAAGACAAGGTTCTGTGCATGGATCTTCATTAATGCTACCAATCAGACTGCAGTTACAACGCAGACAGTTTGGATAGCCCCGATACCCGAATGCACAACGATCACATTTTTCTCCCGTGTAACCTTCTTTACATTGACACTGACCTGGCCAGGTGCCTTGAATAGCAAAAGCAGAGGGGAGGGGGGAGGGGGAAAAGGTAGGCAATAAGTTGTTTTCAGGATGGCTCAGAGGGTGCAAATAATTTGGCATTCCTTTTTTATTACACTCCATGTTATATTCCACACAGATACTTGACATAAGGTCTGCACAGAAACTACAGTAAAACGGATTTTGTGACAGCTCTAACAGCATTCCCAAACAACAATATTAGACTCCAATCCCTCACATTGCTTTACGAAGTAGGAACCCACAATCCCCACAGAAGAACATGTTCAGGGACCTGACATACCTTAAAATCATAAAATTGTGTTATGCCCCACCTTCCCAAAGATTTACCATTGCTTTGAAGTGGTGCTTAACAGGCAGCCATTGGAAGGTAGGTAGAGTTCCCTCCAGCTTCAATGACTAAAAATACAACTAGATTTGAAGTTTAAGTAAAAGGCCCTTCCCACCCCCTTACCACGCTGGGAGTCAGAATGATGCTCATCTTTAACACAGTCAGAACTTAGAGAGCCAAATGGGTCACAGTCACAGGGATAGCAGGGGTGATCCTCATAAGGAGAAACCTACAAAATAGAGGTTTCCTGTCAAATTCTCAAATTAGTAACTGGGAGAAGCATGGTTACATCTGTTTCTTTTCTTCAATCACCAAAACTAAAAGTAACAAAGACTGGAAAAAGCTTATATGGGGCAATAGATGAATGGATTAGTCTAATTTTAGCACACAGAAGGATCAGGGAATTGCAGCCTAGAAAAAACTTTAATGTAGGAACAAAATTTGGTCTGCAATAGCACAATGGTATAGTAACTGCTAATGGCTAGAAGCTGAAGCCTGACACATTCAGCATAAATAGACATTTTTTAATGTAACAGTAATTAAACACTGTGATAGTTTGCCAACGATAGGGAAATGTTAAAGACAAGAACGGACACTCTCTGCAAAGATATTCTGGTTCAAAGAGGAAGGAAATTAAAGAAATCCTTGGCTCTGTGTTCAATGGAAGGACAGATTATCTATTAATGTAGACTCATTCTGACTTCATAATCTATATGTCTTTGAAACATAAGGTGATGCAATTCATATGGCAAGGACTTTATTTTTTTTTTCAGGGAAAATTTACCTTTGAGATGATTCAGCTGTAAAAAATAACCTCTAGATACACATTTAAGGATTACAAGTTGATTGAAGACTTTTCTTCAATGCTTCTTACAGCACCTGTCAGACAATCTGTGACTCCAACTTACTTCTTTGTATGAGCTGTGCCTGCTGCCTAACCATATTCCTATGAATTCACCCTTGCTCTCTATACCAATTTATGTTGATTTGTAAGGTATGGGTTTTCCAAAATACATATGAACCTGCCAAAGCAAGACCTTGTGGAGCAGAAGTTTAGTTCAGTATTAAAGACACCTCTAACACTACAAGAACTTCATATGTTTAATTCCGTTAGCAACATCTTAACAAATGTCTTGTAAAGTTTAGGCCATTTTTCCAAAGACTAACACTTGTCAATAAACTGGAAAGTACACAGGCTCAGAGGTTCTACAGTAATCATACCAAGAATACTTGTTGCAATATCTCATGAGCCAGAGAGTCTGATCTCAGAACCATGTAATGGTTCTTTTTAACACTGCTTGAAATGGGCTGATACAGGATGGTACACAATTATAGCACTTTTGATAACAGTGAAAACTTTAATACTAGCACTTTTTATAGCTATATCTATAGGAAAAATGGGTTTCCTATCAGAACATGTACATTTCCACACTAGGATGCCAAGCTTTATCTTCTCTTATTCTTTTCTTCTCCAACAGCTTGTGATCTTCCCTCCCACACAGCTGGACAAGCATTTGTTCTTTTTCTGAAAGTTTTGGTGTTATGTGATCTACAACAAAATCCTCTATAGTTCTTAGCTATTATGCAACTGATAAAATATATATATTAATTACAATCAGCTGAAATACACATCATGATACTACATTGTAATTCACCAAAACATTAGAATGTATTTCCTAAATCTTACTTTGTGTGGTCTAAAATATCCATCAGCACATATTTCACAGTTGATCCCAGTAGTATGCTGAGTACAATTTAAACACACGCCACCTCCTATATACTGTCCATGAATATCCATGCTCCTTTTCTGATCTGCAATACTCTGATTGTAATAACAATCTTGTGCTTTGTTATGACAGTTGCACTCTGAAAAGAAATGGAAAAGAAGTCAATTTTATTTTTATTTACATTGTGTAACAGTTCCTGTAACACTGACATTTTTCAGAGTGGAAAATGTAAGTAAAAGAGCCTATTAACTCGCCTCAAAACTGTGCTTTTTCCCTTCAATGATGCTATATGCTTCAACAGCCTTAATACACTATATTAATGTACATTTCAATGCACATTTCAAAACCAGTGTCACTACTTCAATAGTACCATTTTTAACAGTACCCTGTAGACCCCACTAAGACATTCCTCTCAGGACTGAGGTTGACAGTGATGCGTGCAATTAATAATAAGTGTTCCCTCATTTTCTGTCCTGTGTATTACAGAAGAAAATCTGCCTAATTATTCTCTTATTTGTGTTATAGACAATAGTCTGACAAGCCAACAATGCCAGTACACAAGTATAAATTTGTTTTAGGTTAGAGGATATTTCAGTCCAAACTGTCATAAACAACTACTTTCCAAAGAATGACAATTGGCAGTAAGACTTGTGCAAATACTTCAACTAAAAAGACTCTTTTTCCAACCAGAACTTTAAATTTTATCTAACAGGTTCTTAATTGCCTGCAGTTTGTGCTATGCATTAGTAATGTGAAGAGAGAAAATGCATGAACTAGCCCTAGCAGCACATTCAGCCATACTCACGTAGCTAAAGTCAATCTATCAGACAATCTGAAATGTAATCGGTCAATAGAGAGCTTCTTTCAAAACCTTTGTTATCACAACAAAATTGTTCATCTGACAGAATTTATGATCAGTGAAAGAAATTTGCATTTCAAGTAGCTAACAAAATGATTGATGCAAATCTGCTAGTTTCTACAGGAGTACAATAAATCCACACGTTCCTTTGAAAAAGAGACTCTGAAAGCTGTACTACATGAAAACTTCCCTAGCCAGGGAGTCACATTGGACAGATTATTTAAAACCAATTTAACATTTATGATTAGAAGTAGATTCTCTACCTTTGAACAATCCCATGAAAACGGGTAATAGTTCATGGATTTTTTTCCTTGGAAACTAGCATACATATGTATGAAAGCAACCTCAAACAAGAAAATAATAAGACTTCATGAAACTACCTAAAAGTCTGTGCGTACTTACTTTCACATTTGTTCCCCGCAGAAAGGGTTCCCGGTCTCCATGGTTTCTGGTGGTAGCCTGGACAGCACTTGTTACAGCTCTCTCCACATGTGTTGTGTTCACACTGGCACTGCAATTTCTAATAATAAAAAATTCACTTCCTTGAAATATTTTTAATTGATAATTTAATTAATGTTGTCAAAAGTCTGCCGAGTATCAGCCTTACTCCAAAAAATGGCAAGACCCACACATACCCTACAATTAGCATTAAATTGTTCAACCATGCTATTGGGAAATAGCCTGTCTAGAACAGAAGGAGAAAATCTCTTGTGTTGCAAAACAGACTATTTCTTGTGCCCCTTGAATTATTTGAATTCAATAACAAAGAAATAGAGTTTACTTCAAGAAAGTTACACTCCCAGAGACCCAAATATGCTTGCTGAGAAAAGGAAGAAAAATGTAGCAAATAATTTGTATGCACCATATCATAAGGTCTCTTTTAGCTTCCTCTTTCTCATTCTGCTTAGGTAATTTTTGATTTTAATCATAAAAGTTGATTTTTGAAAATACTGAGATTAAAGAATACCTTTGTGATTTCATCCAGAGGGCAGCTTCGAGCATGGCCATAACAAATACACATGCCACCAACAGAGATGTCCTTTATTGAATAGTAGTACTACAGAAAACAAAGTTGAAAAAGGAATGAATAAAAGACATTTACATGTGTGTACTTACATTTCCCTGCCCTACTCTACAAAATAAAATACCAGCACTCAATTACACAGTGACTTGAAAAATCACATAAATACTTCAACATATTTGCCATTTGGGGAAACCATCCATTTTTGCTTTATTTATTTTTCTCATGTTTTTCCTCATTGATACGAAAAAATAATGGACTTTCAACTTATAAGTATGAAAAACTTCTTAGCTTCAGGAAAGACCACCAAATGTGACCTCTGCCAAAATTTACTTGTAAAAAAAATTTCCTTTTCTCACCCCTTAAGATGCCATAAAGCATAAGAAATTGCCATATTTTAATGTCAGTCTGGGGACTAAGAGTATGCTTTCTTAAAATGAGAGCTCTGCCCTCACTTAAAACCATTTTTCACACTTGCTTCCAGACGAGATCTTTGTTACTACTGTGTAGCCAGTGAAATATTCTATCCAAACTCTTAGCTTAGAAATTGGTGATACAGCAGAATACTATCCATTAATATTGCCAGGTGGTCAGCAAAAGCAAAATACATACGGAAAGGATTTAATTTTCAAGGCAAGGAAGAGGCAGGAAATGACCATCTGGGTTCAGTTACAGCTGCAGTATCAACATGGTTGGCCTGTTTGTATCCTGGGAAGTATGTATTACAGGGGAATGAAAAAGAAACTCTTTCTGAGGATATTTCTAAGGGAAGAGTTCAAGACTCTCGGCCCTAACAACCCTGAAGTCATTTGGTTCAGGAAGAGGAGGAGGTGGCCCTGGGTGGTCAGACATGCTGACTCTTGGACTGTTATTTCTTTGAAGAATCTTGGAGCTGGAACAAACTAGCCCCTTTGATTTCATCCTTTTTTTTTCCATGTTTTTAAATTTCTTATTATGTTCAGTATTTTAGGACATTTTTAATATTATGCTTGAACTACAAAAATCATTCAGGGACTTATCATGAATACTAAGTCCTTAACTACAGAGACAGAGGTTGAGACTGAGAAAAGGAGGAAGACAAAAGCAGAATTGTATTTCTCACTGCATTCCCTCCTTCATCTCCTTTGTCTTATTTTCTCACAGTGTATGGGTCACAGCAGCTGTGTGCAGCTTGAAGTTGAATGAGAAACCAATGTTAATCAAATGCTACAGGCAGAAATAAACAAATAGAATACAGAAATAAAGGTGCTGTTGAATACTCAGAAAAATTCTGCATTGGCCATTTTTAAGAGTATGTACAAGAAACTAAACATAATTGGTATCAACTGGATGCAAAGTCTTCAAAAACAATAAAAACAGCATTCAGAAAGCTGGAAGTGATTATCTTTTTTTGTAGTTGATTGTAGCGTGAGGCACAAGGTGACACATCAGGATTTGGGAACCCTGGCCAATAAAACCTGTGTGTTTTCAAAATGAAACTGCATAGCTTTATATGCAAAACTGCACTAAGCCTGGGACTGCACAACTGTCTATGTTACAAAAGCAATGTGAATGCTTGTCCTCAGTATTCTCATTTCCCACCTGTATGCTTGTATGCTTCCATGACACACCTTTCTTTTTGGGGGTGCGTTTCCTGATATTCTAATACTATCAACAGATCTGAATACCAAGCAGCTTGCTCCACAGGAACACCTCACCTGCTCAGGCCGTGCATTTCCCTACTGCCAGCAAGGCACAATTGAAGCAGCTGTCCAATACTCTGCTCTTGCAGTCTTCATGCTATCAATTCCCATAGGAGTCAGACAGAACATACAGAACATCCAGATTTTACACTTTAAAATGCTGCAGCTTAATGGGCACCTCCACGACCAAGGGAAGAGTGAGGATACCTCAAAAGCACCCATCAAACCCTGACCAAATCCAAGTTCTTTTCTCCTTTCTGTACTCAGCTATCCAGGTAGCACAAGGATTGCCTGTCTTAGAGAAGCCACAAACTGCAAGAGTCCTGTTGCTGCACAAGGAAGCATTGCCTGGAGATATTATTCAAGGTAAAGAGTTGGAAAGGAAGGGATAGAGGAAACATGTCTCAGGTTCTTCTGTCCTTATCAGAAAGCCTACTTCATATAAAAACTTAGAGCCTGTGATGTCCTAACCTATGAATTTTGGGCAAATTAATATGGTCAAAATGGCAAGATACAAATCAGAAATACTGCAGTGCTGTTAGTCAGGGTAGATGCTGTCATGAGGGTTCCAATATTGAATTTATGTGAGAGGATGAAGAAGTCAGCCTAAGTGCTCGGGGCCTCAGTTTCTTCATTATACATCCTCAGTATCAGATGTATAAATATGAGTTAATACTCTCAGAATTCTATCAAAGTGTTTACATTGTTATTAATTCATGGGCTTTGAAACAAAAATGAAGAAAATTCTTATAAGACATGAAAATTCACAATAGCAAAGTTTCCAAATACTTATTTTTATGAACCACACCACTGGGTCCCAAAATCCTTGATACACCAGAAAAGCTACTACATTCGCATCAAGAGTAACCTCAAGTGACATTTCCATAAGCCAAATCATGTTTTTTATTTTGATGATAAAACATTATAAACACTGCTCCTAGCATAAATAATCTGCAGAAATGAATGAAACAAAAAGAAAACAAAAAAAACAATCTCTAAAAAGCTTTTTCTCTAAGTTGTTTATGACAAGGTATTGTTGTTAATGCGGTCAAAAGGAAGGCAAGAATTATTTAACAACCTATCAAAACAACTTTGTGAATGGAAAGGATTAAGAAATGCCTCCTTCCCAAACAGATCAGAATAATCCCTTCCATCAAGCTATGTTGAATATCCTTTATGAACAATCAGCTTACCCTTCTGGTAACAATGGGGTCTAGTTCTTTAGGATCGTTATGGCTGAGAGTCATGAGGTCAGCATTCAGAGTTCTAATACGCTGTAGTCGTAGGCGAATGTATCGTGCAGAAGTAAATTCCAAAAGCTTCTGTGAAGGATCATCAGCGCTAGGCCTACCATTGATCAGTGACGTGTGAATCTAGAAAGAAAGACTGGCTTAATCATAAATATAACTGTGATTTTTTTTGGAACAACATCAGCCTGAGAATCAAAACCAGAGAACTTAAGCTCATGATGGTGACATGTTAAACTACACAGAATTCTTTTTTCTTCCTCATTGTGTATCTGCAGGTAAAATTCCTGCTTCCTGACTCACACATTTTTGAAACCACCACTGTCAGCTCATTATAGTCCCAAGACCTGTGGAGACAGCACAAAGAGAAGAACAGTGACAAGGATAGTCCCTAGTTGCTGCAGTCTTCTTTCCTCACCCTTATTGAGATGGAACATGTCCATAGGCACATTTTGTCCTTACAGATTTCTTCTCTGCATATAGAAAAGATCTTTTTGCAAAACACAATATGGCATACATTCTCAATCTGGGGTCAATAATCCTACACCTACCAGTGACAGGGCTGCCCAGTCAGCAAGGAGTATTCAGTCACAAGGTAATGCAGTGGGAAGCCACAACACAGATGACATTTGAAAGCCAGGGGCTGCCACCACAAGCCCACTTATCTGGCCTTCATCTTTCTTGCATAATTCCAATGGGCCCCACTAAGATGACTTTTGGTATCAAGCTGCACACCTTATTGTGTGCTTGCTTCCTTCCTTCCAAGATAACTTAGGAATGCACAAGACTGTACAGTCTCATAAGACCATATAGTTCTGGCTCCATTTTATGGAAGAAACTGAAAAACAAGACCCCACAGACAAATGTTAAACAGTTCACCTGGTGTCCATAACAAATGGGCTTGTCAGCTGCATTTTAGAGTGCATGACATATCCTCATTCATGAAGACTAATTTTGTCTCATATACTACTCTTGAACTTACAGTTTCAACTTTGTCCAGTACTGTCAAATTGCTCCCCTGAAAATATTTTTAAGCAACCAAGATTTTTTTATTATTATCTTTTAAAAAATCTTAATTCTGTAGTGGAGTGAGTGGCATCCTACAGAGTAACTGTGTTATTTCAAAGACATACAAATGGAGACTTGTAATGGAGATCACACTCCCAAAACTATAATTTTACCATTTATTAGTTACCACCATTCCTTCTTAATATTCTAACACACTGTGTTCAAAGAATTCCAGTTTTCTGATAGCCCATCCATTTTCCAACTGCAGAATAAGTTCTGAAAACCAAAACCTTTTCCAGGTCTGAGCCTGCAAATTACCACCACCTTATATAGTATCTAGCTCTCACAGAAACACAGAGAATTCTTCTACCCCATCTCCTATGCCACAGCAGGATTTACTAGACATTTTTTAGATGTCTGACCAATTTGTTCTTGAACACCACTGTTGGTGCTGACTCTACAATCCTCCAAGGCAATCTATTCCAGCCTTTTCTGACTTTATTGTTAGAAATGTTCTTAATTTCTAACCCACATATCCCTTGTTGCAATTTCAGACCTCTTCTTGCATCCTGTCACAGACACGCAAAAGAGATTTTTCCTCCTTGTACCCATATTTTATGCAACTGAAGACTGAACGTGCCCATCACATCTCAGCCTGCTCTCTCTGGGCAAATTGGTTACGACATACTCATCCAGAAGGCATGTTTTCTGCTGGGCATTACAAGGCAGAATTGTTGGACAAATATTCAAATATCACTGCACTACTTCTACTGAAAAATTTAACATATATATACTCAACTATAGATGAACTCAACTTTAGCATGGGGCACCACATCCTACTCTCATTTGCCCTTCACTACAGAGTTAGACTTTGCTGGGCTTGCTGCAATCCTTTGATTTTCACAATAAAGACAGGGGGACCCAATCACGGTATTGGAAGTTCTAGCATGCTACTTTTTATCACTTAGACACCAGAAATTTAAAGATCCAGAAAAGCCTGCTATAACCAACTGGCCTTACCTCCTATATGTCATGTCTCATTTCATTTTACATAGTCTCTCCTGCCTATATGTCCAATTCTCTGGTAATATATACACTCTCACTACTCATATGTAGTGTTTTCAAGTGATGAAATGTAAAACATTATTCATTTTTAACTCTAACGTTATCTGAATATGAGAAATTCTGTAATAATACACTATAATTTTTACAGAGACAGTAGAGGAATCTTTCCAAGCCAGATAAGATTCCAACAGGAGAGACAGCGACTAAGACACTAATGAAGAAATATAATGGTTCTCCTTGCACACTGATAAATTTGGCTAATATACTGCTTATGTAAGCTTATACATACTGATACACTTGTATTATATATTTTTGGCTTACTCATACTCCATAATTCAGGACCATTTTCAAACAATTGCATTTTAAGCCTTGTAATTCATCACAAGCCCTAAATTCATTATGTAAATTTCTGGAAGCAAATCTTCAAGCAGCATAAATCAGGCAAACAAAAGAATTTACAGTTGAGCAGCTATATTTCTTCAAATCTAGCAGCCAAACTGGCACAATATCTGAATTGGCAAAAAATGTTATTATTGACATTTAGATAGGTAGCCTTTTTACCCAGTTACTTCACACCAAGACACACAAAGCTGACTGCAGAACAGTAGTATGCTAGCAAGTGCTGGATACAAGGTAGGTGCCTGTAGAGATCAGCTGGTCTGCAGGACTTCGTACAGGGACATTCTTAGGTTTAACAGATTAGCCATAATCAATTACAAAGCACTAAATGTGTGTATTTTCAAAAGGCTGCCAAGGGTGCAGGTTGTGAGATATTCTGTGCAAGGAATATTCCTGTCTGACAGACATTCCAGTTACGAAGGAGCAGCCTGTCCTTTGTGAATGACAGCTTTTATGCACGTGTGTTATCAATCAGTTGCATTGATGGGCTGAAGCCAATTGGAGGAGGTTCAAGAAGGCCAAGTGCTGGGTCCCACACTTGGGTCACACCAAACCCATGCAGCACTACAGGCTGGGGGTAGAACAGCTGGAAAGCCTTCCAGCAGAAAAGGCCCTGGGGGTGCTGTTTGACGGCTGTCTGAACATTAGCCAGCAGTGTGCCCAGGTGGCCAAAAAGGTCAATGGCATACTGACCAGTAACAGAAATACGGTGACCAGCAGGAAAGGGATCGTCCCCTTGAACTCAGCACTGGTGAGGCTGCTCCTCAAATCCTGTGACCAGTTCTAGGCCCCCTCACTGCAAGAAAAACACTGAATTGCTGAAGTATGTCCGAAGAAGGGCAATGAAGCTGGTGAAGGCTCTGGAGCACAAGTCTCATGAGAAGCAGCTGAGGAAGCTGGAGTTTTTTGGCTGGGAGAAAAGGAGGCTCACAGGGGACCTTATTGGTCTCTACAACTACCTGCAAGAAGCTCGTAGCCAGGTCTCTTCTCCCTGGTAACAAGCCACAGAATAAGATGAAATGGCCTCCAGTTGTGCCAAGGGAGTTTCAGTTTGGAAATTAGGAAATTTTTTTTTCAGGGAAAGCGTTGTCAAACATTGGAACAGGCTGCCCTGGGAAGCGGTGGAGTCACCACCCTGGAGATGTGTCACTTAAGAACATGGTTTAGTGGTGAACTTAGCAGTGCTGGGGTAATGGTTGGATGCGATGACCTTAACAGTCTTTTCCAATCTGAATGATTCCATGATTTTAGGTAGTACATTGAAATTTAATGCAGTAATTTTTTGTGTTCTTAAGTTCTTTCCGTTACTGCACTTAAAAAAAAAAAAGGAAAAAGAAAAAAAAAATCACTGTTCTGAATAGTGTGACCCAATTAATTATGTGTACCATGAGGAAAAATGAATGAGAAAAAATGTCACTAAATTGAATCTCTGGCATCCCTGGAGCTGGAGTTGTATGCCCTATGAAATGTAAAGTACAAGAGGCACTGTTTGTACAGAGTCAACCTAAAGGTTTTCTGGTTAATTATGTAGAGAGACAGGTTAAATTTCTTTGTTCCATCTGATCTGTTGGGCATATGCTTACATGACTGCAATAAACATTTGATTAAAGTGAATGGGACTTGATGTTATTGCATTTCATTGGTTTTTCCTGCTGAAAATTTTTTGTGAATGTTTGACCCACTTTAGCCCTTAGCTGCATACATTCCAATCTTTCTTTATTAAAGAAATAAAAACCTATTGATTTCTATTAAGCTAAGAGTTACTAGCATTCTCCATGGGATAACACCACATTTATTATCATGGTCATGGTCATACATCACAGCATTCACAATAGAGTCACTGCTGCTTTTAATGTATCATTTCATTATGTGGCTGCCTCTATGTAATAAATTACACAAGTACCATGAATACAGTTTGTTAAAAGAAAGAACAATCAACAGTGAGGCTGCACAACTTGTAGCCCTTTTAATTATGCTACATCCCTGAAACAATGCCAAGACTTGTTTAGGAGTTCCAGCTGTGCCGAGCACTTCAGCAGTGTTTGCAGCTTTATCTCACACAACCAGGTGTTCCTAACACAGGAGTTTTCTCTACTAAATGGAAAACCTGGCAGAGCATAAAGCTTCTGTTATAGTCTTTTGGGATAAAGTAACTAATAATTCACAGCTAATAGCTACCATCAAAATATGTGGAGAGAACAAAGAGTTTAGTAATGGGAATATGTAGAGACAAAGACATGTTTCATCCCAACATGTAAAAGTTTACTTTATTGGTACATGATATAAAGATAATATCATTAAAGAAGAATAGTAAATCATCTTGTAGTGCTGAGGGTGATGAACTCTGTAACTGCAATTAAGAAGTTTTCTAACTGCTATCAGCCCATGTTCTTAATCACAAAACACAAGTACGAAAACAAACATACCTCTCCGTGTTCCAGGGGAACTAGTCTGGAGTAATAGGAGGTGCAGATCACTTCATCATCTCTCTTGTAAGTCGGCGGCCCAATTCTTGGTGTAATATTATAACGAGTTAAACATTCAGTATCACTAATTGCATAGTACTGCCACGGCCTGAACTCAGTGCCATCTATGGAGCGTTCCAAAATCCAATTTCCAGGTCGTGGAGCATTAGCAGCTTTGATGATGACATATGCAACTTGAAAGACCTGAAAAGAATGCAAGAAGAAAATTTTAATACTTCATTATGTTGTAAAAGTTCACTAGAAGCCAACTGGGTAGCAAATTAAGATTTTTAAAGCAGTATATGTTTTGCCTGGGGAGAGTTTAAAATTTGGTACAGTAACTCTGGATAAATTTTTCGCACAAACTTCTGACAAGGGGTCTATTTTATTGTGTTCAAGGCATCAGTCTGATGTAATAGCTGAAATCTATATCTACACTGTATATTTCAGGATGAGTTGGGTATAACATTTGTTCTGTGAGAAATGTGCAATTTAGCTTTTCTGAACCACTGAGGGTTTCAAAGAACTGGTTTTGGTTGGGTTTTTTGGTTTGTCTGGTTTTTTTGTTTGGGGTTGGTTGGGGTTTTTTCTTTACAGAAATGCAGCCTAAAAAACCTTTCTTTCAGCTTTTAGCTGGGAACTTAATCCTCTCTGCAATAGCATTTCTGGTAAGCTTTTTACACCCTGTGTATTCCATTTTTATTCTGCGTTAATTATTTCAGCAGAAGACTACTTACGGATACTGCTAAAAATACTAAGAGACAAATATGGTGAATATGACAAAAATAGGCACAATAAAATATCTAATATTCATAAATAAGATAAAGATGTGTATGAGCTATACAAGTATCTTGACTATATTTTTAACAACCCTGGGTCCACAGTGAAATCCCCATCCACAAAACAGCACCGCTCATCACTTCTGTGAGCAGGCAGGGCTGTAATTAAGTTCATATCACCTTTTAAATTACTTTGTTTTGGCAGCTAGATAATCTGCACTGGCACCCAACTAGCTACAGCATTAGACACACACTGAAGTGCACTTACTGCAAGGCCACTATCTTCTTCCTTACCCAATACCTACTACATCACCTCACTTTAAAAGGCTGCATTTGCAAATTCTTAAGACTTCTATACAGGAGTTTAATGTTTCATATACACTAGAGTACCAAGTCCCATTTAGATGAAAGAAAAACTCTGTATTATTCTATCATCTCAGAGGAATGTATTCCCACTTGAGCAGACTGCCTGGTCAGCTGCTATTATCATCATAATTCCTGTCTGCATGTCCAGTATTAATACTATGTTGAGCTACAATTTGACTGCAATCAGTTCTTTCATACACGATAAATTTAAATTTTTAGGGGTTTTTTTTTGCAATACACATTAAAGCCAGAGCAAGAATAGTACTTGACATATAAAAGCAGGTTTTGATTTTGTCAATTGGGGAAATAAACTCACAAAGATAAATAGTAACCACATTGTGCATGCAATCAGGAAACTACTTTTGAAACAAGACATTCTTAAGTGAACAGAACCTTGATTAGGAGGTCTTACACACATAACAAAGAAAAAAAATTGGTGATATTTTATCTTCAAATGACTTCTTAGATTTAACACCTTAAAAAAAGTAAAACAATCTCAATTTCTTATCAGAACCAGATGGAACTTAAAACATGATATTCACTTGGTCTGATTTTCTTTACAGGCACTTCCCTTTTATCCTTTGAGACATCAAGCAGACACAAACAGAACATTTCTAATTGCTTCAATAAAAATGAAAATTTACACAAACTGAGGATTTTGCCTATTGCGACATTTCAGCAATGCAAGCAGAAGCAAACAAAGGAAGAGGGCAGCTCACTGTTTAGTCAGCCTTATGGTCTTAGAAATAAAATTTCTCTGGAGTCTCTGAATCCTCGCTTGTTCAGTAAAATATCAACATTTGATTAAAATTTACTGAATACCAAGAATTATAATCCAGCTTCCACAAAGAGATGAGTCCCTTTTAAATCAAATTTACATCATGCCACAATCTCAGACTGGGTTGTGGTGGGGAAGACAAAAGCAAAAACACATGCTTTTAAAGGAAAAAGGAACATGACTTGGGCAGACTTCAAGTCAAGCAACTATATTCCCTACATACAATCTGGATTTCATTGATTCAGTCAGCAGTAGTGGAGTTATACACCTGTTTCACACTCAGTTGTGCACAAGCAGAATCTGATGTATCATCATTATGGTACCCTGAAGATGTTTGTGTGTGACAGAAGTTACTTGTATGGCTATTTTCTCCATCACAGATGAGAATTTCAGAAGACTTCAGAGAAATTTTATTGACTGAGCTTAGGAACAGCTATGCACTTCCAAGTTCCTTTGAAGTCAATAATCTTCCTCAAATGCATGAAAGACACAACATTGGAACCCAAATTTTTTTTGCAGTACCATGGTGGAAAATGTCTCTCTAAAACTCTTATGTCTTTATTTATTTATTTATTTTTCCTCTCCACTTGCTGTCAGTAACTAAACTGCTTCCCTACTTATTACACAGTTGGCTGAACAACAAATGATCTACTTTTGATTACACTGAGATTTTTCAAGATCCATTATAATCTTCAGCTGATGTGGCTAGTTTTAAATCCAGTTACAACTAGTAACAATGAGCTGTCCTTCATCACAAACTAACTGTAGCCACTGTTGTAGAAGTAAAAAATTCACAAGGGTATGCAAGTTAAATTTACTTTAAATATCAAGTTTCTTGGTGAGGGGGGAGTGAAGGGAGAAGTCAGTTAAGAATTATCATTTTCACAGCAACTGTGCACAAATTAATACATTAAATCTTTCAAGTCAATGTTTTTCCAGAAGAATAGCAGCCATTGTTGGTACCCAAGACATCTAGGGATTGATTTTTTCCATACGTGTACAGTTCACAAACAGCTGAAATGCAGATATTTAACTGTATAAACCCTAAAGAAGTCTCTGAACTAATATAGGTTAAATAAAGAAACTAAGGATTTTGTATAAATGCTCTTCGACTCAGGAAGTCACAAGACAACCTATCAGTAGGAGTTATATTCTCAGGGATTATGTTTCCAAGTAAGGGAATGAAGCTGAAGAAAAGGATCAAGATGATTCCAGCCTCTGCAAATAAAGATGTTTTAAGAAATGTCAGTAGGCAGGGGTTTTGCAGACTTTATATCCCACAACCTCTGCAACCCAAAATGAACCTGAATCAAGAATTCCATGTAATGCAAATTGGTTTTCCAACATCCTTTGAGCGCTTCATCACAGAATTTTACCTTTATAAATTCTTCGGGTTTGAACATCACCAAAGGCAGTTTCTTAACACTCTCCACACCCATTCAATGCCCACCAGCTAGCCAGCTGATAAACCTGAGCTGTGTGGCACAAGAGCTAATGATTTGTACAGTTTAATTTGACTGTATAACTTTCCCAGAACTAATTTCCTTATTGAACTACAAGGGTAAAAAGGGCAAGTCAAAGCAAGTTAACAATTCCCAAGCAGCCATAGATTAAAAGTGTCATTTTACAGGCATTTCAAGCCTGGCTGTAAAGATCAGCCAAATAAACTTGTTCTAAAGAAGCTCTTTGTAGTAGCTGAATTTACAGCAGTGGCGACACAGGAGATGCCAGCCACAAATCCCCATATCCAAGGACATGGTCACTGCTCTACAACCCACACAGACACATTTCCTGGTAAGCACAGTTTTCCTGGTAGTCTTACCAGGACTCCAAGTTACACTTTTCAATATACTCAAATGAAGACAAAACCAGAGAAGATTCTGTCTTTGTGTATTCACGAGTATTTGAGCCCAAGGCTCCAACGGTGAAAAGTTAAAGGGAAAAATGAGTCCCAATATATTTTTTTTCTAATTTTCAGAAATATTTAAATAAAGAGCAGAGCTATCAACTTCTACTTCAAATCTACACCCTAATTCAAATCCAAACTCCATCTTATCTGGAAAAAACCTGAAAGCAGTACATGATTTTAGAACCTTGGGATTATCTTCAGTGTCATATTGCATATCTTATTGAAATCACAGTGACATTAGGTAAACCATATAATGCAAAAGACTGCAAAATGCACAAGCCTGGAGGACTGCAAGGCTCTTGGCAGATTGATTCCTCTGAGTTTTATAAATTCAGCTAAATCTTTCCTTCAGGATGAGAGCAGAAAGGGAATCTAAAAAACAGCTAAGTAGTTTTTTCAAGCAGTATGACCATTGCTATGGTGAAAATGTTTATTAAAAATAACACCACTCCACATTTTAAATGAAACTGCAAAATCTATTCTGTTCAATGCTGTTAACACATACAAACCTGGTTACAAGAAAAGCCTCTTTTTCTCAGATTTTGTATTGCTGTCCAAAAAAAGTCTAAAATTAACTTGTGCAAACTCTCAAAGAGTAGAAGACTACATAAAGGGATATATATCAGCTTATATTGCTCATAGAAATGTCTTTTTAAGGGATAAAGATGGCTTTGGTCTCTTAGAGACTGTGAGACCTAGTAACTGTTTGCAACGTTTTCCTCTCTGTGTTCTGTGATGTTAAAAGCACAAAATATACTATATCCAGCAGAATTCCTAGTCTCATTAGTTATATTTTCTTTGAGATTTTGATTCATTATATGCAACCGTTGTTTTGGAGTAGAAGAAAAATTCATTTTATTTAATAATTTCCTTTTAAGAATGTACAGAGGCACACCCTGAATCTTGCATCACCAGTTTTACAAAGCCACAAAAGGCTTTCAGGGAAGATTGCCACATACAATAAATTAGCATTAATCCAGTGAAGTCAACAGAATAATATTTTCTACATCGGCAAACAATGCATCTCTACAGCAATCTGTTCTTGCCAGTACATTCCAAGATGAAAGCTCTGTACAAACTACATTATATGTTCCTTTTTACTTTCTAATAGTAGAAACTACAAATTATTTTTATATCAGCCTCTGAATGGTAATGCAGGATTCAAAATATTCACAAGCTACAATTCATTCAGAAGTGAAGTTGTTTTCTCCACTCAATACTATGGGTCTTCCAAGAAGAACTGGTGTTGCTTTACAATTCAAGAACTTTGGGATACACAAACATCTGCCTTTCTGCTACACCAAGTACACAGAGTACCTTTAAATACCTTTAAAAGTCTGAAGGATGGTCATAAAACTGAGGTAAGTAGTCTTTGTTTAATGGTATCACATATTAATATTTTACAGCTGGCCCAATCACACCACTTAAATATATAGCAATCAGCATTTATTAAAATAGTAATTTCATCATGTAACTGTCCAGGGGAGTCAAACTCAGGCAAAAAATTCTGGTTTTATCAAAAACTGCTGCTGTGCATTTTGTTTCTGTAGAACTGGCAATGCAGGAAACACAAGGTTATAAATCAAATCTTAGTGTCTTGTATATCAACACTACAGCTCATTGCTAAACTAGTCTTTCTCCACTTCTGGATCACTGCCATACATTTAATGGAAAGAGGGAGGGGTGTGGAGTGTGTGGGAAGGAAAGACGATCATACATCTGGATCCTGGAAACACTGAAAGGCACACTAGAATAAATGTACCTAGTTGTTATGATGCATGTGAGCTAAAGAATCATGACGTTAGCCCTAACTATCCCTATAAAATGCTTAGCATTAGTTATAAATAGCATGGATTCTGCAAAGGAGGAAGATCAAAACAAAACAGCAATTTCAATATTGATTTTATTAGCCAGCTCTCTTCTCTTAATGAGATTCCACCAAATTGCTCTTCAGTCCAGCTATTTTTACACTAAATAAAGTACAAGGTAGATTATTAGCTGAAGGAATATCCTCTATTCCCTTCAACTTTGAGTCAAGAGAGGAGTACAGCCATAGAAATTCACACAGGGTAAACCAGAATGAAGTCGGTTTTCCCCAGCTAAGAGAATCTTCCCAATACGTGGCAGCCAAGGCTATGTTTCAGCACTCACCAACCCAACTGCTTGGATTAAATCTCTACACTGTACATTGGTAACAATCCCAAGAAACAATCAAATCCTCTAAGTGCTAGAACTTCTGATTACAAAAAAATCCCCATGAATATGACCAGATGGTCACTTTTCACATCACAAAGGAGTATGAATATATATATATAGATATATATATATACTCTGGCAAGTAAAGTGGAAGGACTTTTTTACTTTAATTTGCTCCTTGACAGATTTAATGCACAAAGCTTGAAATGTAAAAAAAAGAAAAATTAAGTACCAGTGCTAAAGTTATACTGCAACATAGATAGTTACAGGTACTGACTTTCAGGAATATTTTTAAAGGTCCTAGAAGAGTATTTTAACTCATTCTCAAGCTAATATATGAAGTAAACAATTACTGAAATCACTAAGGTCCTTCATATGCTTTTCTTTTGTGTTTTCTTTACTTGTGCTGACTCGCTTGAAGTAAGCACACCAAGTCAGCTCTAATAACTCATTGACTTCAAGCAATCTCTATTAACCAAATCCTTTCTCACAGAGCAGTAATTTGCATTCAGTTTGCATAGCCCCAGATGCCTTCTCTCTCTTAAAGTCTCTCAGGAAAACATAGAAGAAAGGCCCCTTAGGGGAAACTTTTCAAATCAAATTAGTGAAACTGAGCATGGGTCAGGAGAGGAAAGATATGTATGTGTTGAAACATCAACAGCACTAAGACTGGAGAATAAAAGACTTAGAGGGCAGCCCAGTTTCCAAAGTGAAATTGTTCTAGGAGAATAAAAACTAAGGCATTCCTTTCGTCTTCATTTTTCCTTCCTGTTTGTCCATTGACAAACCAAACACAAAGTTAACTGTTCAAACAACAAGAAAGTCGTATCCAAATCCTCTGTCACCAACAAAAGACACCCTGTGATTATTTTCCTAACAGTTCTGCTTTCTAATTAAAGAGCAAACTAGGTGCTTGCTTAACCTATGCTTCATTTGAAAACATCAAAGTTAAACCTTCCGTTTTAATCTTTAAAATAACTTTCAAGCTGGGCCTAGAGATCTTGCAAAAGCTTCTTACCAACAGTACACTTCAAGTATGCATTTCTTATTAAGTAACAAAGGTTCTTTCAGAGTTTGGAAGCATCCCTGTATTAATAATGAATTATTGAGCTATGATTTTCAAACAACTTAGATAAGCCAGCACATAGATCTGTTCAAAGCAAAACAAGAAAAAGCCAAGAAAAAAACATTTTCTTCAGCAATTAGTTTGTCTTTTATTGGAGCAGAGTAAGGGACTTTTGTTCTTCCATGTCTAACAAGCAAACTAATAAATTAGCAAATGCTCTGTACAGTTCCATAGCCTCCTACCTAAGAATGTTGAGCCCATCCAGGTTTGCCCACAAAATGCTGAAACACAGGAACCAACTTCTGCCCAGACAGTTCCAGACTCCCCAGCGTCAGAAATCACAATTTAAAAAATACAATCCCTAACTCTTCAGAACAGCTGACAGAAAAAATTCATAGAAGATATAATTTTGAACATTTCTTCCCAGTGCTCCTTCCAACAAAATGGTGATCAGAATCAGTCAGAAGAGAAGCACAGAAAATGGTAAATCAACTTTTGTTTCAGCAACACTACTTTTGTCCCATTTTATGTTTGTTTTGCTTCATAGTCCTGAATGATATCCCTCAGCTGAGGAAAGTCTGATTTCTCAGCATTCTGGATATCCTGCAATTGAACTTTCTGGTATTTTACACTTCAATCTGACCATTACATTCCATTAACATGTTTACATATTTAAGGTAAATATGCAAAAACACTAAGAAATTTAACTGTGGTGAGGTGAATACAGTGACCCTCCTGTCACTTACCTGTCTCTCCTCTGAAACTCAGTATCTGAGTTACAATATGTGTGGATCTAAAGAGTTCATATTTGGAAGTATTACGTTTATTAAAGCAAATGGCATCATTTCAGCTGTGTCCTAATTCAAATTATTTACTCTTTCTAAGAAAGTGTACAACAATCAGGTGATGGGCTGATAGTTACAGCTAATAAACAGAAACAGATGTATCCTCACATACGAAATCTGTGCTTAGTCCAATACTCTGAAAACATGGCTGCTTAAAAATAAGTCCTTGATAACCCAGACTTCAAGTAACTTGCAAGAACACAAAGGTGAAGGAAAACAATACTAAAAGGCTACAGGGGAAAAGACAGAAGGGTCAGGCAGAGGAAAGTTGCCAAAACATAAGGAATTGGTACAGATGGAATTGGTTACCAAAAGAGAAGAAACACATATACAATTGTTACTGTGCTGTGAATTACAACAACTATGCCATGATAGGAAGTCTGATAGGAATGAAATCTTCAAGATGCTCTGGGACAATGACTGAAAACCACATCTGTTGACAATCAGTTCATATGAGCTTTAACTATCCATATTTAACTAAAGTACTACCAAAGAGTTAACTACTACCTATCCTACCACCTAAACACAGAGGACCTGCAATCAATTGCATTGGCTTATATCTACCTACACTTAATGACACTCACATAAATGTTACTCACCTGCCTCAAGTCCAAGGTGATGGTGACCCAGTGGTATTGCCTTCCATTCTGAATGCTGGGACTCTGCCACCAGTTATTGGTACCATCGATTGCACTGGAAATTGGATGCTGCTCTGTTTCAAGGCAGAAAAATTAAACATCTCTTGAAAACAAATTGTCATGGGTTTATCTGGTTAGGGTTTTTTTTTTTTTTTTTTAATAT